>JARFIW010000386.1:1832500-2412500 GCA_036346225.1 Platerodrilus igneus | reverse complement strand
CAGTGTTACAATTATTTCGACAAACTAGTCATAGGTTATTCCCTATTAAAACTTTCGGGAGCAGTAGACATAAAACGTTAATTCATTATAAACGCTCTATTAAACTATATTTCGAATTGAGTATGAAAGGATACATTTTTGACAATATACCATTTGGATTAATAATAGTTGTATTTGGCACACAGGTAATGTATGTATGACGTATTCCCCGATACTTTTTAATAAATTTTTATGAAAAATATATTTACTGAATGAATCTAGGAATAAAATCACTTTCAACAATCTCAAGCAGATTCGTCAAATTTAGTTAACTTGCTAAAGTGTCGCAAACAAACATTACCTCAAGATGGTATTTGCGTACAATTCTATATAAAATACAAATTTTTACGGCTCACTTAAAAAAACTCACGTATGAACCGATGCACGTTTATTTCCAAACGCACTTTCAACTTCGAATCGAAAAAATCACAACAGCTCAAATTTTCTCTATAAAGATATCGAATTCACAACCATAAATCCCTTGTGAAAGATCAAAAGGCGTCATAGGGCAATAAAAATAGTAATACATCTTGTATACTTTTTATTATATTACAGCCCTAAACTGCTTGAAAACAGAAACTGTATCTCAAAGGTATCTGAGATAAAGAGCTTTTTGAAGTCAAAGGAATTTATTAATTTAAATACCTTAAACAGCCCGTGAAAAGTTTTTAACGTACAGCACCTTGCGTAGATGGAGCTGTATCATTTCTTTCGTCTAGGGCAGTGGTTCTCAATTTAGAAACCGAGAGACAAAGGGGTTCGAGTGCCAAAAGTAAAATTGTTGGGAAAGCGTAAAGGAAATTTTAGGGGTTATTATACGTTGTTTTGGTATGTCTGAAATCTATTCATATTTAGCTGTTTGTAACCCTAATTTGAAGCAATTTAAATAGATATATAGATGTATATTATTTTTGTATCCATATAAAATGGTAGTTTTACTTATCCCTTCAGGTAGGTAAATACAATTACAAACTTTTCAATAAATAAATGAATAAGTAACATAATTCCACATTGAATAATCAATTATAACATACTATTAAAAAAAAAACTCAACAACCTCTAATATTTCAAAAGTACTTGTCAAAATCTTCCTCCTGAAATTCCTATATGGTGTAATAACATCGTGGACGTAACAAGGATAAAAGCGCATTTTTAAAAGCTGAAGGATTCTTTAGGTCTCTGATCGAGACTGGAAATTTATTATACATAGTAGGGGTTATATACCAGAATGATCTTTTAAATCGTGTTGAAGTAGGCTCAGCAAAATAGACAGCATTGGAATTTCGGGTGTTATAACCATGAACAGAATATGTAATAGGTAAGTTAGCTATGTATTTATTAAATAATAGAAAGGTATCACAAATGAATGCGAAAGCATAAGTAAGAACTTTAAGTTTTTACATAATGATCTGTAATGAGTATATCTAGAAGTTTTGCAAACCACCTGAATTGTTTTATTTTGCTGTTTAAATATTATTCTAATGTTTTTGAGAGATCTGTTGCTCAAAAAGCTAGTCCATATCGCATTTTTGAGTCAAATAATGCATAGTATGCATTGATAGTACCAATTTCCATCGATACCCTGGACACAGATCTAATAGCATATCAAGCAGTAGCCAAAGAATTAGCAAGCTTGGTTACGTGCTCATTCCAGGTAAGGTTGCAGTCAACCATCAAACATAGGAATTTGATGGAGGTAGAACAGTTTAAATTACTAAGCTGTTTCATCTCCGTAATGCAATTCCAACCCTTGAAAGACAATGAACAGGCTTTTTTAGATTTTACCGAAAGCTTATTTATCTTAAACTAATTATTGGCCGATGACATGTCTGAAGTGACTTAAGATTCAAGTGAAGTAATTGAAGAAGATTTCCTACTTAAGCTAATATTATTCGCAAACAAGGTACTAGATGCGTATCTGATAGAAGTGATTAATAAAAAACAAGAACAGTACGAGGGCCGTTCGCAAAGTAGTACCCGTTTGTATCGTGTGGAGCACCGGTGAGTAGAGTAGCATCCGAACAAGTTATAACACGTTTAGTTGTATTGCGGCTGTCTATGTGCAAAGTTACGCCTTGCTGGTACTGACTGTGTTCTTTCTGTAAGTGTTTATAATGTTCAAAAAAGTAGAGAACGCCGCCAGTTGTGAAATTAGGCCTGTGATTAGATTTCTCAACGCAAGAAATGTGAAGCCCTGCGATATTCAGCGTCAACTAAAAGTAGTGTATTGAGACAATGTTATGGATGAGTCATCTGTTCGGCGTTGGTGTCGTAATTTCAGTTTGGGCAAAGACAATACTCATGATAAAGAGCGTTCCGGACGACCGTCAGTAATTACGGACGAACTGCTGAGTTTAATTAACGAATTCGTAAAGGCCGATCGGCGCGTAACAATTGATGAGATCAGTGAAAATTTCAGCAATGTTTCACGAACAGTTATTCATGAAATTGTTAAGAAACACCTTCATTATGCCATTATGCGAAGATTTGTGCAAGGTGGGTCCCTCGCATGCTTACTGACGAACACAAAACCACTCGTATGGCTGCAGTACTGAAGTTTTTGGACAGTTATTCTCGTGAAGAAGACTCTTTCTTGACTCGCTTAGTCGCTGTGACGAGATATGGGTTTGTTATACAATACCTACAAGTAAAAGGCAATCATTTGAGTGGCATCATACTCATTCACCACCCAAGCCGAAAAAATTCAAAACGGTCATGTCTACTCGAAAACTCATGGCAACTATTTTCTAGGATCGACGAGGTGTACTGCTCATTGATTTTATGCCCGTGGGGACACTATAAATGTCGATGCATATTGTGTAACATTAAAGAAATTACGGCGAGCAAGGTCTGCTGTCTAGCGGCGTCCTTCTCCCCCACGACAATGCCAGGACTCATACTGCTCGAATAACAACGCAACTTGTTCAACAATTCAAATGGGAAACTTTTAACCATCCACTCTACAGCCCAGAATTAGCACCCTCCGATTTTCATCTGTTTACAAAACTCAAGAACTGTTTCGCAGGAAAGAAATTTGAAAGTAACGATGAACTGAAAGCAGCTGTGACTATATATCTCAATACATTAGCGGCAGAGAAGTACGAAGCTGGCATATAAAAACTCGTTTCACGTTATGATAAATGCTTAAATTTGCGAGGTGACTATGTGGAAAAGAAGTGAAAGGTTTGTTCTTTTCAAATAAAGCATTAAAAGTTGTTAAGATACTAGCTTGTTTTTTATTCAGAAACGGGTACTACTTTCCAGACGGTCCTCGTTTACGCCCCAATACAAAGTGTTAAGGCACGCCTAGTTTATTTTCAAATTTTGAAGATACACTTCGAACTGATTGCGTACGTTCCCTAAAGTATGATCTGAACCAATCATTGGGGACACCCCTTATTCCATAAAAATAAAGTTTTTTTAATAGTATCTCATGATTTACAGAGTCAAAGGCTTTACCTATATTTACGAACACAGCAGAAGAAAGGGAATTTATAGTATTTATACTTGAAAAACATTTGTGAGAAAGTTATAAATAGCGTCATTAGTTAACTTGTTCTCACAAAAGTCGAACTGAGTAGATGAGAAAAGATTAAATTTATTAACAAAACTTAAGAGCCGGGATTTAACTATGTCTCAATAATCTTTGAAAAACCTAACAGCAATAATATTGGACGTATTTATTGGAAGTATTTGCCACAAGTGGACCCCCTTTGTGCAGACGAATAACAATTCCATGTTTAAGACAGTCTGGCAATGTCCTTAAAGAGAATGTCGGGAAATAGGGTATGTATTTGTAAAACAATAAAAGGGGAACCTAAGGTAAGCCAAAGATGTAATTGCGCATGAGACTCTTAATTCCGTTTATTTTAAATATCCAAGGAGGGATTGACAAATGAGATAGCTGTTGAAATCAAAACATACCTTCTATTTTTTTAACTATAGCAATCGTTAATCTTACAAAATAGATCAAACTCGAAACCCATATGTGTTAGTTTTACAACCTTACTTTCTAGTTCAACTACAAACAGTAAATACCCGATAGCGTAAACGCAAACCGTTTCGACACCTAACCTACGTAAATACATAAATAGAACACTCACACATCCAGTTCAGGTAAATTTCGATAATTAATATGTTCTTTTTTTTGTGGCAGGCGCGTTGGGCGCCAAAAATGTTACGTTACGTAATTCGTGCGTAACACAAAGAAAATCAAAGAAATGAAAATGACCGGGCTCAATCGGTGAGTAGGGGGGGTTGTAGAAAGCAGACCAACATACCATGTACGCGGCCGTAAGGAGTTAGTGATAATACCTGCAATAAAATTAATTAGTTAAGCAAACCTGAAAAAAAAAATAAGCATAGCAGCAATGAAACGTCTAAGTTATTCAGTACTTTATAGCATGTAAATAAAAGAAACTGTTTAGATAAACTATATAATATAACAACAGTAAAAGCAATACAGAAAAAAGTTTAGTACAAAGTGAGGTAATATTGGGGAGTAGCAGAAACGTTTCCTCACACACCAATTAAACATCAATCAGACAACATGTTAATAAAAGATAAAAAGATAAGACACAATTGGTATGAGTAATTTTAATAGTATTGGTTTTTTTTTTCTTTCTGTTTTTTTTCTTAAAAGCATGCAGTTCTATTGCAAAAGGTCTCAGAACGACGAAGATATGGCAAAAACGACGGGTAGATATTTAAAGTAATACTAAGTAGGAAATAGTTCAACTTACAGAAAGTCCTTCAGTAACGCTTCCTTGTAATTGGAGTGGGGGATTTACGATGTCCTACCCTAACGAAGCACTGCACCCTTGACTGTGAGGGTGTGGATGGAATTGCTTACACTTTACACTAACTCACACCTACGCGTTTCACTGGTGTCAGCAGCAGACATTATCATGCTGATGGAGCTATGTAGCATGGATAAATTTCTTGTGAATTCCACCTCCTGAGACAGTAATTTCGAAACATTTTACAACACAAACCGTACAAATTGTAATAACAATTTAGAACTACGGCCTTTCAAGGCACAATGTAATGCATCTCATCTGATAAGTTCTTGCATTAAACTAACAGTAACGTGAGGTGTTTTATTTGCTACTTAATGGTAACAACGAAAAATCCAATGCTTTCTAATAACAAAATTTGCGCAAGCACTGATCTGTTTTAGATTCTTTGGTGTCAGAAATTCCGCAACTACAGTATCAACTGTATTTACCGGTGAATGAGATACATATTTACAAAAAGCAACCTTTTTCTTTTTCAGATTCCTTTCTCGGAAATCCGATCTTCACAGTTTAAATATCACAAGACAAAGCAAGAAACAAAAACCATAATGAGTAAAGCACGTGTATCACTAAAGTAAATGTTCCGCAAAAAGGAACGACAAGTTCTATCACTTTTATTTACAACAGAAAAGCAACAAAAAAACAATTAGTAAAGTAACGCTTAAGCAATAAAACCGTCTGTCAATGACCTTAAAACCCGTGCGGTCGAGTAAACACATTCTACAGTTAAAATACAACTTTATTTCACAAGAAAAACAACTAAAAATCGTGCTTGTTCATGAACAATTTTAAAATTGTTACCGCAGTAATTCTCACTATTGTCAACGCAAAGAAGAAGCAGTATTTTTTCCACGTACTTAATCTCGGAACAAAGAACAAACGACAACTCTCCACTCTAATCTGTTTATTTCAACTCGTTGTTACCGTGAACTCTGGTCGACGACTATCGTCTTTTATCTAGACCCGTATGTCCACATAAGCAACAAAATTTATATCAACGGCAAGACAAGGACGATGCAATCTACTCATTATAACACGATGCACTCGCATAAGGCGTTAATAAATATAAAATATTGAGAAATAGTAGTTACAGAAAGGTATTTGTTAATTGAGTATAAAAGCGTAAAATGTTAAAACTATAAAAATGCCCGTTACAAATTTTTTATGAGTTTATCAAAGTTATATATAATTTAGAAACACTTACGTTTTGACTTGTAGAGGTTTGTGTTCCACAAACTGCATGCAGCACATTCATCCCCTTGCAAATCCCCGTCAGCTGGCGTCTCCCCGACTAGCATACTCTGGGTATTTTTATCTAACCACCTGTCGGATAGTTTATAACAAAGACACTCTCCGAATTACACTTTTGTACGTGAGCCGTAAGAATACGGTCACGCAAGACAACGACAATATGCTGACCAATAAACAACTCCACTCTATTTTTTATTAATTACATGTTCTTCCTAAAAAAATGTCTTCGCACTCTCTCTAGATTTCGCGATCAAGTCCAGTCCTCCCCTCTCCGGTTATTTTTCAAACCCCTGTTTTTGAACGCACGTACAATTTATAATTAACACCTTAAATTTAAACACTAATAGACGCGCCTGCTACAAACCGAGCTACATCTAAGAAGAAAAAGCAACGGCTATGTTCGAACACAAAAAAAATGGAAACAAGAAGAAAATTTTTGAAAGCATGTATGGAAAACAAAAAAAAATAGGAGATATAGAAGGGCGGGATACGCTGTAAAGCATTTTTGGGAAATAGTGCGGGATATATTACAAACAAAGATAGGAAAAAAAAGAGGTAAAGGTAGGCCTAGATCAGATTAATGCATGCAAATAGTGAAAGATGCAGACTGTGGACACTTTAGGGAAATGCGTAGGTTAGCTCGGAAGTTAAAGTCAGCAGTTAAAATTATTTTACTATAAACCGAAGGTGCATTAAGGATTTCATCCAGTGCGTCAAGGAAGTAGTGAATGTTTCCCTAGGTGATCGATAAATGCAGAAGATATGTAGATTATTAAATTTAGAATGTACATGACTAACCTCAAAAGTAGATTCAACCCTCAAGTGATCAAAGATGGATTTGCTTTCACAATTAAAATTAACGATTCAATAATATGCTTCAGTAATAAAATAACTTTACTACTATGTTTGTAAGATGAGAACCCAGGAATGGCTGTACTGTAGCTTCTATTATAAATTAAAACAGATGATTCTACTTTATAAAAAATGACAGCCAATTTTATGACATACAGTTGTCGTGTGTAAATACCCTTAGTGCTGCCAAATACAACATATACAAAATGGATCATAGACATTGTAATTAACTAAAGCATGTTTACAAATATAGTATCAAATACTATAATCAACTATGTGACATGCCCCTTTTAACAGAGAGACATACAATCTAAATTAAATAAATTCTGTAATTAATAACAAAGAATATTATAAGAAACATAACTTTATAAATTCAATTTTTTAGGTTCTACAACTTTCCTTCCACTACGAGTAAATATAGGGTTATTTACGACCGGTTTCTGTTTACAAACAGGGTTTTCACTTTCTACTTTACTCCATACACTTTCGCTATTTTCTGTTATAGTCACTGGTAGGTTGCTCTTGCTCACTATCACTTAACACTCGATTTTGAAGGTGAACTCTATTTCCTCGATACAAGGCACCATCTGATGTTTTAGCCGTTACGGCCTTATTTTTCAATTACTTCAGCAGGTCTCCATGATCTAGGTCCTTCCTTCATATATATGGGTAGGTTGTTAGTTAGCTGTGACAAAACTTTTGGTTTTTCGATCGTAGTAGTCTTTTTGTTTTTGCACATTTTGCTTCATTTGTTTTACAAAATCATCGATAGGAAATTTTGGTTCTAATAACAGTTTGGGAACTGGAAGTGTAAGTTCTTAATTTTCGTCCCATAAGTAAGTCACTAGGAGGAGGTAAATTTGCGTTAGGCATTGTATTATAATTCAACACTGTTAAAAATAAATCGCCATCCTCTTTATTGGTTTCTCATTAAATTCTTCATGGTTTGTATGTGTCTGTTTACCATACTATTAGATTTCTGATATTATGGACTTGACGTTGATACTTTTATGCAGTACCTGTTAGTAAAATTTTTATATCCTAAAGAACTAAAAGGTGGACCATTTTCACTAAATATTTCCTCAGGAATACCATGATTTGAAAATATATTCTTTAGTGCACTGATAACAGATGAGGCAATTTTATTTGTTAGTTGGGTTACAACAATGAATTTGCTGAAATAATCAACAGTGAGTATGAAATCGGTACCATTCAATTCCATAAAGTCAATGTCTATCTTCTGCCCAGGCCTTTCCGAGACTGTATGAGGTTGTAGAGGTTTATTTTGATTGCTTCTATAATGCGTTTGACAAATCTTACATGATAGAACTGCTTTCTCTACATCTTTTGCTATTCCAGGCCAATAAATGCATTCTTGAGCAAGTTTTTGACAAGACACAACTTCTTGGTGGGAGATGTGAATTAATTTGAGAAATTTATTTCTAAGCTGGTACGGAACGATTAATCGCTTCTTATAAAACAGAATATTGTTATGGACATAAATGTCATTTCGAATAGACCAGTGCTCTTTTACTCCTAATTTTGTAGCATTTTTATGTTCTGGCCATTGTGAAGAAACATACTTTTTAATTTCATGTAATACAGCATCTCCATCTATAGATTTTTTAGGCGATCTGTATTTTCTACAAATGTGACAATAATTGAATGCACTTTTAAACATTCATCGATATCGTTAGTTGCAAAACTTTTGTTTTCAGGTTTACGACTTAATTGGTCAGCTATTTGTAGCTGTTTACCAGGAATATATTTCAAATTAAAGTTAAATTTTAATAATTTTATCATTAGTCGTTGCAAATGAGGAGATACATTGTCCAGAGGGTTTTCTAGCAAACCTAATAATGGTTTATGATCAGTCTCTATAGTGAACATTTCCTCGCTTAACAAATAGTAACTAAAACGTTGACAACCAAAAACTATCGAGCGCAATTCCTTCTCGATTTGGCTATATCGTTGTTGAGTTTCAGTTAACGATACTGAAGCGTACTCGACTGGGTGTCCGTTTTGCATGATACAACTACCTAGACCATATTGGCTAGCATCACATGACAAAATTATTTTAACTTTTAGATTAAAAAATGTCAATACTGGTGCTGTAGTAACCAGTGGTTTAAGATTTTCAAAACATTTTTGTTCAGTTATTCCCCAAACCCACTAAATTTTATCACTCAATAATTTTCTTAATGGGTTAGTTTTTTGAGATAGATTGAAGCAAATCTTTTCTTAAAGGCACCAGCCCCATTTTGGGTGGTAGTGAAACTAAGTCTTCCGACATAACTAGGGGTCTATTCCTTGGGTAGAGCTATGAGAAATGGGGGGGTAAGTCGAAATCTGTTTGTAGGTCAAACTTAATCTAAACCAAATAGGCGCCACCAAGTCCGGACTTATTCATGATAATGACATGGCATATTTCTAAGGGCGGACGTGGAGACCCAAAGAAAAAAAGATCGCCATCGATAACAAAAACCTGTCTTAATAAAATAGGACGCTGTTCCTGTAAGAAATTGTAATAGTTAGATAAATAAAAAAAGTGGAACACTATTTGTGTCCAGCAAATATACATAAAGAAGTAGTAAAAAGATATTTTCAATATAAAGTTGGCATCAAAATTCCACTCATAAGGATGTTAGCTTTATGTGTTTAGGTTTGATCATATTTGACATAATAAAAAACTTTAATCTTGAACCAATTGTTTACTAAAAAGAATCTCTTTTAAAATAAAATGAATTGCAACAAAAATTTAATTAATAACTGAATCACTTCATGGTTTTCAACTTCAGGTTTATTTTAATTATTTTTTAATCAAACATTTTACAGTATATTGTAAACTTGTTATACAAAAAAGGGGATCCGACCTGTGCAGATTTGTTCAGGCAGATGACAAATTAATTACTTCTAAAAATGTTAGTACTCAAGTTTTTTTCTTTTAAATTACATGTGCAAGTTTTAATTTCTATAAAGCAGATCACAAAAATACTCTTGTTTACATAAATTGTGCTAAAGCTGTTCGAAGCATTTGCTTTCAAGAACACATCTGTCAGCAGTATACTACAGAAAAATATGTGACGTCAGTAACACCTGTTGTTGTTACTAACAATTCATAATGAACCACGCGTGTTGTTTCTCAAAACATCAAATCAGTGAACTTTAATTTCGACACTGGAAAATCCAGTTCAGCAATAGTTGAAACTTTTATAATATTTATGCTTTTACACATTAGAACAAATTAACGTGTTTCTAGTGTGAAACACATAAAAAGGACTTAAAGCTATCTACGAGCCAAAACTGCATTTCTCGCCTTGTTGCGAGGAAGGATGAGGTACTTGTTATTTCATGCAAAGATCACTGCGTGTAGTGTGATCCAAATGCATACAAAACAACTTCTACTATGGAGTCGCTCCACGTGTAGAATCAAATACGGCCACGATACATTCGGCAGCCGCTGCAATCCCGTTGTTGAATCACGCCGCCTCACCGAAGTAGCATCCTTACGCTGTCCCAAGGTGTCTTCAAAGTTTGTATAACAAAGTCGTCTTCATAAAATTGGTTTCTTAAATTTTTTATACTAAAAGTTGCATCGTAAGTTGTAGCAAAGTCGTCTTCTTAATAAACTGCCTTTTAAATTTCGTATTTTCAGAGTTGCATTGTCAATTGTAGCATTATATCTTGTCGCGCTAAATAATTTATCTCAAATTAAACAAGTTAATAACCTTTATACGTTACCAACCGCTATTCGAAGATGTGTCCTAACTCATCGAAGTTGATACGCAAATTGCCGGCCTGCAATTTTTGATACATCTTATTGCTTCTTCAAAGTATGGCCGACTGATTACAAAACTAGCTCGGGCGACCGAGGCTTCCGAGGGGGGACAGTCAAACAGAAACGCGCCTGCAAACAGCTGTAGATGACACAGATATTTAACCACAAATAGAATACCAAAGGACGATGCGGCTTTAACGTATTACTTTAGTTGTTGAATGTAATTTACTATTGTTTTAATAAAAGTGTTTTATTATTCTCGCAATTTTATGGAGGGATTTATTATCAAAAATAAAATTGTTACAAGATTAGGGACAAATTTGCTAACATATGTTATCATTCCCAGAAATCTTTGTAACATTTTTTTATCAGAAAGGGTCTCCATTTTGTTAATTGCAGGTGTTTTTTCTGAACATACTTGAATTCCCTTTCTACTAATATAGTGACCTAGAAACTTTAACTCAGTAATGGCAATCTTTGACTTTTTTTATTTAGTGTTAAGCCTAACTTGGAAAATTTATCTAGTGCATTGTATAAATTTCTGTTATGTTCTTCAAGGCTCCGTCCATATACCAAAACATCATCAAAATATGCAATTACCCCCTGAACACCTTTCAAAATTTCAACCATTATTCTTTGAAAAATTTCAGGAGAAGCCGACAATCCATATGGTAAGTGCTGATAACGAAAACGACCAAATGGGGTTCCGATTGTACACAGCAACAAATTTTCATAGCCCAATGGACATTGTAAAAATGTTGAGCCAATAATGAGAAATATTGAGAACCATTCAACTGTGAAACCATATCCTCAAAAGTAGGAATATAAAAATACTCACGTTTGACAAATTGATTTAAATATCTAACATCCAAGCACAGCCTACCATCATTCCCTGATTTGGCCACTACTACTACTGGATTTACCCATGGACTTGGTTCTGTGACAGGTACAAGAATATCTTCTTTTACCATTTGATCAATTTTTTCTTTGTTCTTCTTTGTTCCTTAGTTAAAACAATTTTACAAACTATGTTTATTTTCTAATTCCTGTATAACCCGACTGGAATTTTTTCAGAATATCCTCATATAATTCAGGATGCTTGTTAACTTCACAGACTCGCTGCACTAGTGATGGATTCAAACCGAACCTTGCCCTAGGTTCGGTTCGGTTCGAAAACTTTTTAGACCGGTTCGGTTCGAGGTTTGATTCGAAAAAATATATTCCGGTTCGGTTCGGTTCGAAAAAAACGAACCGAACCTCGAACTGAACCGAACCGGTTCGACATTTTGATATTTTAAACAACTAGTGCGGTCAACTACAACAATTTAAATGTTTAATGTAGTTTTTATATTTAGTAGTTGCTACTTTCAAATAAACCCAACGTTAATTTGCTTTAGATTTTAGTAGCATAAATCATATTAATACTATTTGGTTTGATTTTTCAATACGTACTATCTTTAACAAAGCGTAATTACAATTAGGTTAATAGTGAAAGCCACCTCTAAAATTTAGGATGTGTTAATAATTGATGATTTTTACTAATGTTATTTTACCGTAAAAGAACTGAACCATCTTCGCCTCCACTCGTTGGATACAAGTGAAGCTTTATCCATTTTTACTTGTTCGCGGCTTAGTCTGGGAATTACCCCAAGGGTGAGCAACGAGAATGGGCGTGGGTATGGTATAAACTCAATAATAAGCAAACATAAAAAGAAAAAGGGAAATTGAGCGCCACTGTATCTATATGGACAATACAAGAAATTCAATACTCCTATGAGAAGATACAGAAACTCATTGAATATAAGCACCATAAAAAACTTACAACTTAATGAACTAACACATCTGGAAACCTCTTAAACGTACCTACATCCTCTTCTATCACGATGATTCTGAAAGAAAAAGTTTCACAACAAATTTTCTATTAAAAAGACACTATTTGTGCTTCTCAATAAAAGAACATAATAATAATTATGAGTTGATAATCTTGAGATTACCACACCAAAGGTATTTTAGTTGAAAATGGATATCTAGAATAAATCAGTTGTAACATGTCTGTACTTTTATATTGTTTCAGCATTCGTCTAATTTCGTTACTCAAAAAATTTATTTTCTCCAAGATATTCTAATTAAAATTAATTATTCATAGAATAAAAAACTTGAATTCAAAAATGTAATTTAATGTAGTTTCTCTCTTTTCGTTTTTTTTGTTAAATATAGTTACAAACACAAAATAATAAAAATGAATTCTGGTTTTTCTTATAAATCTGTCTTGACATAACAAGACCTTACTTTTAATAATACTTTAAAACAAGATTTATGACACCCAACGAACAGATCTGTGTATTGGTTTACATATGCTTCAAATAAGTTTAGTTCATATTCCTTAAAAAAAATTTAAATCACATGTAGCTAGTTTAAGTAAGTAGAATTTCAAATTAATTCAGATATAGAAATGACACAATGACCCTACTAAAGATTAGACATCTGTAATTAAATCTTTTCAAACAGGGAGTGGACTTTGGAATGACAATACGTTGAACACATGTATTTTCCATGTGTCTTACATAATTACGTTACTATTACTTCCTAAAGAACCACATTCCACGTTATTTAAATTTGTTTAGCACAATTTTAACAAATAACTTTGTTATCAAATTAAAGAAATATTACAATTTTATGATCTCACGCAAAGTTAATTCGTGCACAAAATTTAGCATCAATAAGCAATCTTCTATTAAAATTTAGTATGAACACTTTTAGAAGTCTACCAAACATAGTAACTGAAAGTTTTAATATTTGAGCTTAGTGAAGAAGTTACCTCTTTCTACCGAACTGCGATGCACAAATCTAGGTCCTGCATACAAAATTTGATGCCTAGGGTATAACGTTGATGACCAACATCTGTTCAATACGTGTTTACCAAGAAATGTCGAACAACAGCTTTACATACATCTTTAACAACAGTTGCTTTAATTGCTAAATATAACCCTGGTTATTACATGCGCTAAGGAATTAAAGATATTTTGTTTTAGTATAAAATTACTTAAATATTGTGGTCTCACCGTTAATAATCACCGACCTCTCTAGCCATTTTTATTAGGAAGCGTGATCTATTGCCTTGCCGGAACTACAAGAAGAACAACTTTTCTTGGGCCCCCAAAACGACCACGACTCCTATGCCCCTGCCATAATATGTTTATTCGGAGACTCCACTTGATACGCGCTCGTGTCCGCATCTTTTTAAGTTTGCAGCTTTGTTCACATGTTAAACTACAATGGCGAATTTGCCTTTTCGTACCGTCCACGTAGAGAACAGCTCATACGTCTTGTGCGTCACCTCGTGACACTATTTACGCAAGCGCTATCTTAATTTAATAACTGAAAGGATATAATCCGCCTACGGATTAGGCAACACAAATGACTTGTTCCTTTTTTAAACACGTTTTCAGAGTGTTTATTGCTATTACATATTTCCCAGTAATGCATTTAAAACTAATTAAATGGTAATAATGTCCTGTTCTATTGTGGAATTGTTTCCTTCAGACATAACTATATCGAATACAAAAATCAGATATCACACATCTACTATGAATTTACTTTTATTGTAGTTTTAATTAGTATAAAAATAGTATCAAGACAATAAGGTGTTGCTGATTTCTTATATAGTTCAAACAAAAAGCTGTTTGTCAGTTTATCTTTATTATTATTATTGTTTCTTTTAAAAGACAATATCAGATGATTCTCGGAAAGAATCGTAAATCTATCTCAAACAACGTTTACGTTTTTCATAATAAAATATAAGAGTATTTATGGCACGGGCGTTATGTCTGCTTATTATTTGCATTATATGGTGTTATTTTATGTCGGCATTGATTGAAAAGTTTATGCCGCCATGAGTCATAAACTTCAACCTTTGGTTTTGAGAGAATGCTCGGGGTCATCCTTCTGGAGTATCGGCTACTTCTAAAGACGTTGGTGGTAATGGCCACACTAAATAAACGGTAAATAGTATAATACCATGCGTTTTGTAACACCATTTGTTGAGCGATTATGTACAAAAGAAAAGGGGATTAGTTTTTGCTTCATGGTCAGATTTTTTAATATTAATAGAGAGCTGGTTTTCATACAAAAGTAACAAATTCAAAATGATGGATTAGTAATACATACTTAATTAAGAATTAAATTGTTTGGTTTATTCTGAAAACTTCTGTAATTTCTAGACCGTGACATCGGCTTGCATAAGTTTAAGATGGTTTTCAACACGACTTCTGTTCATTAAATAAAATAAGCTTGTTTTTAAAACCAAATTTTTAAAATCATTCAAGTTTCTTTAATATCTAATACTAGTTATAAACAAACAACAATTTGAAATAAAGAGCATTAAACAAATCGAACTAATCTAGAATTTTTTAATTTACAAACGTGCATCGATGACGAAATTTATAAGATATGTAACATTAATTAATACCTATTACATTTTTTTAGCCATTGGCTTAAAACTCGAGACCATGTATATTAGAAAATTGTTGTATTTCTTATATGCTTGCGACTAGAAATTTTAAAAATGTGCATTTGGGAGAAACGATATGGTTTTAGTGAAAATTAAATTTTTAAACTAAATTTTTATTTAAAAATCGAACCTTTCGAACCGAAGCGGATCGAACCTTGAGCTAGGTTCGGTTCGGTTCGAAAAATTTGCCAGTCCGGTTCGAGGTTCGTTTCGAAAATAAAATGTCCGGTTCGGTTCAAAAAATCGAACCGAACCTCGAACCTGTTCGGTTCGTGTCCATCCCTACCCTGCACCGGTAACTTTAATATTCCAAGATCAACAGCACTTTTTAAACCTAACAACGAATGACTAGTTTTATTATTTACTACATGAAACTTCACAATTTGATAATTATCTTCATAACTACAATTGAGTTTTATTGCAGTGTATTTTGTGATCACGACCGCTGCATGATTTCTATTTAGCATCGACATATTCAACTCTCAAATGTTGTGCTTCATTCTGTAGAAGAATTTAAAAATCAGCGTAATTTAATATACTAGCATCTGAAACGCTTATCGATTTTTAATGGCATTGTAGTTGTATCGACCTGGATTCAATCAATCCATTCAAGTTTACTTTGTTGATGGTTTGTTATTGTCCCAACTACAAGATCATCGATTAATGTCTCATTACTGCTAACAACTTCGATGTCGTGAACTTGTGAACTTATATGTTGACCACACATTTTATTGTAATGTCCACGTTTTTTACACTTAGTGCAGATTCGATTAAATGCAGGACATTTATTAACTTGATGTGTGTTTCCACATCGAATACATGTATTAGTATTTAGCTTTTTATCATGAACCCTCTCAAACACTTTTTTATATTGAAACTTATAATTTTTTCTTTATTTAATTTAATTATGTCCTGATGTTGGGCATCAGTGAGACATATTAAATTTCTTTAAATGGGGAGTGAGTCAATTAGTGAACAAAACCTCGGTGGACCCACGGGCTTTACTATATTCGCGGCTTAGTCTGGGAATTACCCCAAGGGTGAGCAATGAGATTGGGCGTGGATATAGGGTGGGCTCGACTACAAACGGGAACAAAAAAAGGAAATGAGCGCCACTGCATCTATATAGACAATAAATAAGACTAAAGTATCCTACAGGAAGACGCAGAAACCTATAGGATATAATGATTATCAAAAAGCATACAAATTAAAATAAGCAATACCTCTGGAAACCTCTTGGACCTCTGCTCCAGCTTCTGCGATGTCGGACCTGCAAGAAAATGTCACACAAAAAAAAAAAAATATAAGACACTGTTTGTGTCTTACGACAACAAAATATTTCGGTCTTTATAGATCGAAAGTCCCGAATTCAAAATCTCAACAACACCTTACTTATGAAAATATACTCTACTGAAAAATACTTACTCTGTTTCTATTACCTAATACTGTATCAACTTTTTTCTAAGTTCCACATTCAAAATTTTGTTTATCTAATTTGGATATTATTAATTTCAATTAGTGAAATAAAAAGACGAAAGTTTTAAATCAAAGTATAATCTAGATGTAATTCTCTTTGTTGCAAAAATTATTTATAAAAAAATCTGATAATCAATATAAAATAAGTTTCAAAAATCTCTGAATTTGTTTCTCTACATAGAGAGATTTTAACATTTTTAAATTCTTTATTACAGTCGGTTCTTAAACATCCATAAAACAGATCTGTTCTGGCTTACAAAATTTCTCTAACAACTTATTATACAAGAGGCTCATATGGCTCAAACGTTACATGAAATTAAAGAAAGTTAGTTCATCATATGTTAGAAGCAGCATTGATATTCTACTAATCATATGGCATATTGTAGTTAAACATCTTTCAATCTAAAGTGAACTTTATACTTATTTTTCTCAATTAACATGAGCATTCCTTACGTGCTTTGAATAACAACTTTAAATTAATTAATCTATAAGTTCAAAAATTCTTCTTATGAAAAAAATTTAGTTCTGAACAAAAAGGTATTTGACCTATTAAGTTACTAGGATATAATTCTCTAACTGGTTTTTATTTGGGATTTAAGCATAAACATATCTTGCAAAAAAATTTAACCTTAACATTCGTGTAACAAAAGTTTCTTATAATTTGGAAAACGTTAAATCAAAGCTTTTCCCGTAATTAATACGTAAAATTAATTCACTCAATAAATAGTTTTATAAGTACCTGAATGGTTTTGTTTTAACTGCTTGACGGTGATGCTGCGAAACGCTCTAGACCGACCAAAACAACATTATATTCCATCTTGTTGAAGTTTTAAAAAAGGTACGAAGTTGGCACTTACTAGATACTGCATTCTTACATGAACAGCCCCTCAGACAGCTTCAAAACGAGTGATTCCACAATACATAATTACGTTTCAATAACATTACATGGAATTCTGCTTGACATACAAACGACTTAAATTTTCAATTCTACCATCCTCAAACGTGTTTTCTTAAAATTTTATTCTTCAGACGAGCATACTTAAATGTGCCTACCTAAATGTGCTAAGGAAATTAAAGCATCTATTAGTTTTATATAAAGTAGTTTTATTACACAATCTCACCACTAACGGACTTCCACCAGCACGTGTTGTTACTGTCTACTCTTCATTGTCCGGGGCGGCATTGCAAGAGCTCTTTTGCAAAGCCCCCGCCACGACAACCTTTACACCCTCTCCGATAATAGAGCAATTCTAATGCCCCACTTGAAACAAAAATTCTGCATCTTAAAACGAAGCGTACCTGCTCGTTGTTGCTTGCAAGATGGCTGCGCTCTCGCTCGCCTTCTTGTCAACACCCTACCTATAGCGTCACTTTACGCGCAGGCGTTGTGTCTAGCAATTGCACAAGTGGGCTTCAGAATGCCTGTAGCTTATGCAACTCAAGTTACGTTCAGGGTATTTGCAGATATCAAAAGCGTAGGAGTCACTATTAAATACTTTGTATAGGTGAAGATAATGTAAAAAGGAAAGAGGTGTTCTTCCTTATAGTAAATTAAACTATTTAACGATTTCACGCTAAATGAAAATTTCGTATGCTGTAAAATAACAACGGCTAGAAATGTTTTTCTTTAGAGATTTTAATGCAACAAAAGTTTTTGTTACAATATGAACTTTGAGCTTTCGTATAATTTTTGTGTTTATTTACAACACCAACAATATTACCAGTGTTTATACTTGAACCACTGTTTATTTCCAGGAGTTTTTTAGCACCAGTTTCTATTGCTCTACAAATATTTAGTGTTTCTGTTAGAGTTAGGTTAGGGTTAGTTGTCTGAAGAGCTTTTCTTGCATTCGCTTATTTTTAATACCCAGTATAATTCTATCACGAATCAGTATGTTGCTTTCGGCAAACTCGCAATTCAAAGCAAGCTACTTTATTTCGGTTAGAAATTCATCGAACGTTTCAGTTTCCAACTGACTTCTTTTAAAAAATTTGTAATGTTCAAATAAGAAGTTTTTAACAGGGTTACAATATGATTCGAACTTTTTTAACAGTAGTTGAAGTAATTTGTATTTTCACCTCATCATATTCAAATGTGTTAAATATCTTCAAACCTTCATCCCCTATCGCGTTGAGCAATATGGCTATTTTTTCTTCATCTGATTTTTCGATTTGTCCGCGGCTATAATAAACAATTGGTATTTTCTTTGAAACTTAATTTACGGTGCCTCCATGTTGCAGAGAGTTTCTGCAATAAATAATAATAAGATTGTACTTATTAATTATGTATGTATTCGTTGGAATTCAACCAATGTTCCGTTATGCCTAATATGAAAAGAAAATTTAAAAATTTTAATATTATTGATAAACTATCAACTTTGTTACGCAAACTACGAATAGTAAGTAAAAGGAGTATAAATAATTAATATAGGGCAGCAATTTGTGAAAACTGGTCGGCAAGCGGTTAAACCCTTTTGCTTGAAACACATACACCTTCACTCTTTTGCTTTCAGCTATAATAGCCTTACCAGAACTTACCCTCCTTTGTTTCCTTATTAGCAGCATTTTTCCAATTAACTAATTGAATGGATTATTTACTAAAATTTGGATCAAATAATATACTTCTGTAAAATGTAACTTTTGAAGCAACCAAATATATAAACATATACAACACATACTTAAAAAATAATAAAATGACCTTGACGAACATGTAGATTATAACGTATGCAGAATTTTTGTCTACTCTAATCTGACTCAAATAATTTGTCATTTTCATTCTAATAATTCTTCAGTGTTAACGCTGCATCATCAGTATTTACATACGCTGAGGTAGATGCTACCGCTAGCTATTGTCATCTCCTAGTTCCATATTTTTCGGTTAGTTTTTGACTCTTTTTCGTCTTTTGTTTATCTTTCCTCCCATGTTTTAATTTCTTATTGTAAGCACAAACGCAAACAGATATTGCAGGTCATTGAATTTAGCTATTGGAATCAGTAGTGATGATTCGTAGAGAGTTCCCGCAGTAAATTTAGCCTCTGACCTCCTAGCTCTAGATTTTTCGTGTCATAAGATTCGAACTGTTATTACAATCCCGTAAACGTGGTACATGCGACACGAAAGACAGTTGGTAACGATATTACATAATGTGAACATCGACGCTCAAATTTCGATGACGTCACACAATATGCAAATTATTGCAACACATTCTCCAATTGTATAAATTATATAAAAACCCCCACGGGGTACTCACGTGAATAGGTAAAGCTTCCTGCAGAATTACTTCATGATGGCGGCGGCTTGCATCCGGATTACTTCATAATGGCGGCGGTTTGCATCCGGATTACTTCATGATGGTTCTCGGGTCGTAGATCTCCTAAGCCAGGTTGCATCCAAATATGCTGGTCTTCTTCCTATGTAGAGGTACGATAAGGAACGGGTTTGAGGAACGATAATCAAAAAAGGCAAAAGGGAATCTACATAATAAAAAGATACCATAAGATACCAGACCAACTACTCTTCTTCGCGTTTCGGAGGCAAGTCCTGACGCGTCTTTCGGAAATTTCCCACCACTCTTTCGTCACACGCGTCGGCGCGAAATTCGCGCAACGCACTTCTGAAGTGACGGAAATACGCGGAACAAGTCTTTTAAATTTATGGCGCGAAATTCTCACATATTAAAACTTAGTTAAAAATGTCTAGTGCCGAAATTTTTGAGCACGTAACACTGTAAGTCTTCATAAAGTGTCATCTTACAGAATACAATAAGTGGTTCCCGCTTTTCAACTTTAACCTCCGAAATTGACAAATATCTTCAACTTTGTCCTTCAACGATTCATTAATAAACTTAGTGGAGAATAAGTTTGTGCAACTCCTACTGACCACTTGGAATTTTTTGTTTGTTTGTACAACTTCAGTAACCCATGTTCTACGCCAAATACACACTTCTGGTTTTGCTTAGATTTTTCAATTAAACAAAAATTTTGGCCGTATTCCATATAAGAATATTCGAACAGCAAAAATTCGTAGTCAACCGTTTCTATGTGGATGCGTTGCACAGTGTACATCCAAAAATGAGCAATATGTTGATCCCCCTCCCCGCAGCTATCGCTAAAAGCGACAAGATGCTGATTTTAGAGGGTAGTTTGGCATACGTAAGCAAACATGATCCGATATTTTACAATCCTCTCAAGGTCTCTCCTTCATGCCAATATAAATATGGTAGCATGATCAAGGTAATGTACTGCAAGACTGTACGTCATTCGAATACATGTTGAGACCGGAGTTAGCAATGTCTTATGTAAATCCTTACGGTGGTTGGGTTCTGCTTTGCCACCTCTTGGGCACCTTTTTTGGCCGACTTAGGTTTTTTCTCTCGTTTCAAAGAAACGTTTGTTGTCTTCTATATCCTGAGGATTTTACCAGTATTTTGTTTTACTGTCAAAAGCATCACATTTATAGCAAGTGTCTGTGAGGGTGTTTTTAAAACTAAAGTTATAGTTTATTTTAAAAATATGGCAAAAGAAAAATTCCTTAACAAATGTTTCACTATTTTCTTAGATGTTTGAGCGTATAAATTATTCATTTTATGTATGATAAGGTCAGAATTAAGGTACTTTTTTTAGGGTTGTTAGTCTTGGGAAGCGGCTGCTATATAAGGAAACAATTGGATGTGCATTTTCACACTTTTAAGAATATTTTGGTCTGTTTTGTTACTGAGAACATGCTTCCCTTGCCGGTCTCTCGGAGAAATACCGAAATATTTCACTAATTGCGTTTTAGCACGTTGTAGAATCTCTTCTTTCACCTATACGTTTTAGAGACACATTTAAACTTTTGGCTTTAGCAGAAGTTGCAATAACTCTTTTAGGAATATTAATTCTCATGCAACCAATAATGCACGATATTTTTAGATTCTATTATCCAAAATACCAATAATCATTAAATACGTTTAAACAGTCTCGATCAGTAATGTTTTTGCACTGATATCTGCAAGTATGACTATATTCCTTGAGAAATTTTTATGCTTATATAAGACTCTCTTAGAACCAACATATTCCTGAACTGAATTGCACAATAGTTTTGCTCGTTTCCTGTTCCACTTTTCTTCTAATCTTAGCAACTTTCGTGTTCTTTCATGTGTATCGGCCTCTTCTTGAAATAATAATGACGAAGCCTAAGAATTCCCTGATATGAAATTCTTAGCCTCGTCCGTGTCGTAAGAGGAATAATTAACTTCTTTTGGTCTACATAATTTATTAAATGTTTTGTTTAAAAAACTATATTTAAAAAACCAGTTAAATTATTGCCAGTTGAATAATGCAATAATAATAATTCGACACGTATAGTTTATGCTTTGTCATCTAGTTTTAGGTTATGCTATAAACATTAGTTATTATTAAGCATTAGATATAAATATTAGTTCTACATGAGCTTTCAAACACATGGCCATTAATATCTTTTGGCATGATAACAATTTTCCAAACCTTCCTCTATATACTGCCTCAAAACATATGAAGGTTTTCATAAAAGAAATATAAACAGCTTGTCTGATCCAGAAAAGTACACTGTTTAAATGCAAAAGTATCTAAGTGCACTTAAATCTGTCGATGACAAACAGAATGAACGTTTTGTTAAGTGGTTATTTTATTCACCCTGCAGAGCAAGTCAACATTTTTAAGTTAGATCTGTTTTTTCCACTAAATGAATTGACTTTTCTTCTATCGTTTGTGCCAGTTATCTTGATATTGCAAAAAATGTCACTCGAACCCCTTTGGTTTTAAGTGCATAAATTGTCAATCAGGTGTTCCTTGAAATAATTAATTGGATTTTTAAATATTCAAACAATCCTTGTATTTCAGTAACAATTTTGCGATAAGAATCAAGTAACATATTATAGAAGCTACTCGGAAGTAGATACAGACACTGACTACAACAGAGTAATTATGAAAGCCGCGCTTAAATTTAAAAATTATAAAAAAAAGAACGGAAAAGGTACTTTGACTTTGAGAAACTAAAAGATAAAGATATCTACAAAAGATTTTAGAAAAAAGTCAAATGATTTGCTGAAAGATATATGGAAAATTTCTGATACTAAGAAAGCAGAAATATAATGGAATAACAAATACGGTGCAACAACATCAAACGCTTGATAAAGAAAACAAGGTAACATACCTCCATGTGTCGAGATACTTATCTTGCATCTAAATCAGTTGATGTGAACCAGCAAATATCTTGAACTCGCTCACTGAGAAATCGTCACCACGGTAGCCAGTATGCTTAATGCTGCAACCATAACTGAACCAGCGGGCTTACGTAAAAGAGTAATGCACAGAGGATTTAAGGTTATCCAAGGAAGCGTGCTTCGCTCTCAAATTATCAGCTTCAAGTACACAGACAATACATATTAGAACAAAATGCAAAATAGAAATTAACCCAGTTTAGGAAACGATATGATAATCGAATTAAAATATTAGGATACTACATGCCAAAGAACACTTCCAGAATATTTGTATTGCATACATAGATAGAGAAATCGGTAAATTCAAATTCGACCGCCTTCGCTAATCACATATGTAGAAAACGTATTCTAAACAAACTTGTGGTACTATTCTTAATAAAATGAGCGTATCCTTTCAGAAAGCACAGATTGTTGATAACCGAATACATTTGTTCTATTATATCAAACAATAGAGATACATTAAGGTACTTTAACTAAACTAAATATACTACAGGGCGTTTTTTCAATTGTATTAAAATAAGTTTTATTGTAACAGATCGAGTTATTAAATTATACGCGATCAGGGGCATCTCATATAACATGCAGTTATACAAAATACCAAAATGGAAGTGACAGAATATTTGAAAAAGTCGTAAACCGAAGGAAAATATTTAGAAAAATAAATTGAACGTAACAAATTCTATAGATTATTTAAACAAATTGCTTTAAATTTTACCGTTACAGATCTGCTCGTTATTTGGCGTTTCAAAACATAGTAATCATCTTTCACTTTTCCATCCTCCTTTAAATTGTTTTACAAGTTTAACTTTTCATGTTAATGCATCCATTCCACATATATCACATTATTCCAAATCACACATGCCTATCCCAATTACGATATTTGCAGTCCGCAAATTAAATTTGTGCATAACAAAACGACCGTTCTAAGTGGACCTGAACCTTGAAGAAGTTTTAGATTACTACAACTGGTGGAGCAGCTTGATAGTTCCAATGATCTAAAGAACCAAACTACAGGTTTAACAAAATTAGTGGGGTCTTTAGTGAGAAACCAGATTAAGAGAGGTCACCCAAAAAGGGCATCAGCTCTAACAGAACAGATTGGTACAGACTATAGGAGTCGGTATTGTATTCTAAGACACCGCTGTGGTGTGTAAGGCAATGGAAAACCATTACATTACCTCCCAAGCTTACAGCGTACTTAAATTGTTATTTAAGATGATAGCATTATCTGGAGTAAAAAATTCCGGATTTAAAATAGTCCCGCATTCGGATTTCCAGAAGGGGATGAATTCGTAGGATGTGATCGGAAAGTTTAGAAAACGAAACGGCAATATTACGCGAGTCGGAGCGGGAATGTCAGAAGTATGAAGCAAGTTGGTAAGCTAGAGAACTTGAAAACTGAAATGGGTAGGTTAGCATTAGACATAGCAGGGACCGGCAAAGTTAGGTGGCCAGAGGCGGGGGGATTTTTAAAGCGGAGTAATTCACACCGGATCGGAGGAACGAAATTTGGGTGTGGGGATAGTTATGCAAAAAACGATAGGGTAATGTGTAGAAAACTACCTATAAAATAACGAAAGAGTACCCAGGGTTAGATTAAAATCTAAACAGGTAAATACGGTAACAATACAAGTATACATGCCCACCACTAGCTACAGTGAGGAAGAAGTAGATGCGATCTAAGAAGATATCGAATACATACTAAGATACGTTAATGGACGAAGATTTAATAATTACGGGGGATTTTAACGCAGTGGTAGGTGAGGGTAGGAAAGGAGCGGTAGTAGGTTATTTTGGTTTTAGCACGAGGAACGACAGAGGAAATAGGTTGGTAGAGTTTTGCTACAGAAACAATTTAACCATCACAAATATATTATTTCACCATGATGCTTGAAGACAATGTACCTGGAAGATTCCAGAAGATATAGGAAGATATCAAATAGATTACATTCTTGTTAGACAACGATTTAGGAATCAAATAAAAGACTATAGAGGTTATATAGAAGTATAGACACGACCACAATATCGTAATTATAAAGGCCGCTCTTAAGTTTAAAAATTTGAGAAGAAGGAACGAAAAAAGACACTTTGACTATTAGAAACTAAATGAGAAAGTTATCCACGAAAGATATGAATAAAAGTCAAATGAATTGCTGAAAAATATCGAAAAAATTTCTAATACTAAGGAAGAAGAAACAGAATAGAATAATATTAAATTCATCTTAGAGATGGCGACCAGATGTATTCAGGGTATACACAAAAAGAAAATAGGAAACCATGAATAACAAAGAATATCCTGAATTTAATAAGAGATACACGAAAATACAAAAACTGACTGGATGATGTTGGAAAACAAAGATACAAAGCCATAAAATAGGAAATTATTCGCAAATGCAAAAAGTCAAACAGCAATGGATCGATGAAAAGTGCAAAGAGGTGTAAACTAAGATGGAAATAGGAATGAATTTTAGAGATACTGTCACAGTTCAAATTAGAAATCTAATCGAACCAAACTAATAGTCTCCTTTGGGGAAAACTGATGGCAAATAAATAAACCACGGCTTGGATAATATAGGGTCGGGATTCGTACAACGTTGGGAAGAACAAAGGCTCTGAAAAAGAGAAAGAAAACCCAGAGCACAAAAGGGGCGCCAAGGTCCAGGAGAACAATAAAATAAAGACACGATGAGTCCGGGGACCTAACGGACTCCTATAATTTTCCCAGCCCAAAATGCAAGAGCTGTCACTTCTAATAGAACAAGAATTATAACATGGTATTTATTGTAGATTAACCTGAAAAAAAAGAGCAATACAATAAGAATGAATATAAACGTTTTTGTTTGTAGCGAGAGCTTGGTGTGAAACTACACAATGAATAACACAAAAAAAACCAAGATTAAAGACAAACACACCAAGACCTCGTACAAATAATTATGGATTAAAATTTAATAAGGATACGCACGCGCGAAGGCGTCAAATAATTAATTTTAAAACTCACCAAGGCGAGATGCGCAAAACAATTCGACGAAAGGAAAATTTTGGTAAATAACACGCGACATAGATCCACCTCGGCGCGTAAGCAATTTTTATCGAGCGATAATAAATCGAAACTCAATGACGCGATCGGCGGACGTTAACAAACCTGTTATAAATGGGAGGTTAATAATACTAATAATATTATTTAAGTTAAATACGGCGATAACAATTTTAAGCAGTATTAATGTACCCTAAATATTACCCATGACCACTTAATTAATTACAATTATTTATAAACAAAAAAAATACTTAGAATAAAACTTTTAATATTCACATATATTTTGAATCGGATTCCAGACTAGATAAACTTAGAAAACGTTTTTTTGAAATGGTAGAGTAAAACGGGATTCAGCTTAGCACACCAGTAACAACATTGCCAATTGTAAACATAAACAAGAAGATAAGAAAGCAAAATCTGCAGGTAGTGAAATACGATTCCTACGGGTTGACATACAGAGAAATTAATCTACTAATCGCAACAAGTAGACAATCAAAATTGAGCACTGTAGTATTGGCAAGGTTATAAATAGGGCTGGGTCGGCGTATCGATATATCGATACGTATCGATACGACCCCCGTATCGACCCCCCCGATACAGCAAAAAATAAATATCGATATATCGATACTCGATATGTATCGATACGTATCGATATTCGATATAGAATATGTATCGATATTCGATACCCAAAATCCGTTTCGCCCACCCTTATATACATATACTTGTGTCACAAATATTAAACTTGAAACTTTAATTATTTTGATAACAAACAATCTTAAGTGAAAGATCGAATTGTCAGTAAATACATTATTTTAAAACGATCTTGTAATTTTATTCCCAAAGAAAGAGTAGAAAAATTTATAGATGCGTATCGATTCGTACCGATAGGTATCGCTACGTCTCGATATGTATACTTAATCTACACATCCAAACGTTCCGATACGAATCGCTATATATATATATATATATATCTATACGTACCGCTACGTATATATACGTATCGATATGCATCGATACGAATCGATACGTATCGATACGCACCGATACGCATTGATACGTATCAATACGCATCGATACTAATCGATATGTATCGATACGCACCGATACGCATCGATACATATCGATACGCATCGATACGTAAAGATATATATCGATATTCGATATATCGATACATATCGATATAGAATATGTATCGATATTCGATACGCAAAATCCCGTATCGCCCACCCCTAGTTATAAATCCGCACAGCGCGAAATCTTTACTAATGGGAATCAACAAATCTTACCAACATACCACACTACCCCAATAGTAATTTAAGATAATATTCGACGTGCTAAATCCGCAAACGCGTAACAAAAAGCAGCAACGACTTTACCTTGCCAATAGTTGATACCAAAAAAAGGAAAGGAAATTCTATATATGAAATTAGCGGTTAAGAATTATCAAGAATAACAAACGTGTTCTCCAGTTCAATGTTAACGCTTATCAATGAACTTTAACTAAGACGAAAATACATACCACGAGATTCCTATTATTATTTATTATCTAAATTATACGGCTAATTTATTATTAGCTAAAATATGTTTGATTAAATTAATTTGTTCTGTTCTAACATTATTAAAGTTGCAGGATGATTAGAAATACTTGTTTAATAGAAATAATTTTCAACCAAAGAAAACGACGTTGCAATATAAAACCATATAGCAAAAATATAGGGGGCGCGAAAGACAACATCATTATAGAAAATGTAGAGAAAGTGGTTAAATGGTAAGAGTAACTAACAGTATTAGAACAGTAATCCAACATTAAAACGATGACATGAAATATCTTATACTTAGAGATGTGCTTGAATTAGCATAATAAGGCCTGAAAAATGGTAAGGCGCTGGAGACAGATAAGGTACCAGCAGAAAATCTAAAAGCCGTTGGACAAGCAATAACCGAACGTCTTTTCCAACTTGTAAGCTATATGTACGAGACAGGCGATGTATCCAACGGTTTTGAACGTAACATCAAAGTTACTATACCAAAAAATAGAGGCGCGGATAGATGTGAAAGGTTTTCGAATAATAAGTTTGACAGCACACGTGTAAAATATATTAACTAGAATTGTACAAAGACGGATGGAAATACGGACCGAAGAAGTACTAAGAAAAAATCAATTTGGCTGTAGGAGAAACAGGAAAACACGAGTGTCTATTTTAGCTCTGATGGTGATAATGGAGAAGACGATAGAGAAAGGGGAAAGCGTGTATATAGGGTTTGTAGATCTGGATAAAGCACTCGACAATGTAAAATGAAAAAAAAATGTTCGAAATACTCAAAAAGACTAAAATGAATTTTAGAGATAGACGGATAGTACATGACTTATACAAAGAGCAAACAACGGTAATAGAATCAGAGCAGAAAAGTAGAGAAGTAGAGAGGTAAAACGGGGATGTGCCCTACCTTCATTAATTTTTAACTTGTACATCGAAGAGGCAATGAATACTATCAAATGCAGGAAGACATTTGGAACTATTATTCAGGGACAAAAGATTGATATGCCTAGTTTTGCGGATCATATAGCGGTATTAGCATCTCGTAGGGAAGAGTTTGAAGCAGCTCTTACTGAAATGGAAACAGTTGTATCAGAGAGATGCGGTATGAAAAAGTATGAAAAAGTATAGTATGTACAGGAGGGAAAAATAAATTCAAAAACTGGAATACAAATAGGAAACGAAAACTTACAAGAGGATAAGAATTTCTGCTACCCAGGAAGCCAAATAACGCAAGATGGGAAAAACGCAAAAGATATAAAACAAAGTTTAGGACAAGATCATGCTACATTTAACAAGAAGAAGCAACGACTGTGTTCAAAGACAACAAACATAGAAACAAGGAAAAGATTGCTGAAAGCATATGGATGGAATACCGCAGTATACGGTTATGAAACTTGGGCAGTATGAGAAGCAGACAGGTAAAAAATGTAAGTCTTTGAAGTGTAGTGCTACAGACTCGTGATGAAGATATTATGGACATATGAAGTTAGGAACCAAGAGGTTTTAGAAATGGTAGGGGAAGGAAGAGATATGTAGGAAAAAGTAAAAAATAGGAGAGATAAAATGAAAAGTCTCAAACTAAGGCATGAGGGAATAGTACGGAATATATTACAAGCAGAAATAAGAAAAAAGAGAGTTAGAGGTAGAGGTCAGACTATTGCACACAGATGGTCAAACATGTAGGATGTAAGAATTTCGGTAAAATGTGTAGGTTAGCTCAGAATGGAAAACAATGGTGGTACGGGTCTAACCAGTTTCAGGACTGAAGACTTAATAAAGATAATGATAACAAAATGAAATAAGATGTAACTGTAAATAAATTGTTATGAACATAATAAGTGGTATAAGTAAATTCGCTATTAATTTAATATGTAGACTGCAAATAATTTGTCTTTTATAAATACGATTTTACCTAGTTGGATAAGTTGACTAGCGACGCCACGAGAAGTTTTGCTATTTATTGCAAATAAATTTTACTTATAGCATTCCGCTAATCTCAAATGGCAGAACATGCTTGTATGACCATCTATAAGATTACGATTTAGTTTCGAATCAACTTTAGTACCTTCACGACCTAATGTTGGTATTGGCCACCTGATGTCAATATTGTTATACCATTACTACCGTGCAAAGTTTTCTTCGAACTTGTATCAGTAATAGAATCGATAGCGTCACGAGAGTGTAAAACTACTCCATCCTGATAAGGCCCAAAAGGCCAAAACTGGTCAATAGTCTCTTTCCTTTGTGAAACAATCAAGTCATTGTTTTGTAAATGACTATCCAAATATTAGCACGATTGTGTAGGTAAATTCGCTTTTATTATTTTTATAAAAGTTTATCTACAGATACATTTTATTTCATTTCGTTATACAAAAATTCAATTTGCGAACTGCAAATGTCTTGTTTCGATCCTTGCAAATAGTGACGGTTATTTAAGTATTAACTAATTTATCCCAATAAACGATAAGATATAACAGCACTATTTTACCAAAATATTGCTGAAATTATTAACAGCTGTTCAATCTTTCTATTATTTTTAACCTCTACCAAAGGCTTTCATAATTATAATACAACCAGCATGAAGTTAATGGAACAACCCTTACGTCTGGTTAGAGAGTTAGTTGAGTGCAAGTATAAGCAAAGCGTTGTTTCAATTTGATTGGCTACATTAAGGGAAAATAAACTTTTATTTTAAATTAACAAAGTTTCGTTAACATCCATTTTATCATTGCAAACGAGATTTATTGTGCACCTTACTTTACAGAAACTTTGTTTCCTATTTGGAAGTTTCCTTGGAAATTGAATTTATTCGAAGAGTAACCTTTTAATCAACCTTCCGCTACTAGACGAGGAAAACTTTTATTATGATCCACACCTACATCTTTCAGTTACGTTTCAGTTACTCGCTTAAACCAATCAAAGCCACTTACGTTTTTTAACGGATCTTATATTAACCGTTTCATAAATATGAATATTTGTGGAAAGTAGATACTGAACGACAATGTTGAAGGCAATACATTTATTTAAACACCGAAAATTAGAAAAATACTTTTTTGAGAGAGGCGGTTTGTTAACTAACTAGTAATAGAGTGAGAAGATATTAGACTACATAGTTTCAGCAAATTTTACCAATAATATATAAGTATAAGACAAAAAAAACAACAAATGTAAGTAAATGGTTAAGAAGCCTTTCACATGTATGTAAACAGTTTTGGTCACATTTAGTATTTAATGTCAGACAAATTAATAGTAGCGAAAACACATTTGTCTTTAACTATCTAAAAAATTTACTTTCTCGATATCAAGATCTCTTGAACTGTAAGGACTTTCGCCGGTGCCTAAGATGATAAAAGTATATTTGTGGTATTGTCCGCGGCTTTCACGGCTGGAGTCATTATAATTATTTATAGTTCCGGGTTGGGACCGTGTCATTTTATAAATGACACGGAACCATAAATAATTATAAAAGTTTATTAGCTAGCTCTGGACTTTAGCCCAGTGTTAGTGCGATGAGCAGTGAGGTTCAGTGTAAAACTAAAATGTAACAGAATTAAAGTTAGACGCCACTGTACCCGTTTAAATACTAGTTGTTATGGCCCTTAGGGGTGGTGTAGCAATCTAAAGGTAAATATTCCCAATAACAAAAGTATCACTATGAACAGGGTATGCCTGAAATAAAAACAAGTTATAATACAAAGAAAGATAACGGTTTGCGTCTCAAAATAATAATAAAGTAGACAATAATATGTAGGCGAATCTCTGAAAATTTTAAGATTTTACAATAAACACTTATGTACATCAAGATTACCTCAATGAAAAATATGTACTTGCAAAAAGCATATAGTTATTGTTTAACAAATTTCATTCTTGAACAAAGCAATACATTATAATAAACATGTCTATAGTGTGTACATAAGGTTCGATATCCTTTAAAACATTGGTTTAATTTTACTGACTAATTCGAATCTAATTTCACTCTATGTTTAAACAAAAAATTTTGAAGATTAAATTAAATATACCTGCGGTGTTAAAAGTTTGGTATAGCAAAAGAAGACTTATCTTTACATTACATGATATAGGACAAAATATTTGTAAGCCACTTTTAAATTATTGATCCAATCTTAGATCTTTAAGTTATTACCGTAATTAATAGTAATGCAAATATGAAAGTCAGAATGAAATTTACAACATAAGGAAACACAAGTTGTCAAGTATCATATGGTTACTCTCTAGATACAAATACTGAAAGCTTACTACATTTAATAAAATTTTTATAATGATTCTGGTTCTAGAACGCTATAAATAAATGCGCATGAAGAATGTTTATAAGATCCTTGAAAACAAATGTCCGACCCAAGGAAATTTCTAGCAGTAATCAGATGTTATGCAGATGTTTTCAGTTCGACAAACAAACAAAGCAGAAACATTTTTTTAAACAAACCAAAAATAGGTAAAGGCTACGTGTTTCATGAACATCTATGCTTTAAAATGAGCTTCATTAGAATGAACTATAAGATCCTAAATCCTCTTTCAACATCGAAACGAATGATTACTCCAAACAAAATAACTACAGCACAATAGTTAATTAGATAAACCCATTATGTATTTAACTCATAAATTAGCAATTTAAAATCAAGATGGCATTACTCCTTATACAGTATTGCCCGAAATAAACAGTACTGAAACTAAGTTGGCGGTGTTTTTATGCGTGCGCTGCCACACTCAAGTTAGCTAGTATAGACCTGTCAAGTAAACCTCAAACAAGTAATTAGTAGGGCCTAATTGTTAAAAATGGTGTTAAGTACAGAGGAGAAAGTGTTTCTGGTAGAGCATTATTTTCGTTCATACGGAATCGGCCGACATAATGGTGCAAGTTTGCTATACGTGTCTGATCAATTCACACAAAGGTTTAATAAACGTTCTCCAAGTAATGCTGTAATTTTGAAGGTTATTGAAAAGTTTAGAAATACAGGTAGTGTATTGTGCCAACGAAAAGGAAACTCGGGCGTCCCAGGACAGTTAACAACAACAATAACCATGAACGTGTTTTTGAGCAAATCTTAGAAAATCCGAAAGTCAGCCAGGCAAGGACAGCGTTACAACTTGATTTAAAAAGAGCTTCCTTTCAAAGAATCCTGAAGGAGCTGGGTACATTTTCGTATGTGATTCAGGTACATCAACAACTACATCCTCGGGATTATCGCAGAGAGTGGAATATTGCGCCAGAATTCTCGCGTTACAGTATGAAAATCCTGAATTTTGAAAATGTTTGGTTTTCAGACGAAGCACATTTTCACTTGTCAGGCTATGTGAATCGTCGCACAAATCGATTTCTGGGCTTTGCCAGACCCGATGAGGTTCAAGAGGTTCCTTTACATAATGAAAAGTGAGTGTCTGGTGTGCTGTTTCCGGACACGGAATCATTGGTCCGTACTTTATCGAAGAGAATGGTAGGCAAGTCACACTTAATCAACAGAGGTACAGACAAATTTTAACACGATTTATCCCTGATCTACGTCAATTCTGTCGTGCACGTAACTTGGCATTTCGAAACCAATTTTTTCAGCAGGACGGGGCAACTTGCCATACTGCTGCCGCAATTCGTCAATTTCTTCAAGAACATTTTCCAGGCAAATTCATATCAGGATTTACTGACTTCCCTTATCCTTCACATTCTCCAGACCTCACACCTCCAGACGCATACATTTGGGGCATGGCTAAAATGCCGTTTTCAAACGGGCACCACAAACCATCGATGAATTAAAGGATGCCGTTAGAGTCTTCTTCGCAGCCCTGAGACAACCCTTATTCAATAACATGACCAGAAACTTAGAACATCGTTATGAAGTCTGTCTCGAACGAGGAGGTGCACATTTAGAACATATAATAAAGTGTCAATAATATGTATTTTTTAAATATACAAAACAATTACAATTTCAGTACTGTTTATTTCGGGCAATACTGTATTATGTAAAATGTCATAATATAAAAGCATGATAATGTTATTTTTAAAGATGTTAATGCATAAATGCCCTGTGTATTTATTTTATGTGAACCATTGGTTAGAACGAAAAGATAGATTTTTCGGTAGGATATTCATCCTATCTACTACAAAACTTTTAATGCCATTCGCAAATCGTGCTTTGAGATCACAAAGACTATCTTAACCCATCTGATACTTGAACACGACTCTCGCTGATTCATCCCACAATAAAAAACGTACGTTGAGACAGATTTTTAGAGACCGCAAGAAATAAGGCTCACAATATTAGAGCGGTATATATTGCGTAATATCAAACCCTACATGTATTTATTCTGTAAACAAACGTTAATAGTATGTGGATAGACCGTAATATTGCATAACAAAGTAGGAATTTTTGGAAATGTTACAACTAACTCTAGTTAAATAATATAAGACGTTCAGTGAACGATTTTCAGCTCACGGCTTGACTCATTTTATCTTTTTTTATAACACTTACTGATTCTATATGTTTGGTTTTCGTGTCTCTAATGCCAACATTATAGTACATTGAACACGGAAGTTACATCAGACGTTAGCATTCGACTGGTCTGCTTTAACTTTATTGCATTTTTATCCATCAGAGTAACTGCTTCGATTCCATCAACAAAATACATTCTTTTCACAACATCTTAAGCCATTAAAGTCATTAAAATAGTCTTATATAAAAAGGATTTTAAAATACTATAAAAATTAACTTACCACGATAGTTGATTTACAATTCAACTAAAAAAAATATGTGTTAATGTCTTCTTCTTAATCATCTTTAGGTTTTCGGTCCTCGAACTGGTTGTACGCATGCCTCCGTTGTTTCCTATTTTGAGCTAACCTACACATTTTCTTAAAACTCCTACAGCCTACACTATTCACTATCTATGTGCAATAGTTTAATGTAGGTCTACCTCTACCTTTCTTTTTTCATTCTCTACTTTTAGTATATCCTGCTCCATTCCCTGATACTAAAGAACATGTCCTATTACTCTCTATCTCACCTATTTTTTAAATTATTTTTTACATATTTCTTTCTTCCCTACCATCTCTAGTATATATTTGTAATTAACTTTGTCTGGCAATGATATTTTCATCACTCGTCTTTAGCACCACATTTATCCTTTTCTTGTTTGCTTATCCTACCGACGTTTTGCAGCCGTACCGTGCTGTGCTCAACATGTATGTCTTCAGTAGTAGTTTCTTTTTTTGTTTAATACCGCACGTTCTTGTGCTAATCTTTGTTTTATCGATTATGCACTTTCCCTTCTAGCGTTATTAAAACTTCGTTTGCAGATTTTTTGAGAGTAGTTTATCTGTGCGGCGTATTAGGAAATGTGTGTGCCGTAATGAAGGAGCTACCTGCAGGGATAACTCAAATGAGTGGGTTATGTTGAGTTAAGGGGCCGTGTTAGTTGGAAAGAAAGAAATTAAAATGATAGAGATCTCTGGATATCCTGAGAGTTTTAAAGAGTTGTATTTGAAAGGTGAGTAAATATGAACTTTTATGTTTATATTTTATAATTAAACACATGTGAATTTTAAATGTACGTTTAATATTAGTAAAACATGGGATTTTAGTATATTGAATGGGGAAAAAAATAATAAAAGGAAAATTGGCATTTAACTGTTTTTTATGTTTATTATAAATGGAATTTCCAGAAATGGAAATTAGATTAAAACGTATTTAATATGAAAAGCAGGGAAGAATTGGAGTGATAGTATTATTGATAGATTTGATTTAATGTTTTTTTATGAATTTTTTTTGTAGTAATATCTAACCAGTTTGAGTTTAAGAAATTGGGGTTTTCTAAGTATATTTGTATATGGCAATTATTTAATGACAATAGAGGTTAAGTATAGATTGAACTATATTTGCATTTATTTAGAAACTACATAAAAATTAGACCATTGTAAAACAACAGCTAGTCACCTTAGTGATGAAGTCGTGTTTGAGGTAGGCCTTGATTTCGAAAATATTTTTAATTATGACAAAATTTAATAAGTGTTGTAAGACATTTTTGAGAAATGAAAACTATAAAGTAACATATTCAGGAAACCAGAAGTAAAAGAGGCCGATGCGAAATAATCCTTTCCACCGGGTATGGATAATAGCGAAGGGTTTGCTGAAACAAAACGGATTGGCGCTCCTTAATTCTGGGAAGTGATTAGTGTAACGTGGTTTGTTTGTATTTCAGCCAAATTTATTAATTTTATTTTTTTATTTTCTGTTTATTATTTCTTTCAAAGAAACTTACGCCCACACTACTGTAGTTAGCCGGTGTACCCTTAAAATTGTTACGAGGTTCATGCCTTCAAAGTAAATCTAAACTTATAACGTAGTGCTTACGGGTAGCACCTTATCCTCAGTGCCAATGGCAGATTATGTAGATTTATTTTATTTGCGATAATTTCTTATCAGCTAGTTTAAGCCAAAATGCATCAAACATTATAGTCTCCTGTGATCTTTGTTGACGGATTCGTCAGCAAATTACTTTTTCAGTAAATAACTCGTATACTGTATAGCAAAACAACTAATTTGCCAAAATTAAGATTTTTCTTAATTACTTTACCTACTACCTGTATTATAAACTTCAAAAATTAACAAATTTCATAAAATTATTAATGACAAATCTCAACAGTTTAAAAATTAATGTAAACGCGTTATCGCTGTAACTTTTTTATATTCCCAACCCTAATCATAAATAAAATTGCTTTGATTACAAATTTCCTTAATTCTGTTTGAACGAATTTCCTTTTAGATGTATATCCACGGCAATGAAACAATTTAATTTCCTCTTCAAAAGCCTTCATCAGTTTTTCAATAAGCAAAAACGAATTTTAGAAGGTGATGAATTTTTTTAACGATCTGTTAAATTGAGCAGGAAATGCTCTAACTAAAACCTTAAATGAAAATGATATAATCGAATTTGTAATTTGTTATATTTACAGAAATATCAGTCCAGAATTATTCGTTCACGTTTTTTAAGCTTGTAAAAGCCCAACGGTGCAGGTACAGAATGTGTATTCTCGATTATTTGAGAAATTACACAGTTGGTTGAAATAAAGCAAAGCTGGGAGATGCGGTATCACATACTGAAAAGAGTTGTACCTCAATCATTTTTAAAATTAATTGAGGTGAAACTAAAAATTGTTATCTTTTGATAATCATCGCAACACAAATTGAAGGCAATCATTCTTTTAAACTTTAAAAATTTTTGCTTAGTGTACTCAAACCAAATATTTCAAACATCAATAAATCAAAGTAACCTTCAATTTATGTCATAAACGTCAAACTCGAAGTTTTTATTATTTTGACAACGATCCTAGGTCATGGATCGAAACGTAAATAAAATAGATTTTAAAAACTATGAGTGGTTTCATTCCCAAAGAAGATTAAGAAGATTGTTATCTTTTATTAAATTTTCACAAACAAAATCTGTGAAAAATTATACATTCGTAAACAATAAATTATTAAAGTACATTTTTATAGATAATTTGATTATGCTATCGCATTTGTTACAGCATTTACGCAAATCAAGAAGTGACATTAATCTTGTTTCCCCATATGTGTGCCATAATAGATATTTTAAGTTCGAGTACAGTACATTTTTAAGAACAAAATAATTTTTTTATTTTGTAGTTTTGTTCTATTTTAATTCAAATTACAAGTAATTCGTTTAAAAATAAACGTGCATTGGCGAAAAAGAAATTTGAAGGGAAATAAATAAGACTGTTGAACTCCACTGCTTCACATTTACTGCTAAATACAATTTTTCTAACACGTTCACTACATTAGGTATTTTATTACCCTTTCCTCTTAGCTGATTTGTTAGTTTTATTTTTACGCACTTATAATAATGTTGATTAAGAGATTCATTTACTTGTATGTTTTATAAAAAATTTTTCCGTTTTGGTAGAGTACCACCTGTGGTACACAACGGTTCTTGCTAATTTTGTTTTTTCAGGCAGTCGTGTACCACCGGTGACGATTATATCTGAAAATTAAATATAAACATAACCTTTTCTTTATTTCAGGATATTAGATTTTATAACCTAAAATACTGATACGATGCTACCAAGCACCGGCCGAACATCAGAAGCTGCTCTGAAACAAACTATTGTAACAATATCTGGAATAGACACGCGTACAACACCATCTACAAACGATAAACATAATCATCAATCATCAGGTGAAGAAAGTGATTCACATGCCTGTTCAAAACCAGATATGGAGGAAAACGAACTCAAAATGTTACGCGCCAAAATCGCTTCACATAGATTCTAGTTACTAAGTATGCTGGGGATTTTTAATCATTGATATAAGTGTATTAGATATATTTGTGTAATTTAGTTTTATAAGTATGGTATTACGCCTTATATGTGGTCTAATTTTTTCACTGGAAATCTTTAGGCAAGTAGTTTTTATTATTATGTATTTCGTGAGAAAATAGTGTTAATCTATTTTCCCACGGTTTGAAAAAATGTGTCGTTGTCCTCAACCAACGAGAACGCACCACCGACAGCGACTGATTTACAAGTTGGAAGCAATGAGCGGTCAATGTTCATTCGGAACGTGACTACCCTATCTTGATTAACTGTAGAGTAGTACTTAAGTGTGCCGGTTTTAGCATACATTTACCTTCATATCTCGCATACTATCTATTATTTGTTACTTTGAATGTTGTAAGTAATATTAACAAACTCTTCCAATAAATCTGGATATAGACCCAGGACTACGTTACAACGAATATAAATGGGGTTAGTTTACGTATAGTAAAGGATTCAAACATGTTATTTTTATAGGGATCTGACAAAATGTTTAAAATTATAGAGAAAACATTATGATGCATTTATTATGGAAAAGGACATTTAAATATGAAAAATGTTGTTGTTATAATCTTGTTTTTAGTGATGAGTATTATAACTTAATATAAAAGACTATTAAAAATAACTAAAACCGTAAATAATGAACAAAAACTTATAATGAACTTTAACCAATCACGCTATAGTATTATTATAAGAAAGAAGTAGCCAGAATATTAGTTTTAGTAGTAAGCAAGTCTAGATGCAGCAAAGTGTAGTTGTTATAAAATTTTAGTAATTGCAATGTCTCAAAATCGTCATCAAATAGTAGGCCAAAAGGGCATATGAATAGGGGTTACCTTGTAAAATAAACAGAAAGTTAAAAGGAATTGTAAAATAGGAAAACTGCCTAAACTTTGCATAGAATTGAAATACGAGGGTATTTCAAATCTAATTTAAAGTTGGAAAATAATTAGAACGTAATAACCAACGCTTAATAATAATAATAATATAGATCATGAACGAAATGTGTAAAGTTTTGACGATTTGTACTAGTTTTTAAAGAAAGTAGTCTGGCTTTTTCAAACTGGATTTGTAACGATATAGAGAAAATATAGAAAAATCAACCAAGGATCAGTGTCTAATTTTTATTAAACATGAGTTAGGTTTTGGGCCTTGGAATCTGCCTTTTTAAAAAGTCTTCTTCCAAAACCCTTCTTATCAATATTTTATTTATACAGAAGTTACAAACTGAAGTTAAATTTACAAAAATTGTTCTAAATATTCTAAGTTGAAATTAATTATTAATTGAACTAATTTATGGCGAGTAGCCTGAACAACCAACAATGCTTAAGTTGTGAATCTCACTGACTGACCTCCTTGGGCTCTCCAGGGTATTTATGTTGTCCCTGCCCCTCACATTTCTCGTGTGAACTACAGAGCTCATGTCTGCTTATTTGTTTATTCATTAGTACAAAGTAACAATCTTAATTCTAACAATAAGTTTCTTATAGTCTATTGTGACCTGCACCTGCAGGGTCAGGTTACGTCTGGAAAACATTGTATTCACATCTGTTTTCATGTCATCTGTCTGACTTCTGTTAACCTTTTATTATCTTCCTTGAACTATATAATGTTGCAAGTTAACTTTAAGTTTCAATAATTTCATTTTGTTATACATATATTGGATTTGGGAGACATGTAACTCATGTATAAAAGGAAGGTGCAAATAAAAACAACAAGCATTCAAGAGACTCCCAAGATGTGGATTAAACTAACCCATTAAGAACAATCGATAACGAACCCAAAAAAAGAATCCAATCCAGGAAAGTAATTTTTATTACAAGTACTAGTTAGTAGGACAGTTAATTTCTTAGATTAGCAGTTATAGTTTTGTGAGTGTAAAAGTTGTGTGTGTAATTTTTGTAAACCTGAGATTTTGATAATCTTTTTACATATAAAAAAATATTTATAGTTATTTTCAAAATTTAAATAAATACGAGGGCATATTTCATCATACTTGAATTTAAATAGTAGATAAAATAAAAAAGGTAAAAAGAACATTGCTATATTAATCTCTCATACAAGTGAAATTTTTGGAATTGAAGAAGTTGTTGAAAAACCAAGACCTTCGTGAATATTAATTAATCTGACACAAACACAAAACATCAGGAACATCACAAGACATGCATAGGATATAAATTGTTTTCAATTTGTATTACAGGTAAACTTACAATAGAAGTAAATTTGAATCATTAATTTTATATTCTTCGCGAATTTGAGATTATGGTCTTGATCTGCTCATTATAAAATTTTATATTTGATAATACCTATTATGTTGGTGCTAAATTTTGAATATTGTGTAATGAAAAAAAAGACAGATAACTAATTTTATTCGACATAGAGCACTGCCTGTGAGTTTCATGTTCTAGGATAGGCAACAGTAGCATAAAAAAAATTTGAGACTGACAAAACTAGTTAGGCGAACCAAAGTGGTGAGGTAATACCTTAGTGAATGTAAACCTCATATACTTAAAAAAGGGAAGATTCATCATACGTCAAAGAGACAAACAACAATGTTATTGGTATTTTAGCTTGCCGGAAATGCTCTAGTACAAAAGATTCATTAATTGCCTCTACCATAGATCTTAAAATTTGTATGTCAAAAAGTGAGCAAGATATTTAAGAATCAAATTTACAACATAAGGAATCAAAAGTTGTCAAGTATCGTATGGTTACTCTCTAGATACAAATACTGAAAGCTTATTACATTAATAAAGTTCTTATAATGGTTCTGGTTCTAGAACGCTATAAATAAATGTGCATGAAGAATGTTTATAAGATCTTTAAAAACAAATGTCCAACCCAAAGAAATTTCTATCAGTAATTAGACGTTATGCAAATGTTTTCAGTTCGGCAAACAAACAAAGAAGAAACATTTTTTAAATAAACCAAAAATAGGTGGAATCCACGTGTTTCATGAACATATTTGCTTCGAGGTGAGCTTCATAAGAATGAACTATAAGATCCTAAATCCTCTTTCAAAACGGATGATTATTTCAAACAATATAACTACAGCACAATCATTAATTAAATAAATCTAGTATGTAGTTAACTTATAAATTAGCAATATAAAATCAAAATGGCATTACTTCTAAAGATGCTAATCCTAGATTATGTAAAACGTCATAATATAAAAGCATGATAACGTTATTTCTAAAGATATCAATGCTTAAATGCGCTGCGAAAAAGATATTAAACGAAATTTTGTATTTATTTTATGCGAACCTTTGGTTAGAACGAAAAGTTACATTTTCTGTAGGATATTCATCCTATCTACTACAAAATTTTTAATGCAGTTTACAAATCGTGTTTCGAGATCACAAAAGCCATTTTAACTCGTCTGATACTTGAACACGAGTGAGTTCGTTACGTCTCGCTGATTCATCCTACAATAGGAAACGTACGTTGAAGCAGATTTTTAGAGACCGCAAAAATAAGGCTCACAATATTAGAGCGGTATGTATTGCGTAATATCAAACTCTACATGTATTTATTTTGTAAGCAAACGTTAATAGTATGTGGATAGACCATAATATTGCATAACAGAGTAGAAGTGTTTGAAAATACTACAACTAACTCTATTTAAATAATACAAGACCTTCAGTGAACGATTATCAGCTCACGACTTGACTCATTTTATCCTTTTTTATAACACATACTGGTTGCTCTATGTTTGGTTTTTGTGTTTCTAATGCCGACATTATAGTACATCGAACACTGAAGTTACGTCAGACGTTAGCATTTGACTGGTCTGCTCTAACTTTATTGCACTTGAAGCGTTTCAGGAATTTCAATTTGTATCCATCAGGGTAGCTGCTTCGATTCCATCAACAACACATTCTTTTCATTGCATCTTAACCCATTAAAGTCATTAAAAAGGCCTTATATGAAAATACTATAAAGATCAACTTACCGCGATATTTTATTTACAAATCAACTAAGAAAAATATGTGTTAATGCCTTCTTTTTAGTCATCTTTAGGTTTTCGGTCCTCGAACTAGTTGTACGCATGCCTCCGTTGTTTCCTATTTTGAGCTAACCTACACATTTCCTTGAAACTCCTACAGCCTACATTGTTCACTATCTATGTGCAATAGTTTAATCTAGGTCTCCCTCTACCTCCTTTTTTCATTCTCTACTTCTAGTATATCCTGCACTATTCCCTGGCACTATAGAACATGTCCTATTACCCTCTATCTCACCTATTATTTTAGTTATTTTCTGCATATTTCTTTCTTCCTCTACCATCTTTAGTATATATTTGTAATTAACTTTGTCTGTCCATGATACCTTCATCACTAGTTTTTAGCACCACTTCTATTCATTTCCTGATCGCTTATCCTACTGACGTTTCGCAGCCCTACAGTGCTGGGCTCATCATATATGTTTACAGTAATCTTTTTGTTGTTTCCATGTTTGTTATTTCTTTTGTTAAATACCGCAAGTCCTTGTGCAAATCTTTGTTTTATCAATTTTGCACTTTCTTTTCTAGCGTTATTTGGCAGAAGTCTTTAATATCTTTTAAATTCTTATTTCATGTTTGTGTTCTGGTTTATGTCTTATTTTTCCCTACATTGCATACTAGACCTACAGTCTTATTTTTGTTAACTTTCATACCATATCTCTTTTAACACGGCTTCCATTTCATTAAGAGCTGCTTCTAACTCTTCCTGCTAGATGCTAATATCGTTATATTATCCGAAAATCTAAGCATATCAATCTTTTGTCCCTGCATAGTAATTCCAAATATCTTCCTGTATTTAACAATATTCATTGCCTCTTCAACGTACAAGTTAAAAATTAATGGGAATAACATACATCCCTGTCTCACCCCTTTCCTAATAATTACTTCTCTACATTCCGTTCTGATTCTATTACCGCTGTTTGCTCTTTGTATAAGCTATGTGCTATCCGTCTATTCCTATAACTCATTCCCATTTTTTTGAGTATTTCGAACATTTTTTCCCATTTTACATTGTCGAATGATTTTCCCAGATTTACAAACCCTATATACACGCTTTCGCCCTTTTGTATTGGTTTCTCTATTATAAAGATAGCCTACCATGTCTCCTGTTACGTCTCAGCCCAGATTGATCTTCTCCTAGTATTCCTTTAGCCCGTTTTTCCATCCGTCTTGGTACAATTCTAGTTAATGTGTAGGATAGTTCAGAATAGGAAGCAATTGAGGTATGCTTCTAACTACTGCCAGGACTTTAAAATAATAAACGACGAATTTACGCGGAAAATGGGTAATTTCAAAAGTTAGCGACTTATGTAATGAACAGGACAACAAACGTTTTATTAAGCATAGATTAAAATTATTCCGTTGTGTCGCCGGTTACTGACTGCAATTAATAGGATTTTTATAAAGTAAGAGATTTTATATAATAACTAGATACAACAGTTGAAAGTTAAGTTCTGAAAATAAGTTAAGGAGTAAATTCGAAACGTAGAAATGTAGTTAATACGATCAAGTAGTAAGAAAGTGGAAAGTTGAATGGAAACTAACTTTAATATGTAATGTGAATTTTTCCAAAGGAGGAATTTTTTTTGAAAGTTATCAAAACACGGTGGAGTGGAAAGCTGTTATATCCAAAGTGCGGGACTCTCCTAGCGGCATACCCACTCTGGCGGGTGCGTCTACCAAACGGCTCCGCCGCACTGCAGACTAAAAGGCTTATTGTGCTGACCCTGGTTAAGTTGATTAATATACAAGTCCTGGGTCTATCTGTGGATCTACTATATACAAGTGGGACCGACTGAACTCAGTCCTAGCACCTATCCCTTGCAAATCCAAGGTTCCTGGATAACGGCTATATCGCATTCCCCCTTCAGCTTACATAGTGGACGGGTGTGGCTCTGTCCAAGTTCCGGTTTCGACTTTCTTGGCTTTCCTCAGCTTTCTATGCCGAGCTCCCGAAAGCCTCTTTGCTTGCAGTCTAGTGCCTGCAAGTTTTTTTATAGTATTCTCCATGTCTGGTGTTTCAGACACCGGTCTTGCAAGTGGACTTGCATCTCGGGTCTGCTCCACCTCCATGAATACATTTTGGTTACCTGAGGAGTCCCCCATTGCTAGTTCCACCTTTTCAGGTTCAGTTTTACTAGTGGTACCAATATTGTTAATGATTGTTCCCGCGAGTTTGGGGGATGTAAATGATCGCCATGCCAGGTGCCTTGTGTTGGCATGAATAAAACGGGGTGCCGCCCTGTTCCCCGAGTTTTAGACCGATTGAGACTGGTGAACTATCCAGCCACGCATTCCCTGGGCTCGCTCCTAGACTACGGGATTTAGGAATTTTTAACGCGGTTGTCTCCTCTTGGTCCGTGCGGTTAAGCCAAGATCCCCACACCCTCTTGGCTGTGGGACATAAACACGACGGCAGGAAGGCAAGGTATGACGATTTGCATAATTGCCCTCAGCGCAGGCACATTAGCCACGAAACTACAGCTTGGGTTGAGGAGTTTGGTCCTTGGGATCGTTTTCACTTGGCTAGGTATCCCGCACCAGCACGGTCTCTTGCTCTCCACCATGTTGTGGGACTTATGCCACTCAGGTCACTGGGTCACTGCAAGAGGTAAGCTTATCACGATCCTTCCTAGAGTAGATAGCCAATCCCTTGGCCATATAACCTGGGATTTCTCTTATCCGCCACCTGGAGAAGACAACCCGAATGGGTAACCAACCACATGGGGAATTTAAATAGTGCGCAAACTTTGTATAACTTCATTTGCAGATTTGTTAAGAAATGTTTATCGGTGCACGGTGTCAAGTAATGTGTGTGCCGTAATAAAGAGCTACCTGCAGGGATACTTTAAATAAGTGGGTTATGTTGAGTTAAGGGGCTGTTTTAGTTGGAAAGAAATTGAAATGCTAGAAATCTCCGGATATCCTAAAAGTTTTAAAGAATTGGATTTGAAAAGTGAGTAAATATGAACTTTTATGTTTATGTTTTTAATTATACACATGTGAATTTTAAATGTACGTTTTATTGGTGAAATTTAGTATTAGTAAAAACATGAAATTTTAGTATATTGAATGGAGAAAAAAATAATAAAAGGAAATTTTGGCATTTAACTGTTTTCTAGTTTATTATTAATGGCATTTCCAGAAATTGGAACTAGATTGTAACGTAATTTAATATGAAAAACAGGGAATAATTGTAGTAATAATGATAGTATTATTGATATTTTGATATAATGGTTTTTTATGGATTTTTTTAGTAATATCTAGCCAGTTTGAGTTTAAGAAATTGGGGTTTTTAAGTATATTTCTATTTATATGGCAATTATTTAATGTCAATAGAGGTTAAGCGTAGATTGAATTATATTTGCATTTATTTAGGAACTAGATAAAAATTAGGCCATTGTAAAAGGATATCCAGTCACCCCAGTGATGAGGTCGTGTTTGGGGTAGGCATTAATTTCGAAAATATTTTTAATTATGACAAAATTTAATAAGCGTTTTAAGACATTTTTGAGAAAGGTAATGTATAAACTAACATATTCAGAAAACCAGAAGCAAAGGAGACCTATGCGGAATACCGTTTACCATGAAGGAAAAATAGCGAAGGGTTTCATGAAACAAGACAGATTGGCGTCCCTTAATTTTGAGAAGTGATTAGTGTAACGTAGTTTGTTTGTATTTCAACCATATTTATTAATTTTATTTCTTTATGCTATTTTTATAATTTCTTTCAAAGAAACTCGACCCACACCACTGTAGTTAACCGGTGCACCCTTAGAATTGTTACGGGGTTCATGCCCTTTCAGGATAAATCTAAACTTATAACGTAACGGTCATTTTACGGGTAACATCATACCCTCAGTGCCGCAGATGGCAGATTATCTAGGTTTATTTTTATTTGCGATCTTTTCTTATCACCTAGTTTAAACCAAAATGCATCAAATATTATTGACTACTGTGATCATTGTTGACAGATTCGCCAGCACATTAATTTTTCAGTAAATAACTCGTATACTGTATAGCAAGAACAACTAATTTGCCAAAATTAAGATTGTTGTTAATTACTTTACCTATTACCTGTACTATAAACTTCAAAAATTAATAAATCTCATAAAATTATTAATGGCAAATCCCAACAGTTAAAAAATTAATGCAAAGGGTGTTAAACGCATTAGCATCTAACTTTTTTTATATTCCCAACCCTAATCATAAATAAATTGCTTTGATTACAAATTTCCTTAATTCTATTTGAGCGAATTTCCTTTTAGATGTATATCCACGGCAATGAAACAATTTAATTTGCTCTTCAAAAGCCTTCATCAGTTTTGCAATAAGCAAAAACGAATTTTAGAAGATGATGAATATTTTTTAACGGTCTGTTAAATTGAGCAGGAAATGCTCTAACTAAAACGTTAAATGGAAATGATATAATCGAATTTGTAATTTGTTATATTTACAGAAATATCAGCCAAGAATTATTCATTCACGTTTTTTAAGCTCGTAAAAGCCCAACGGTGCAGGTACAGAATGCGTATTCTCGATTATTTGAGAAAATACACAGTTGGTTGAAATAAAGCAAAGCTGGGAGGTGCGGGATCACATACTGAAAAGTGTTGTACCTCAATCATTTTTAAAATTATTTGAGGTGAAACTAAAAATTGTTATCTTTTATTAAATTTTTCACAAACAAAATCTGTGAAAAATTATACATTCTTAAACAATACATTATTAAAGTACATTTTTATAGAAATTTGATTATGCTATCGCATTTCTTACAGCATTTACGCAAATCAAGAAGTGAGATTAATCTTGTTTCCCCATATGAGTGCCATAATAGATATTTGTAAGTTTGAGTACAGTACATTTTGAAGAACGAAATAATTTTTTTTATTTTGTAGTTTTGTTCTATTTTAATTCAAATTACAAGTAATTCGTTTAAAAATAAACGTGCATTGGCGAAAAAGAAATTTGAAGGGAAATAAATAAGACTGTTGAACTCCACTGCTTCACATTAACTGCTAAATTCAATTTTTCTAACACGTTCAAAACATTAGGTATTTTATTACCCTTTCCTCTTAGCTGATTTGTTAGTTTTATTTTTACGCACTTATAATAATGTTGATTAAGAGATGCATTTACTTGTATGTTTTATAAAATTTTGTTCCGTTTTGGTAGAGTACCACCTGTGGTACACAACGGCTCTTGCTAATTTTGTTTTTTCAGGCAGTCGTGTACCACCGGTGAAGATATATCTGAAAATTAAATATAAACATAAGTAGGGTAAAATCAAGAAATCCAGAACCTCATTTCCCCCAGAATCCCTCATGTCCCCACACATCTGGACCAAAAAGTTTTCTTCGACTAACCATTTTTCATCTTTCGAGATAAACCTACCTTGTTTGGTATCAATTAATATTAGAATTTTCTCAGCTACCCGAATTTCTAGGAATTTTTAAGATATCATCACCCCAAGGAGCTACCCTGATTTTAAGATTTCATACCTATAGCGACTTTTGAGCGTTCTTATAAATTTTTTAGTCATGCGATACATTAAATTAGCTTAGAATTTTACGCACAACCCGGATCTGCAAACAGATTTAAAATCGGACCACGCCCTGCAAAGTTATACCCTTTAAAGTCCTGATCTTCTAAATTTTACTCTTTGCTTTATAAGCAAAACTAACAAATAGTTTTCTTCGTCTAGCCAATGCATCTTTCGAGATAAACCTATCTTGTTTGGTATTAATTAATATTAGAATTTTCTCAGCTACCCGAATCTTTAGGAATTTTAAGATATCATCACCCCAAGGAGCTACCCCATTTTAAGATTTCTTACCTGTAGCGACTTTTGAGCGTTCTTATAAATTTTTTAGTCATGCGATACATTAAATTAGCTTAGAATTTTACGCACAACCCGAATCTGCAAACAGATTTAAAATCGGACCACGGCCTGCAAAGTTATACCCCTTTAAAGCCCCCAAACCTCTTTAAATTGTTTTGCTCATCAATAACATATGCTTAAACCAAACATCTCCAAAAATCAAAAACCGTGGAGATTTTAGAAATGAGTTCTTTATAAGCCATAAGTGCTTAATATTTAAAATCATTTTTTCAAACAGTAATGTGCTTTTTTCAGAATGTCGCAAAAACCCATGACTTAAAATTTTTCTGGTTTTAACATAATTACATACACAATGCTAAATAGTTGGAAAATACATGGACAAGGACAAACTAATTGCTTTACAATTATGTGACGTATAGTGAAAGTAGCGTAGAGGACAAACTAATTGCTTTACAATAATGTGACGTAAAGTGAAAGCAGCCTTTCTTTTTTATTAATTAGCGGGTATATGATTTGAGAAATACAATAGATATGCTCGATGCTAAATGCTTGGAAAATACAAGTCGTTTCAAATCAATTTCTTAACGAACATATGAATCACATTTGAAAGCTGTTTATAATTTCTTCTCCAAACAAATGCGGTTATTACAATAGGAAAGTACGCTAAATGCAAGTCAATTAACAGAAATTAAATATTGCTTACTGACCTACCTTAATTAGGTTGCTGTGCTATTAGGACCAGGGTATGCAGACTTTAACACCTCCATCTCGCACGCTTTACACGGATGTTGGTTGTTTCGTACAAGACCCTTTAACAACTGGTGGAGTTGAACGTTTACTGCTTAATGACATACCGTGCTGTTTTTCCTTGTGTTGCTGTAAGCTATTCTTGTAAAAGCGATACTGCAAGACCCAGAGTTTAAGTACTTTGCTGCCGACGGATGTATAAGCAACCGTGGACGATGTTACACCACGACATTAAATGGTATGCTTGAATATTTTCTTTGGAAACAATCGAAGATTGCCGAAAACACTCGAAGAGTGCACAAACGCGGTCACTAAACCACAATTAATAATCGCCTTTATAGGTTTAACATTTCTACCGTTACCCAATGACTTTAATTTCTTATTGGAAAATCCTTATTCTCCCACGCACTGTTGCGTAGCTGGATGCCCACCCTTTTGGGAATATATGCTCGTTATAGGTTGTAGCACCGCGGTTTTACTTAACTACACTTCGTGAGATCCCTTTAATCTTTTTTAATCGTGTCCTTCTCGCGTACAATACAGTAGGACTTAGCCTTACTACCTACAAATTCTAACACCAAGTCACCGTTAAACTCGTCTTTAAATTTCCCCACAACTTTTTGTTAACATGCGGTATATTGTGTTTATTATTTGCGGGTACACCACTTTAAACCTAAAAATAAAAACAGGATAGTTTAATACGTCTATTAATAATTTATGGTAATGTTGGCGGTACAAATATGTAAAACAAACTTTATCAAGAAAATATAATGTTTTAATAGAATACATACATGTATTGATAACATCTATAAACCGCTGTGGTAACCAGAGTCTGACGAATCTGGGATAGCCAAATCTCTAAACATTTGGGCAAGCGATTGCCTTGCAGTTGCATCTTTTAAGTACTGAATGGGGAAACATTTAATAAGTTCCAACACTGTCAAGTAATTTAAATTGCTGCAATCATTAGACAGAGAAATACTGGCACTGCTCTCTCCTCTAATAACGTTTGAACCCTTTCTTCCTCCGTTGTATTTCCACATACTTTTTATATCACCAACAAATTTTCGTAAAATTCTGGAAAGTTTCTACACCTTAACTGAGCCATTTTAAAACAGATCAATTCTCGCAAATTTAATAGCTTGATGCATTCGTACGCAGGTAGCACAATAACATTCCCATCTTTCGTAATCTCCATATTATATAAATTCTCTTTTTCAAAATTGTTCAAAAACCATATACTTCTATTAAAGGCTGTGCTCAGCTGCAATTTGAAATCTTGATCCAATTGTATCTCAACAACATCGTTTCCAGTAGTCAAACCATTTAATCTGACTTGTTTTGAGTCTTGAGCAAATTGGCGAATTTGAAATTCCACTTGAAAAGTACACAATTTCTTCCAATCGAAGTAAGAGAATGTTATCGTAGAATCAGCACAAATACCACTACAGCAAATAACTTGGATGGCAGGTTAAAGACCACCATATAAATCAAAACCAACTTCTAATATATGGTGGTGATAATTTGGAGGAAATTCGCCTAACCTATAGGTTGACTTACCAACTAGTTGGTTGATATTTAATTGTGGTACTCGCACATCACTTGTAACGTCAACACAAGAAAAATCCATCTTTATTTATAATTTTAATCAAACTCGACGATACTTTGACGACTAATGCACTGGAACATGGCTCTCGCCTTTTATGCCGATGGTCGAGCGTGCGCAGCTCCTTATTATATTAGTTGGCGTTATATGCAAGTCTTGACTGGAAAAGTGACGTCTATAATTGTTTTATAGTGGGTTTTACCTGTATGTATTTAACCACCAACGCCATTTTTAGAATTATTAAACAAAATTACTCTTAGCAGTATTTTTAATATACCATTGTGTAAGATTTCAATTATTATTGTGTTTTTCCTCAGGTTTTCAAATCCTCGGAATTTTTTCAAATCGAATGACACCTTACTGATTTGCAGAATAACCTTTTGCAAGCACCGTATATAATTCATCTTTAATCTATTTCTAAACCGTATCGCTCTGTCTTTTGAGATAAACCCTGGTGTAACCTATAAATTAGTATAGAATTTTCCTGGGAATTGAAATTAATTATCACGTCTTTTAAAATTAGTTCCAACAAAGACCTGTATATATTGTATTAATATTCAAAACCTATCAGCAAAACACCTTTGCATTTTTATTTAGATTTAGCTCGATAATAGAGTTAAACTCAAAAATATTTATTAGTGGCTAGAATTGTTAAAATTTTCAATTAGTGAATCCACATACAAATGATTAAACCAAAAGGTATAATACATATATTAATTCTGTACGGTGACCTAGAAAGTGGTTCGATAATCTATTTTAAATGTAGTTCAACATAAGACGTATATTCTAAATAAATTTAGTGAAATGTATGATCATTAGCTTTGCATTGTTTGTCGATGACGTCTGACTATTAATTTAATAAAAGCACTTTCCACAATTCTAGTTAATATACGGGAATACACATTCTATAATTTGATTTAAATTGGGTTAATGTAAGGACAAATTATACTTATACTTTCTCCCTCAACGTATTTAGGAAGTTTATATCAAATTTTCCACACATTATACGCACTATGGAAGTTGACATGCAAAATCAGATATGCAAATTCGACAACTTGCGTTTTTATTTAAATAAGAATTGTTTAGTGAAGATGATGACATTTGATGGGAATTATATGATATTTACCAAAGGAACTTTAGAGCACCTTTTAGGGGTATCACAGATCGTTCTCAACCATGCTAATACTTTAAAAGAACTAACGGAAAAGGGTACTCCTAATATAGATCTGTTTCTGTTAGATGTTGCAATGGAAAGATATAATAGGAATGATATTCCACAGAATCTCGCACATGATGTAATTAAAAGCAAATACAGTAATAGTGATATTGGGGTCATATTATACGAATTTATAAGAACCTACCCAAGATTGTTTGAAAACAGTATTTGTAAACAAGTTGAGTATATGGAAGAATACAACAGGTTTCCATTCCACGCATTTACGAGCGATGTTTAAATTTTAAGCCGAAGACTGAAAATTTTGTAACACTATTAATTACACTTTTGTTTTCTTATAAGTTTCTAAACTGTTGTATTTCAACTACAGATATTAATATATGTCAATAAAATTATGTTATAGTTTTAAATAAAACGATTCTGATTAATAATTTTGTAAAACGTTTATAACACCCTTTTAATAAATAATACACATCTTTGTTATAATTCTTTTCATAATTACTTAGATACCCATTTCAGTTACGTGAACATTTGAAAAATTAAACAATACTAATGTATGCTTTATATTTTAAAACATAAACAAGCTAATATATACAAAAATAATTTCTAAATTCACACCATTCATTTCTTATGATAACAGTTGTGGTGGTTAAATTTTATTTTAAAACTTACAATTTAGTATATATTCCATTTGAATATCTGCCAACAGTTTTATAAACCCCATCTCCTCGATTATTTCCATAAAATCATTCAGATCCTCGGCAATGATAACACTGCAGTACAGTGCTGTATTGCTTCCTCGTATGACTGACACATAAGACATTTTCTCCTTCTATCGAAAAGCGTTGCCCACATTCTGCTTTTTTACTCGTAGAGCATTGCGAAATCTTCGAATAACCTCTCCAAAGTTTTTATACATATTTATTGTATTGTCTCTTTAAACCGTACAATCAACAAATAATAACTTCTACGCGAACAGTCCTTTTATATGAGCTACTCCTATTCGGATATGTACCGATTGCACCAGATTTGTGTACACGTACGAAGCAACAGGTAGGGAATGTATTCTATGAATTAATCTATTACATTCCTTAACAAAATGCTAAGGACTTTAAAATAATTATAACTCTTGTTAGACCTCTAGCCTCCGGATAAACGTTATTATTTTAGGTTGTGTCACTGTTTTCTGAATCAACTTCCTACACACTTTTCCTAAACTATGCGTATCAATTGGGGGTTGTACTTTACTCCATAACCGACTTGTATATATTTTCGTATTCGTCTCTAGCTAACACGTCCGTATAATAAAGATGTACAGGCTCGTCGTCAACTGGTAACTTAATCTTTTTTTAAAAAACTAGCCTTTGTTTTCAAGTTTAACCCTTGTTGTACGTGTAAGGATTCTTACCGCTATTCCTTGTGACTAGGAATCCGTAATTTTTCAAGCGATCAATCAATTGTTTGTGCACCTCTTCGATTTGTAGAGATGTAGCGTCTCCCTTTTGTATACCGCAAAGTTCTTTCGTACAGAATCCTGCATAAAATGAAGCTTACGTTTATTTACAATAAAATTGTTAACGTTCGTCATCATCGGACTCAGGATGGGAACTAACTTTTTTTGAATAATGTTAAATATTTATATACTCGTCGAAATTCTTCCTAGGAAGGAAAAAATAATAGGTTAGGCCAGCGCCGCGGCGCTGGCCTAACCTATTAATTTTTCCTTTTATCTAACCTAGGTCCACACTTGGTTTTTAATGGAAAACTCATTAAAAAGCAATTAGTGCTAATGGGTTTTTAATGAGAAAACTCATTAAAAAGCAATTAGGTCATATGGTCATGCGGTCATATGGTCATGTGGTCATATGGTCATGTGGTCATATGGTCATATGGTCATGTGGTCATGTGGTCATATGGTCATGTGGTCATGTGGTCATATGGTCATATGGTCATGTGGTCATGTGGTCATATGGTCATGTGGTCATGTGGTAATATGGTCATGTGGTCATATGGTCATGTGGTCATATGGTCATATGGTCATGTGGTTATGTGAGCAGGGAGATTAAATTTGGTATATAAGGAAGTAGTTTTGGGTTGAGCTTAGTTATAGTAAGACATTTTTCGAAAGATGTCGCATTCAAGCAATCAGTGGTGCTCCAAACAATCTATTACAAAAGCAGCAGAGGATATCCTGGATGGCTCGAGTTTCTACGCTGCTAGTAAAAAATATAATATACCTAGAACAACGTTATGCAGATATGTTAAAAGGTTGCAGAACGTGAAGAAATTACATAATTCCAACGATGCATCCAGAGATGTTATACCAGAAGCTAAAATACCTATACAGAATTATGATAACTTTGCTATTGCTAATGCAAAAGAGGATGGTAAACATGGTTCTTTGTTCCCGTCTAACATACGAGCTATATTCGTGGGATCATCGAGTTGTGGGAAGACCAACGCTTTAATATCTCCGATCTTGCACGAGAACGGTCTTAGATATCAAAATGTCTATGTATTTTCGAAGAGTTTGTATCAACCGAAATACGAATTGTTAAGAAACGTTTTTACGCCATTAAAAGAAGAAATTGGTTACCATGAGTTTGAAAATTACGATGATTTGATCGAACCCGGAGATACCAAAGAAGATTCAATTATGGTTTTCGATGATATACCTGCAAACGAGCAAAGTAAAATCACTCAGTTTTTCTCGTTCGGTCGACATAAAGCAATAGATTCGTTCTATCTATGTCAAACTTACGCTAGTGCCTTAAAACATAGACTCAGAGATAACGCCAATGTAATCGCATTATGGAAACAGGATGAAACCAATCTCGGACATATCTTTTCGGATCATATAAGTGGTGACATGACATATCCGAAATTTAAAGAAATGTGTTTACAGTGTTGGGGTGACTCAAAACGTAATTTTATAACTGTTGTGAAAGATTTTGATTTGGATAATGGTCGATATAGGAAGAATTTCGACGAGTATATAAATATTTAACATTATTCAAAAAGTTAGTTCCCATCCTGAGTCCGATGATGACGAACGTTAACAATTTTATTGTAAATAAACGTAAGCTTCATTTTATGCAGGATTCTGTACGAAAGAACTTTGCGGTATACAAAAGGGAGACGCTACATCTCTACAAATCGAAGAGGTGCACAAACAATTGATTGATCCTTGCAAAATTACCGATTCCTAGTCACAAGGAATAGCGGAAAGAATCCTTACACGTACAACAAGGGTTAAACTTGAAAACAAATGCTAGTTTTTTAAAAAAAGATTAAGTTACCAGTTGACGACGAGCCTGTACATCTTTATTATACGGACGTGTTAGCTAGAGACGAATACGAAAATATATACAAGTCGGTTATGGAGTAAAGTATAACCCCCAATTGATACGCATAGTTTAGGAAAAGTGTGTAGGAAGTTGATTCAGAAAACAGTGACACAACCTAAAATAATAACGTTTATCCGGAGGCTAGAGGTCTAACAAGAGTTATAATTATTTTTAAAGTCCTTAGCATTTTGTTAAGGAATGTAATAGATTAATTCATAGAATACATTCCCTACCTGTTGCTTCGTACTGTAACAATTTTATTTTTGAATTAATAAATCTCTTCATTAAAGGTACAACAAATGTTAAAACACCTTTATTAGGTAAAGTCGTAATACGTTTAACAATTAAATTACATTTAAATAGCATCTTGAGTCGTTAGTCTATTTGTTTTGGATGTCGGTGTGCTCCACAGCCACTCGCACGCGCGTTGAGAGGATTGACACCCCCCCCCCCTTGGGATCCTCCCATCATGCGAGAGCGCGGGACAAGCACTCGGCTATAGATAAAAGCAGCAGCAACATGTATAATAAAGGAATGGCCAGTGACCTGCGGGTCGGTTTAATTGTGTGACACACTTTCTGAATAACGCGCAAAGAAAACTTAGGAACGCAAAATTTAGGAACAAAAATTTAGGAACGCAGATTTAGCAACGTAAACTAAGATTACAACTAAGATTAGACGATGAAAGATTACGCTACACAGTCTAGGCGACAAGAATTTAGAACTTTGAATCAACGTTAAGAAAACTATATCACTTTAACACGTGTATTTAGAGGATGGAAAGCAGATCTAATTAGTAGGAGGCCGTTTGTTGCTCCGAGCCAAGATACTACTTTGATTTAATATTTGCAGTAAATTCCGCACGGCGATGCACTTCCCAATCCAGTAGAGGAAAGCCGTTTTGTCTGGTTCGTAGTAGCTTTAAGAAATTCTGTTGTGCTTCAAACTGAATGCACGTTATTTTGCTTCGATACGTAGAAATACGATTTTGTTATTCACTTCATTTGTTACTAGGCTGGATTTTCCAGTATCAAATTTAAATTTCACTCAGTTTAATGTGTAAGTAACAACACGTTGCTTCAGCATAACCTAACAGCTGTTGTTACGTCACTTGTTTGTTTGAAATATGCTGCTGACACTTGTATCATCGGAAGCAGATGTTTAGTATTATATTACTACCACCTTTGAAAACGAGAATATCCTTGTGAACATTCTCATTTAAAATGAAATTAGCAAATTTAACTTAACGAGAATATTTTGTTTTTTAATTTGTTATAATGTTAATTTGTTATAATGTAACCGACCGAATCAGATCTGAATGGGTTAGAAAATATTAGTGTAACCAGTTACACTTTGTTGTTATATATTTGATCAAGAATCAGGTTGATAAACCTTACGTTAATTTTTAAAGTAATTCAAATAATTATTTAATTTTATTGCATTGAATTTTATTTACAGAAAAGAGATTCCTTCTAGTAAATTATTAATCCAAGCTTAAAGTTTTTATTTTGATTAAGTATGATCAAACTTAACAACCGAAAAGCAATAAGAGTTGAATTTTGATGCCACCCTTATGTAGAAAATATTCTTTTGCATTTTAGGCATATTTGAGGGACACAAACAGTGTTCCCATTTTCTATGTGACTTAATTATTATTCTTTCTTACAGGAACAGCGTCTTATTCTGTTAAGACAGGTTTTTGTCAGCGAAGGCGATCTTTTTTCTTTGGGTCTCCACGTCCGCCCTTAGAAATATGCCATGCTATTAACATGAATTAATCTGGACTTGGTGGCGCCTGTTTGTTTTAGTTTGAGTGTGACCCCCAACATATTTCGACTTATCCCCCATTGCTCATAGCTCTACCCAAGGAATAGACCCTAGTTATGTCGGAAGACTTTGTTTTGCTGACACCCAACTTCTAAAGTCAGATATAAGTATTAAAAGAGAAACGCTAGTAAATACCAATAAAAGTTTCACTGGCACCCATGCTTGGGGCTTGCCATATATTTGATTAGAAATAATTCGTTACACTGGCTCACAACGTGGGGCTGGTGCTTTTAGTGCAGCAAAAGAAAATTCGCATCACTGGCGCCGGCAACGTTTGGGGCTTCGAATTTGTTTGTTCAGGAATTATTTGGCTTCAATTTGTTTATTCAAAAATTAATTTTACTTCGAAATTTGTTTGTTCAAAATTAATTTTACTTCGAAATTTGTTGTACAAAATTTGTTTTGCTTCGAAATTTGTTGTACAAAATTTGTTTTGCTTCGAAATTTGTTTGTTCATAATTTGATTAACCTCGAAATTTGTTTGTTCATAATTTGATTTACCTCGAAAATTGTTAGTTCAAAATTTATTTTATCTTGAAATTTGTTTGTTCATAATTTGATTTGCTTTGAAATTTGTTTGTTCAAAAATAGTTTTGCATCGAGATTTGTTTGCTCAACGTTTATGTAATAATTAGGTTTGGTTGTTTAAATGATTGGTTGTAACGTTAACCCCCAGTCAGTCAATTAATTAACTTAGTTAAATTTATTTTTAACTTTCATTCTGTTTTGACCCAATATAATTTTTTTGATATTCTTTTGGCAAAAATTATTTTACCAAATACACTTTTTGACTTTTACCTTTAGTTGCCCAAATTTGTTTTGATAATTTTTGTAAGGTTCAGATCATTTAGATCTTTCAGTTTGATTCCATTAGGCTTTTGTGGTCATGTCGGAAAAATTCCAAATTGTTTGTCTACTTAAAGAGGAACTGGAGTAGTAAGTGAGAAACCAGTGTTGGAGAAAGGAAAATTTTAGGAAGACTGTCAGTTAAAGAAGCTGATAAGCCTGTTGTTTGATTTGTTTGAGTCAATAAAGAACATTTTTGTCCAAATTTGATTATAAGGCTAGAGATTCTATTTTGAAGGTACATTGGAGTGAGCTGTCGTCGTGTCATTTGAGAATTGCTCTTGTGCAGAAGCACGTTTTTGATTTTGTTAGCAGATTTTTGTTTAGATCGGCATTGCAACGCAATTTAGTCTAGGCGGAACTTGTCGTCGTGGTTGGTCGCTCAGCAGTATGTCAGTCCAGACGAGACTCAGGAAGAGTTGGTCGCTCGGCATTACATAAGTCTAGACGAGACTCGAGGTGAGTTAGGCGCTCTAGAATTTTTTTTTTGCATCTTTTTTTGAGTTGATGTAAATTTTTGTATTGTTAATCTAGGTGAGACTCGTAGAGGGTTTGTCACTCTAGCATATTTAGGCGTTGTGAAGCATTGTAGTTGTTTCGACAGTTCAGTTGGTAGTAGGGTGAGAGTGTACCTGAACACTGATTTTTTTGTTAGTTATCGTCGTGATTAGTTTTTTATTGATGATTCATAAGCAGGTAAATGACTTTTGGTTGTTGGTGATTGGTTCTCGAAGTATTCGATTTTACAACCTTTGCGTAGTGCCACGGCACATTTGATTGAGAAGTTTTTGGAGGAAAAAGTATTTCTTGTCTACGGAGTGCCACAGTTTGTTATTTGTGATAATGGTCCACAATTAATTGGACGTATTTTTAAAGCCTTGTGTGCAAAGTACGAAATTCAAAAGATTTGGTATAATGCTGTTTATGCTCCCCAATGCAATTTTGTGGAAAGAATCAATAAGACAGTTGGTACTGCAATTCGTTCATACGTAGAAGAACATGATACGTGGATAATGAAATATCAAAATTCAGTACGCAATTAATTCAGCAAAACATGAGTCCACCAACTATTCTCCAAATTTTTTAGTCTTTGGTCGTCAGGTACCCTTAAGCGGAAAAGCTTATAGTAATAATTTTAAACCTGGTGAGGATGTGGATGTCGTCTCCAGTAGTAGACCTTCTTATGTGTTGGATCGTCAACTTTTGTTTGATATTTTTGGAAATGTCCGTGAAAATTTGCATGTAGCTTATCAACGTTCGAGTAAACGCTACAATCTTAGAAGAAGACACATTTCATTCCAAGTCGGAGAAAGTGTTTGGAGAGCTAATAAGGTACTCTCGAGTGCTGGTGATAAATTCTCCGCTAAGTAAGCTCCAAAGTTCGTTTTGAGTAAAGTTCGAAAAAAACATTCCAATTTAGTGTATGAGTTAGAGAATGAAGATGGAACAAGAGCCGGGAAATGGCACGTAAAAGACTTGAAACCCGTTGAAGCTTTGTATCCAAATGAAAATGATGATCCTGACGATTAGTTCCGGTCTGGTCATCTCCTTGATGTTAAGTAATACAGTAGTGGTTTGCTTTGTTTTGTTCCGATTTTTGATTTAGTGTCGTTTCACTAATTTTGAGTATTTTGGTTGAAAAGTGGAATAACTGGTTAAGGATTTTGTAGGTTTTATAGGTTTGAGGTGTGCATTGGTGTGCACGCTGGTCGTTTTGTTCGCGCGTTATTCGGAGATGTGTTTAGAAGATGTCGTTAACAGATATCTTTTAGATGTAGAAGTAGGTGGGCTATGTAAAGTTGTTAGTCCTGATTTCTACATATCGAGGTAGAGAGAAGATTAAGTTATTCTTTCCCTCGTTTTGACCGTTCGAAATTTTTTTTGTTTGATAAGGTCAAAAGTTTGTTTGGTGAGCTTCACCATTTGGTCCATCACTAATGGGATCTGTTGTTTGTTGGAAATTAGTGATAGGATAATCAGTAGGGTGTAGGAGATTACAGCCCTATCTGGTTCAATTTTGTATTTGAATTTGTTAAGTAACCTTGTGGTTGGGTTGCCTTCGTTTTGATTATCTCCTTGTAATAAAGTGATAATATTTTGTTTTTGAATTTGTTAAGTAACCTTATGGTTAGGTTACCTTCGTTTTGATTGTCTCTTTGTAATAAAGTGATAATATTTTGTATTTGAATTTGTTAAGTAACCTTATGGTTAGGTTACCTTCGTTTTGATTGTCTCTTTGTAATAAAGTGATGATATTTTGTATTTGAATTTGTTAAGTAACCTTATGGTTAGGTTACCTTCGTTTTGATTATCTCTTTGTAATAAAGTGATAATATTTTGTATTTGAATTTGTTAAGTAACCTTATGGTTAGGTTACCTTCGTTTTGATTGTCTCTTTGTAATAAAGTGATGATATTTTGTATTTGAATTTGTTAAGTAACCTTATGGTTAGGTTACCTTCGTTTTGATTATCTCTTTGTAATAAAGTGATAATATTTTGTATTTGAATTTGTTAAGTAACCTTATGGTTAGGTTACCTTCGTTTTGATTGTCTCTTTGTAATAAAGTGATAATATTTTGTATTTGAATTTGTTAAGTAACCTTATGGTTAGGTTACCTTCGTTTTGATTGTCTCTTTGTAATAAAGTGATAATATTTTGTATTTGAATTTGTTAAGTAACCTTATGGTTAGGTTACCTTCGTTTTGATTGTCTCTTTGTAATAAAGTGATAATATTTTGTATTTGAATTTGTTAAGTAACCTTATGGTTAGGTTACCTTCGTTTTGATTGTCTCTTTGTAATAAAGTGATAATATTTTGTATTTGAATTTGTTAAGTAACCTTATGGTTAGGTTACCTTCGTTTTGATTGTCTCTTTGTAATAAAGTGATAATATTTTGTATTTGAATTTGTTAAGTAACCTTATGGTTAGGTTACCTTCGTTTTGATTGTCTCTTTGTAATAAAGTGATGATATTTTGTATTTGAATTTGTTAAGTAACCTTATGGTTAGGTTACCTTCGTTTTGATTATCTCTTTGTAATAAAGTGATAATATTTTGTATTTGAATTTGTTAAGTAACCTTATGGTTAGGTTACCTTCGTTTTGATTGTCTCTTTGTAATAAAGTGATAATATTTTGTATTTGAATTTGTTAAGTAACCTTATGGTTAGGTTACCTTCGTTTTGATTGTCTCTTTGTAATAAAGTGATAATATTTTGTATTTGAATTTGTTAAGTAACCTTATGGTTAGGTTACCTTCGTTTTGATTGTCTCTTTGTAATAAAGTGATAATATTTTGTATTTGAATTTGTTAAGTAACCTTATGGTTAGGTTACCTTCGTTTTGATTGTCTCTTTGTAATAAAGTGATGATATTTTGTATTTGAATTTGTTAAGTAACCTTATGGTTAGGTTACCTTCGTTTGATTATCTCTTTGTAATAAAGTGATAATATTTTGTATTTGAATTTGTTAAGTAACCTTATGGTTAGGTTACCTTCGTTTTGATTGTCTCTTTGTAATAAAGTGATAATATTTTGTATTTGAATTTGTTAAGTAACCTTATGGTTAGGTTACCTTCGTTTTGATTGTCTCTTTGTAATAAAGTGATGATATTTTGTATTTGAATTTGTTAAGTAACCTTGTGGTTGGGTTGCTTTCGTTTTGATTATCTCCTTGTAATAAAGTGATAATATTTTGAATGGTGATGCTGTTTTGATGTGGAAGCATTCCCTTTTTTTTGTAGATAGAGCTAATAGAGCTCCAGGAAGCGAAGTTTTTTTGTGGAAGTTGAGATAAATTGTGATATGTTTGGTTACAGTTAGTAGATACTAGCCTTGGTAAGAATAAGAACCTCTAGTTGAAGGATTATTTTGAGCTTGGAGTTTGATTAATTTTTTTGTCCCGTGGAGTGTTTGACTTTCTAATTTGACCCCTCCCAATTTTGATTTATACCGATTGTGACTCCCCGATTTTGTCTCCCGATGGACGTCAGGTACACGTAGTTACCAACACACTCGAATTTGTAAATATTTGTCTCCCTCGTTTGAATAAATTCGTAAAAATTGTATTGATAGTTAGGAAGGTAGATAAGGCTAGTATATTCAAAAAAAAAATTTTTTTGTATTTGTTATACTTATAGTTTATTCCTTGGAAAATTTTTTTTTTCTTTTAGGAAAGGGGTAGTGTAACAATTTTATTTTTGAATTAATAAATCTCTTCATTAAAGGTACAACAAATGTTAAAACACCTTTATTAGGTAAAGTCGTAATACGTTTAACAATTAAATTACATTTAAATAGCATCTTGAGTCGTTAGTCTATTTGTTTTGGATGTCGGTGTGCTCCACAGCCACTCGCACGCGCGTTGAGAGGATTGACACCCCCCTTGGGATCCTTCCATCATGCGAGAGCGCGGGACAAGCACTCGGCCATAGATAAAAGCAGCAGCAACATTTATAATAAAGGAATGGCCAGTGACCTGCGGGTCGGTTTAATTGTGTGACACACTTTCTGAATAACGCGCAAAGAAAACTTAGGAACGCAAAATTTAGGAACAAAAATTTAGGAACGCAGATTTAGCAACGCAAACTAAGATTACAACTAAGATTAGACGATGAAAGATTACGCTACACAGTCTAGGCGACAAGAATTTAGAACTTTGAATCAACGTTAAGAAAACTACATCACTTTAACACGTGTATTTAGAGGATGGAAAGCAGATCTAATTAGTAGGAGGCCGTTTGTTGCTCCGAGCCAAGATACTACTTTGATTTGATATTTGCAGTAAATTCCGCACGGCGATGCACTTCCCAATCCAGTACAGGAAAGCCATTTTGTCTGGTTCGTAGTAGCTTTAAGAAATTCTGTTGTGCTTCATTCTGAATGCACGTTATTTTGCTTCGATACGTAGAAATACGATTTTGTTATTCACTTCATTTGTTACTAGGCTGGATTTTCCAGTATCAAATTTAAATTTCACTCAGTTTAATGTGTAAATAACAACACGTTGCTTCAGCATAACCTAACAGCTGTTGTTACGTCACTTGTTTGTTTGAAATATGCTGCTGACACTTGTATCATCGGAAGCAGATGTTTAGTATTATATTACTACCACCTTTGAAAACGAGAATATCCTTGTGAACATTCTCATTTAAATTGAAATTGGCACATTTAACTTAACGAGAAAATTTTGTTTTTTAATTTGTTATAATGTAAATTTGTTATAATGTAACCGACCGAATCAGATCTGAATGGGTTAGAAAATATTAGTGTAACCAGTTACACTTTGTTGTTATATATTTGATCAAGAATCAGGTTGATAAACCTTACGTTAATTTTTTAAAGTAATTCAAATAATTATTTAATTTTATTGCATTGAATTTTATTTACAGAAAAAGAGATTCCTTCTAGTAAATTATTAATCCAAGCTTAAAGTTTTTTATTTTAATTAAGTATGATCAAACTTAACAACCGAAAAGCAATAAGAGTTGAATTTTGATGCCACCCTTATGTAGAAAATATCCTTTTTGCATTTTTAGGCATATTTGAGGGACACAAACAGTGTTCCCATTTTCTATGTGACTTAATTATTATTCTTTCTTACAGGAACAGCGTCTTTATCTGTTAAGACAGGTTTTTGTCAGCGAAGGCGATCTTTTTTTCTTTGGGTCTCCACGTCCGCCCTTAGAAATATGCCATGCTATTAACATGAATTAATCTGGACTTGGTGGCGCCTGTTTGTTTTAGTTTAAGTGTGACCCCCCCCCCCAACATATTTCGACTTACTCACCCATTGCTCATAGCTCTACCCAAGGAATAGACCCCTAGTTATGTCGGAAGACTTTGTTTTGCTGACACCCAACTTCTAAAGTCAGATATAAGTATTAAAAAGAGAAACGCTAGTAAATACCAATAAAAAAGTTTCACTGGCACCCATGCTTGGGGCTTGCCATATATTTGATTAGAAATAATTCGTTACACTGGCTCACAACGTGGGGCTGGTGCTTTTAGTGCAGCAAAAGAAAATTCGCATCAGTACGTGTACACAAATCGGGTGCAATCGGTACATATCCGAATAGGAGTAGCTCATATAAAAGGACTGTTCGCGTAGAAGTTATTATTTGTTGATTGTACGGTTTAAAGAGACAATATAATAAATATGTATAAAAACTTTGGAGAGGTTATTCGAAGATTTCGCAATGCTCTACGAGTAAAAAAAGCAGAATGTGGGCAACGCTTTTCGATAGAAGGAGAAAAATGTCTTATGTGTCAGTCGTACGAGGAAGCAATACAGCACTGTACTGCAGTGTTATCATTGCCCGAGGATCTGAATGATTTTATGGAAATAATCGAGGAGATGGGGTTTATAAAACTGTTGGCAGATATTCAAATGGAATATATACTAAATTGTAAGTTTTAAAATAAAAATTTAACCACCACAACTGTTATCATAAGAAATGAATGGTGTGAATTTAGAAATTATTTTTGTATATATTAGCTTGTTTATGTTTTAAAATATAAAGCATACATTGGTATTGTTTAATTTTTCAAATGTTCACGTAACTGAAATGGGTATCTAAGTAATTATGAAAAGAATTATAACAAAGATGTGTATTATTTATTAAAAGGGTGTTATAAACGTTTTACAAAATTATTAATCAGAATCGTTTTATTTAAAACTATAACATAATTTTATTGACATCTATTAATATCTGTAGTTGAAATCCAACAGTTTAGAAACTTATAAGAAAACAAAAGTGTAATTAATAGTGTTACAAAATTTTCAGTCTTCGGCTTAAAATTTAAACATCGCTCGTAAATGCGTGGAATGGAAACCTGTTGTATTCTTCCATATACTCAACTTGTTTACAAATACTGTTTTCAAACAATCTTGGGTAGGTTCTTATAAATTCGTATAATATGACCCCAATATCACTATTACTGTATTTGCTTTTAATTACATCATGTGCGAGATTCTGTGGAATATCATTCCTATTATATCTTTCCATTGCAACATCTAACAGAAACAGATCTATATTAGGAGTACCCTTTTCCGTTAGTTCTTTTAAAGTATTAGCATGGTTGAGAACGATCTGTGATACCCCTAAAAAGTGCTCTAAAGTTCCTCTGGCAAATATCATATAATTCCCATCAAATGTCATCATCTTCACTAAACAATTCTTATTTAAATAAAAAACGCAAGTTGTCGAATTTGCATATCTGATTTTGCATGTCAACTTCCATAGTGCGTATAATGTGTGGAAGATTTGATATAAACTTCCTAAATACGTTGAGGGAGAAAGTATAAGTATAATTTGTCCTTACATTAACCCAATTTAAATCAAATTATAGAATGTGTATTCCCGTATATTAACTAGAATTGTGGAAAGTGCTTTTATTAAATTAATAGTCAGACGTCATCGACAAACAATGCAAGGCTAATGATCATACATTTCACTAAATTTATTTAGAATATACGTCTTATGTTGAACTACATTTAAAATAGATTATCGAACCACTTTCTAGGTCACCGTACAAAATTAATATATGTATTATACCTTTTGGTTTAATCATTTGTATGTGGATTCACTAATTGAAAATTTTAACAATTCTAGCCACTAATAAATATTTTTGGAGTTTAACTCTATTATCGAGCTAAATCTAAATAAAAATGCAAAGGTGTTTTGCTGATAGGTTTTTGAATATTAATACAATATATACAGGTCTTTGTTGGAACTAATTTTAAAAGACGTGATAATTAATTTCAATTCCCCAGGAAAATTCTATACTAATTTATAGGTTACACCAGGGGTTTATCTCAAAAGACAGAGCGATACGGTTTAGAAATAGATTAAAGATGAATTATATACGGTGCTTGCAAAAGGTTATTCTGCAAATCAGTAAGGTGTCATTCGATTTGAAAAAAATTCCGAGGGATTTGAAAACCTGAGGAAAACACAATAATAATTGAAATCTTACACGATGGTATATTAAAAATACTGCTAAGATTAATTTTGTTTAATAATTCTAAAAATGGCGTTGGTGGTTAAATACATACAGGTAAAACCCACTATAAAACAATTATAGACGTCACTTTTCCAGTCAAGACTTGCATATAACGCCAACTAATATAATAAGGAGCTGCGCACGCTCGACCATCGGCATAAAAGGCGAGAGCCATGTTCCAGTGCATTAGTCGTCAAAGTATCGTCGAGTTTGATTAAAATTATAAATAAAGATGGATTTTTCTTGTGTTGACGTTACAAGTGATGTGCGAGTACCACAATTAAATATCAACCAACTAGTTGGTAAGTCAACCTATAGGTTAGGCGAATTTCCTCCAAATTATCACCACCATATATTAGAAGTTGGTTTTGATTTATATGGTGGTCTTCAACCTGCCATCCAAGTTATTTGCTGTAGTGGTATTTGTGCTGATTCTACGATAACATTCTCTTACTTCGATTGGAAGAAATTGTGTACTTTTCAAGTGGAATTTCAAATTCGCCAATTTGCTCAAGACTCAAAACAAGTCAGATTAAATGGTTTGACTACTGGAAACGATGTTGTTGAGATACAATTGGATCAAGATTTCAAATTGCAGCTGAGCACAGCCTTTAATAGAAGTATATGGTTTTGAACAATTTTGAAAAGAGAATTTATATAATATGGAGATTACGAAAGATGGGAATGTTATTGTGCTACCTGCGTACGAATGCATCAAGCTATTAAATTTGCGAGAATTGATCTGTTTTAAAATGGCTGAGTTAAGGTGTAGAAACTTTCCAGAATTTTACGAAAAATTTGTTGGTGATATAAAAAGTATGTGGAAATACAACGGAGGAAGAAAGGGTTCAAACGTTATTAGAGGAGAGAGCAGTGTCAGTATTTCTCTGTCTAATGATTGCAGCAATTTAAATTACTTGACAGTGTTGGAACTTATTAAATGTTTCCCATTCAGTACTTAAAAGATGCAACTGCAAGGCAATCGCTTGCGCAAATGTTTAGAGATTTGGCTATCCCAGATTCGTCAGACTCTGGTTACCACAGCGGTTTATAGATGTTATCAATACATGTATGTATTCTATTAAAAACATTATATTTTTCTTGATAAAGTTTGTTTTTACATATTTGTACCGTCAACATTACCATAAATTATTAATAGACGTATTAAACTATCCTGTTTTTATTTTTAGGTTTAAAGTGGTGTACCCGCAAATAATAAACACAATATACCGCATGTTAACAAAAAGTTGTGGGGAAATTTAAAGACGAGTTTAACGGTGACTTGGTGTTAGAATTTGTAGGTAGTAAGGCTAAGTCCTACTGTATTGTACGCGAGAAGGACACGATTAAAAAAAGATTAAAGGGATCTCACGAAGTGTAGTTAAGTAAAACCGCGGGTGCTACAACCTATAACGAGCATATATTCCCAAAAGGGTGGGCATCCAGCTACGCAACAGTGCGTGGGAGAATAAGGATTCTCCAATAAGAAATTAAAGTCATTGGGTAATGGTAGAAATGTTAAACCTATAAAGGCGATTATTAATTGTGGTTTAGTGACCGCGTTTGTGCACTCTTCGAGTGTTTTCGGCAATCTTCGATTGTTTCCAAAGAAAATATTCAAGCATACCATTTAATGTCGTGGTGTAACATCGTCCACGGTTGCTTATACATCCGTCGGCAGCAAAGTACTTAAACTCTGGGTCTTGCAGTATCGCTTTTACAAGAATAGCTTACAGCAACACAAGGAAAAACAGCACGGTATGTCATTAAGCAGTAAACGTTCAACTCCACCAGTTGTTAAAGGGTCTTGTACGAAACAACCAACATCCGTGTAAAGCGTGCGAGATGGAGGTGTTAAAGTCTGCATACCCTGGTCCTAATAGCACAGCAACCTAATTAAGGTAGGTCAGTAAGCAATATTTAATTTCTGTTAATTGACTTGCATTTAGCGTACTTTCCTATTGTAATAACCGCATTTGTTTGGAGAAGAAATTATAAACAGCTTTCAAATGTGATTCATATGTTCGTTAAGAAATTGATTTGAAACGACTTGTATTTTCCAAGCATTTAGCATCGAGCATATCTATTGTATTTCTCAAATCATATACCCGCTAATTAATAAAAAAGAAAGGCTGCTTTCACTTTACGTCACATAATTGTAAAGCAATTAGTTTGTCCTCTACGCTACTTTCACTATACGTCACATAATTGTAAAGCAATTAGTTTGTCCTTGTCTATGTATTTTCCAACTATTTAGAATTGTGTATGTAATTATGTTAAAACCAGAAAAATTTTAAGTCATGGGTTTTTGCGACATTCTGAAAAAAGCACATTACTGTTTGAAAAAATGATTTTAAATATTAAGCACTTATGGCTTATAAATATCTCATTTCTAAAATCTCCACGGTTTTTGATTTTTGGAGATGTTTGGTTTAAGCATATGTTATTGATGAGCAAAACAATTTAAAGAGGTTTGGGGGCTTTAAAGGGGTATAACTTTGCAGGCCGTGGTCCGATTTTAAATCTGTTTGCAGATTCGGGTTGTGCGTAAAATTCTAAGCTAATTTAATGTATCGCATGACTAAAAAAATTTATAAGAACGCTCAAAAGTCGCTACAGGTAAGAAATCTTAAAATGGGGGTAGCTCCCTTGGGGGTGATGATATCTTAAAAATTCCTAAAGATTCGGGTAGCTGAGAAAATTCTAATATTAATTAATACCAAACAAGATAGGTTTATCTCGAAAGATGCATTGGCTAGACGAAGAAAACTATTTGTTAGTTTTGCTTATAAAGCAAAAAGTAAAATTTAGAAGATCAGGACTTTAAAGGGGTATAACTTTGCAGGGCGTGGTCCGATTTTAAATCTGTTTGCAGATCCGGGTTGTGCGTAAAATTCTAAGCTAATTTAATGTATCGCATGACTAAAAAATTTATAAGAACGCTCAAAAGTCGCTATAGGTATGAAATCTTAAAATCAGGGTAGCTCCCTTGGGGGTGATGATATCTTAAAAATTCCTAGAAATTCGGGTAGCTGAGAAAATTCTAATATTAATTGATACCAAACAAGATAGGTTTATCTCAAAAGATGCATTGGTTAGACGAATAAAACTATTTGTTAGTTTTGCTTATAAAGCAAAGAGCAAAATGTAGAGGTTTGAGAGCTTAAAGTGTAACTTCGCAGGGCGTGGTCCGATTTTAAATCTGTTTGCAGATTCGGGATGTGCGTAAAATTTTAGACTAACAAGATGTATTGCACGACTAAAAAGATTTATAAGAACGCTCAAAAGTCACTACAGGTAAGAAATCTTAAAATGGGGGTAGGTCCCTTGGGGGTGATGATATCTTAAAAATTCCTAGAAATTCGGGTAGCTGAGAAAATTCTAATATTAATTGATACCAAACAAGGTAGGTTTATCTCGAAAGATGAAAAATGGTTAGTCGAAGAAAACTTTTTGGTCCAGATGTGTGGGGAAATGAGGGATTCTGGGGGAAATGAGGTTCTGGATTTCTTGATTTTACCCTACTAACATAACCTTTTCTTTATTTCAGGATATTAATTTTATAACTTAAAATACTGATACGATGCTACCAAGCACCGGCCGAACATTAGAAGCTGCTCTGAAACAAACTATTGTAACAACATCTGGAATAGATACGGGTACAACACCATCTACAAATGATAAACATAATCATCAATCATCAGATGAAGAAAGTGATTCACATGCCTGTTCAAAACCAGATATGGAGGAAAACGAATGCAAAATGTTACGCGCCAAATTCGCTTCACAAAGATTCTGGTTAATAATTATGCCTGGGGATTTTTAATCACTGATATAAGTATATTATATATATTTGTATAATTTAGTTTTATAAGTATGGTATTACGCTTTATATGTGGTCTAATTTTTCCACTGGAAATGTTTAGGGAAAATAGTTTTTATTGTTATGTATTTTGCGGAAAACAATGTTAATCTAATTTCCCATTGTTTGAAAAAATGTGTGGTTGTCTTCAACCAATGAGAACACACCACTGACAGCGACTGATTTACAAGTTGTAAGCAACGAGCGGTCATCGTTCATTCGGAACGTGACTACCCCATCTTGATGAACTGTGGAGTAGTACTTTAATGTGCCGTGTTTACCATAGGTTTGCCTTCCTACCTTGTATAATATCTATTATTTGTTCCTTTGAATGTTGTAAGTAATATTAACAAACTCCTCCAGTATATCTGTTACAGAAGAGGATATAGACCCAGCACTACGTTGCAACGAATATAAATGGGGTTAGTTCACGTATAGTAAAGGATGCAGATATGTTATTTTTATAGGGATCTGACAAAATGTTTAAAATTATAGAGAAAGCATTATGATGCATTTATTATGGAAAAGGACATTTAAATATGAAAAATGTTATTGTTATAATCTTGCTTTTAGGGATGAGTATTATAACTTAATATAAAAGACTATTAAAGATAATTAAAACAGTAAATAATGAACAAAAACCTATAATGAACTTTAACCAATCACGCTATAGTATTATTATAAGAAAGAAGTAGCCAGAATATTAGTTTTAGTAGTAAGCAGTATAAATACAGCAAAGTGTAGTTGTTATAAAATTTTAGTAGTTGCAGTGTCTCAAAAACGTCATCAAATAGTAGGCCAAAAGGGCATATGAATAGGGGTAACCTTGTGAAAATAAACAGTAAGTTAATAGAAATTGTAAAATAGGAAAACTGCCAAAACTTTGCAGAGAATTGAAAGTCGAAGGTATTTCAAATCTAATTTAAAGTTGGAAGATAATTAGAACGTAATAACCAACGCTTAATATTAATAATAATATGGATCATGAACGAAATGTGTAAAGTTTTGACGAGTTGTACTAGTTTTTAAAAAAAGTAGTCTGGCTTTTTCAAACTGGATATGTAACGATATAGAGAAAATATAGAAAAATCAACGAAGGATCAGTGTCTTATTTTTATTAAACATGAGTAAGTTTTTGGGCCTTGGAAGCTGCTTTTTTAAAGTCTTCTCCCAAAACTCTTCTATCAATATTTTATTTATACAGAAGTTACAAACTGAAGTTGAATTTACAAAAACTGTTCTAAATATTCTAAGTTGAAATTAATTATTAATTGAACTAATTTATGGCGAATAGCCTGAACAACCAACAATCCTAAAGTTGTGAAGCTCACTGACTGACCCCCTTGGGCTCTCCAGGGTATTTATGTTGTCCCTGCCCCTCACATTACTCGTGTGAATTACAGAACTCATGTCTGCTTATTTCAATATTCATTAATACAAAGTAACAATCTTAATTCTAACAATAAGTTTCTTATAGTCTATTGTGACCTGCACCTGCAGAGTCAGGTTACGTCTGGAATACATTGTATTCACATCTGTTCTCTTGTCATCTGTCTGACTTCTGTTAATCTTTTATTATCTTCCTTGAACTATACAATGTTGCAAGTTAACTTTAAGATTCAATAATTCCATTTAGTTATACATATATTGGATTTGGGGGATATGTAACTCATGTATAAAAGGGAGGTACAAGTAAAATCAACATACATTTAAGAGACTCTCAAGATGTGGATTAAACCAACCCATAAAAAAGAATCGTTAACGAACCCAAAAAAGAAATGCAATCCAGGAAAGTAATTTTTATTACAATTATTAGTTATTAGGCCAGTTAATTTCTTAGTTAAGTAGTTATAGTTTTGGGAGTGTGAAAGTTGTGTGTGTAATTTTTGTAAACCTGAGATTTCGATAATCTTTTTGCATATAAAAAATATTTATAGTTATTTTCAAAATTTAAATAAATACGAGGGCATCCCTTATCATACTTAAATTTAAATAGTAAATAAAATAAAAGAGGTAAAAGAACATTGCTATATTAATCTCTCATACAAGTGAAATTTTTGGAATTGAAGAAGTTGGCGAGAAACCAAGACCTTCATGAATATTAATCTGGCCCAAGCACAAAACATCAGGAATAGCATAAGACTTGTGAAAGATACTAAATCGCTTTCAATTTGTATCACAGGTGAACTTAGAATAGAAATAAATTTGAATCATTTATTTTGTATATTTGGCGAATTTTACATAATGATCTTGATCTGCTCATATAAAATTTTTAATTTGATAATACCTATAATGTTGGTGCTAAATTTTGAATACTGTGTTATAATGCTTTTATCTATATTTAATTATAATATAGCTAATTTATTCGTTTCACTTATGATGGAGGGTAATCTTCCCGCTAAGCTAGTGGTCTATTCCTCGGGTAGAGCTTATGACGAGTGGTCGTGGGTTTTACAACAGAAAACGTTAATTATTTGATTGACTCCAAAATACTAAATAGTGGTGCACAGGGGCGTCACCAAGTCCTAGAATTTTTAAACACTGGTTTGTCCTAAGGGAGAACTTGAAAGTCCTTAGAGGGAAAAATCGTCTTACTGCTAAAGCAGGAGTTGTAATAAAAGTTTTGTTAATATAATAACAAAGGACGCAAGAGATGCACTCTTGCTACCTTTACCATAAAAAGGATGTAGCTATTGATACCAATAATTTAAACACTATTATAAAGGGAAATTTAGATATTAAACCTCTTGAAAGTGCTGTGTTGTGCTCCTGTATCAAGTCACGGCTAAAAACCACTTTTATAAAAGGGTATATATAGACTTATACCTTTTTAACTCAGTTAACACTACCTTTGGACTCACTTCCAAAATAAAACAGTTGTTCAATTAAATTATATGAGAAGCCTTTAATTAAATTTAGCTCTGATAAAATTTTATATATAAAACATACATCAATAATGTGATCTAATCTTTTAGACGCAGATATTCAAATATGAAATTTATTATTGTCTTTACTATGAATCAAAATATTAATAATGTATTAAACATGTCTCTGAGGCTTTTTAAATTAAATAACCCAATATACAGAGATCTGTTACCTTGGTTCACAAATATATGTTAAATATTCAAAGACAATTAAAAATAGTTCTCATAATTACTTGATGTGTCATTGAATTAAGTGGAATACTTTTTAGGATTAAATAAAGATATTCGCAATCTTACTTATTTGCAGTAATATCGAATATAACCCATAATTCATACTATAGTAAAATGCTACAATGTTATTTACAATTATCCGCCTCGCTGTCAAGTTATACGAACAGCTGTTGCCAGGTCAAGTTGTTAGAAAAACGCTTACCTTGCAAATGGGTACTTTGAACTTCATTGAAACATACCTTGTCGAAGCCACATGTGTTGGTTTGCAATCCTTCGACAAATAAGTGACGTCAGCGAACTTTCCACTTATTATTGCGTATTATAGTGGATCATTACTGGGAACCATATACACCAACTTGTTGTGCAATTCATAGAAGCAAATCGAAACAAAACTAATCTATAAAATGGGCTATCCAAAGTACACAATTTTTGACGATTCTTTAACTTATGTTAAAGCGAGATTATTTAACAGTAAATTGAGAAACTAAACATGATATTTGAACTTATAAATTCGCAAGCTAATCGACTGTAAATATGCAGAATTAATATTTATTACATTTTTGTTAATGAAATTAAAACTTAATAATTTATTGAGATTAAAAATTAATAAACCATTGATATTAAAATCGGCAAACCAGTGAGATTATTATTAATCAATCAGTGAGACTATTATTAATAAATTAGTGATTTCAGCACCCTATCACGTGGCCATGCTTAAGGCGATTCGCAAGTCACTCGCTCAAACTAAATTCTGAGCCGTGGTGCGTGTTATCAGAGTGAAAGCTAGAACTTGACCGACCTTAGTGGACGGAATGCGCACAAGGCACAAGAATCGTCTGACATTTGGAATGTTATTCAGACAATCAACGTATACGAATAGAGCCTAAGCCTAATTAATATACCTACGCCTCGTGATTAGGCTATATTGTACTGATCTGTACATTTATTAATATTGCAAAAATTAATTGTTTATTTAAATAAATAGTGCAGTGTATTTTATAAATAAATTTATAAACTTTTATAATTGTCAAAAAAATTGTTAGTGTAATGAAAGAAAAAGGCCTGATAACTAATTTCATTCGACATAGAGTACTGCCTGTGAGTTTCATGTTGTAGGATAGGCAGCCGTAGCATAAAAAAATTTGAGATTGATAAAACTAGTTAGGCAAACCAACGTGGTGAGGTAATACCTTAGTGACGGTAAACCTCATATACTACAAAAGGGATGATTCATCATACCTTAAAGAGGTTTATATCATAGCAACGAAGACAAACAACAATCTTATTGATATTTTAGCTTGCCGGAACTGCCGCAGTACAAAAGATTCATTAATTGACTTTACCTTAGATCTTAAAATTGGATATTTCAAAAAGTAAGCAGAGCTACAATTAATTGCATATCGTAAGGTGAATTGAATAACTCGTATATAAAATTTTTGTAAAATTATAACTGTCTCTAGACGAGCATGCAATATACTAATTTACTTAGTTGTATTGTAAAAAACACTCTCCCAATAAATTCGATAAAGATGCAAACATCAGCGAAAACCATAAGTCATTTTCTCCCGATGCAGTGCCCCACTGCAAATCCTGGTTTTTTGCAAATAATGGTGTGGAGATCATTGCAACGTTAATAATAATAATATTCATTTTTCTGAACAAAATGGATTCCTAAAAACTATAAAGACCTTGTGAACGCTTACTAAAGCTATTGAAAGTTTGCGATCGACGAAGTATTTGACATAATAGTCATGGGAACCAACAAATGTGTTACTCAGTACATGCAAAGTCACGAGTTATAACGAAAATCAATAGAAAATCAAGAACGTAAAAGAAATCCGTAAGTTTTAGGAATTCTTTATAAACAGTTCACTTAGCAAGTCGAGTGGGTATGGTTTAAATGCGAAGTCATAAATCGCCGCAGTACGAACAGTGAGAATCGCCTGCCAAACGTTAAACTCATTCAGTAAACTGTCACGTTGGTCACTCTTTTCGACTTAATTAATAATCTTTACATAAATCAATTTATTAAGACTGACTGCAACACAAAAATATTCAAAATTGTCAAACTAAAACATAAAATTATTCAAATCGTACAGCAAAAAAACAATAAGTAATTATATGATCACAACATACCTTTAGCAGGCAATTACAGAGCCTTAACGTACCAGAGACCTTCTTCTAGAGGTGGCGGACAGAGATACACTGCCAGCTACTATAAAAAAGTTCTTAAAAAAAAATACAAAAAAACAATGCATTCTTCTAAAATTGTGCAAAAGACAATTCAAATATATCTTTTTAAAATATGATTGGTCACTGTAAACATTACCATACGTACCTTATATATATTTAACGATCATGGGGTCACAAACCTCGCCTAGGTTGATATAATAATTTAAATTCCTTGAATGATGATAGGCTGACTTTTGAATTTTTAATTGGGGTACTAAAACTGTTGTAACAAAGAGACTTACGTGAAGAAAAGTGCTCAGAGCATTCGCAGAACTAAAGCTGCTTGCTCCATTGCTATAAAGATCGATACTCATAGCACTACGGGATCCCAAGAGTACAGGAAACTCCTAAAAACCACTCGAAGTTACTAAATCGCGATTCAGTGGCCACTTCCTACTTTGTGGAGGTTTAACCGGAAAGTGTCTAAATCAATCGTAATTAGCTCTGATAAAAACCACCTGGTGACAAAGCAATCTACCTAATACTAGTTAATTCCATATGATGTAAATTTGAATTTAAATAAAAATTTTAATACTGAATAAAATTATTACATCTTCTAATAGCGGGAATTAATCACTTCCAAAAATGAGACGTTAATAGTACAAAAACCAGCTGTATAAAAATGATTTGATCTGCAAGTCCATGACCCGAGAAAGGTTTGATTTACCTTTAAAATTCCTTCGTTTTTCCGATAATACAGAGAACCAAACAAATCAAGACCGGTTGCATAGATAAAAACAGTTTCGGCCATAATGCAAAAAAAAACTTTCAAAGAATTCTTATACCTGGCAAAGCAATGGTTATTGATGAAACGTTGGTCCCATAGAGGAGTGGGGGTGGGGGTTGGTTTTCAGGCAATACTTGCCAGCAAAGTCACACAAGTATGGTATTGAAGTATACAAATTATGCACACTCGAGGTATATAGATATAATATCAGTACATACTGTGGCAAAAACTAGAATGCCACTAACCATGAACAAACATCTGACGTTATAGTGAAGTTGTTAGAAGGGTTGCTAATGGGTAGAGAGAGTTTTATTTGTGAATGATTTTTATTTAAAGTAGCTAAACATCTTTTGGACAATATTACTCAGTTGTGCGGGACTTTGCTAACACACACGTCAGTATTTGTCAAATTCATCCGGTATTTGTATGTCGGGTAATGAATGTGACCCGCTAGAAAATGCATAAGGCCTTGGTTGTATTGTTTTTGGTCTTGCCCCTGTGCCTCATGTCCAGTATCTATTTATGTGTTCATCGTCCAGTTGTGCTATTGTCCCATTTGGTTTGGCGTTCAGATAGGACGCTTACTTTATCTCCCCTTCGTGTGCTCCGGAGATTGTAAAATTTCGTCTATTTTCACTAGTCGGTTTTCACGAGAATGGAACATTGCTCCTCTCTTCCTTATAATCAGGTCGAGTGACATTATCCTGATAATCTCGGATAAAGCATTAGTAGCAGTCGTCCTGTAGACGCTAGTCAGTCGTATTAGTATTCCCCTGTGCGTTCTGTTAACTCTTTGTCTTAATTCTAGTATTGTCATGCAGAGTGTCCATACGCTTGCAGCACAGGACACCTTTGTTGCTAGCACAGTTCTAAGATACATGCACACGCTATGTAGTGGTATTTTGTAGTCGCGTTGTGCCAAGCTAGCAATGGTTTGCAATGCCCGTGTAGCGTGGTTACATGTTGTGGTGATGTGGAAACGAGGTCGTAAATTTTTTAATATGGAATAGAACGTAACAAATTCACATTTTTTTCTTTGGTTAGTATATTGGACACTTCAAATTGGTTACGTTCTATTTCATATTTTAAAAATTTACGACCTCATTACTTTAAAAACCCTCTCAGTTATTACTTATTTTAATTTACGTTTGCTATAATTTTAAGTCGCGCAGATAGGCAACCAACTATACAAGACCTCCATTAAATCCGCGAGCTTGATTGTGTAGTTTCTTATCTCTTAGCTATACAAGTTTATTTTACGCTTTCTAGTTACTTATATATCTTACACGTAAACTGGAGTGAAATGGTTTTTCCTGATCATCATGTCACATCTCACTCGAAGTTGTTTTTTTGTTTAAAACTGCCAACAAACATTTGTTTATGAAAAGATCACTAAAACTGTCGATGTCATTTGCCAAAACAAAAGTTGTATTTTTCTGCATCGTTTGTTTATCTTATGTTATACCGACAAGTGATGTTTCCAAGTGTTTGTTTGCGGTTTTAAATATAAAAACAACTTCAAGTGAGATATGACATGATGACCAGGAAAAAATTTTACTCACTCCAGTTTACGTGTAAGATAAAGAACTAGAAACTGTAACATATACTTGTATAGCTAAGAGATAAGAATAGAAAAAACCGAACTACGAGTTCGGTTTAATGAAGGATGCGTATAGTTGGTTGCCTATCTAAGCTGCTAGAATTTATAGATGATGTAAATTAAAATAAGTAAGAACTGAAAGGGTTTTAAAGTAATAAGGCCGTAAATTTTTTAAATGTGAAATAGAACGTAACAAGTTTGAAGGCCCAATTTACTAACCAACGAAATAAATGTGAATTTGTTACGTTGTAGTTCATATTTAATTAATTTACGACCTTATTACTTCAACAAAAATTTCAGTTACTACTATTTTAATTTACATTTGCTATAATTTCAAGCGCATAGCTAGGCAACGAATTATACGCGCCCCTATTAAATCCGCGAGTTTGGTTACCTGAATTCTTATCTCTTACTTATATCAGTTTATATTACACTTTTTGGTTCCCATCTTACACGTAAACTGGAGTGAATGAAACGGGTTTTCCTGGCCACCATGTCATATCTCACTTGAAGTTTTTATGTTTAATATCGTTAATAAACATTTGTTTATAAGTGATCACTAAAATTGTAGAGGTCATAAAAGACAAACGAACAATGCAGAAAAATACAACTTTTAGTTTTAAAAGTAATATCGACAATTTTAGTGATCTTTCTATAAACAAATATTTGTTAGAAGTTTTATACATAGATACAACTGGAAGTGAGATATGACATGATGGCCACGAAAAACCATTTCACTCACCTTTGTTTATGTGTAAGATAAGGAACTGGAAAGTGTAACATAAATTTGTATAGGTAAGAGATAAGAATATAAATAAAGGGCGAATATACGTGGTTCCCTATCTACGCGGCTTAAAATTAAAGCAAACGTAAATTAAAATTAGTAAGAACTGAAAGGATTTTTAAAGTAATGAGGCCATACATTTTTTAGTATGAAATTGAACGCAACAAATTGAAAAAGCCCAATATACTAACCACAGAAAAAATGTGAATTTATTACATATTTAAAAAGTTTACACCCTCATTACTTCAAAAACCCTTTCAGTTGCTACTTATTTAAATTTACGTTTGTTATAATTTCAACCCGCGTAGATAGGTAACCAACTATACGCGTCCTTCATTAAATCCAGGAGTTGGTTGTCTATATTTTTATCTCTTACATATACAAATGTATGTTAAATTTTCTAGTTCGTTATCTTACACGCAAACTGGGGCGAGTGAAATGGTTTTTCTTGGTCATAATGCCGTATCTCACTTGAAGTTGTTTTTGTTAAAACCGCAAGCAAACATTTGTTTATGGAAAGATCACTAAAATTGTCGGTGTCACTTTCTAAAGCAAAAGGTGTATTTTTCTCGATCGTTTGTTTTTCAAAGTATTAGTATCGATGATTGTAATTCAAGTCGTTACATGTTTGTGTTTGTGCTATTGGTTTTTTGTCTACTAACATGCGCGGGTTATGTTTAAAGGTTTCTTTGTTGTGATTTTTGTGTTAGCAGTCTAGTTGTGTAGTTTGAGTAGTGCGCTGGTGGCTCTGTTTTCGAGAATTCTTCTGGAATCCTCCTCTATCACAATAATAATGTTGTGCGCATAGTCTGTGACAGACAACATCTTTTCCGCGGCTTCCAGGATTTCCAGCAGTTCGCGACCACAATATCCCAAAAGAGCGGATCGCATACGGAATCCTGTGGGTAACCTTTGGTAATTCTCTTAGTGATTCGATACGCCGTGTAGTGTAAGATTTGTTTAAGAAGAGTCTGTTTGTCAGCATGCGCACACAGCTAAAACCGTGTCAGATTAGTCCATTGTTTATAAATAGGCGTATTCGTTCGGCATTTCAGTTGCGTAGATAATTGGCTGTTAAGTATCAATTGATATTTGTGACTTAAACATTCTATATTTATTTCTTACGCTTTCATAGTTTTCTTTCTGTTTCTTTGCGTTTTATGTTTTGCTTATTCGCGTATTCGCCATGTTAATTTAAACCACCAACAAAATAAAACTTGATTTTAGAATATTTACTTTATGAGAACCCTAAAAATTATTAAATCCGCTTCGCCACCGACTTTCAAGGTTTGCGCATATATCAAATGACGTACAGGCTCTTCTTAAATAAATTCTATTATACCTGCACTAGCAGTAGCGTCTAAACACGCGCTACAGTTATTGTGGACATCTCACCGATAGTGAAACTATCAGCCAAAAGTAGCGGCCGATTCTATAAGCAGTGATTGTGAACCAGCCACACTTTATAGTATAGTATACTCTAATGTACAAAGACATAACTTTTAACTACGATAGCAATTGAGGAGCGCCTAGTTATTGTAGTTTTGTGAAATTCTATCAATACAACATGATATGGCTAAAGACTCGCTAAATGATGATTCGTAGGGGCACTCATAAATTGCAACTCGAGAATGTAGCTTGCATTGTGCGCATTTCAACCAAGTAAAATAATGTTCCAAACGGTTCACAGTATTCATAAATAATAGAGCAGCCAAATGCTGAGGTGTAGGGATACCGATAAGTATCCCGAGGATGTAGCTTGCGTTGTGCGAATTTCAACCAAATAAAATAATGTTCCAAATGGTACACTGCATCCACAAATAATAGACCAGCCAAATGCTGAAGGGTAGGGATACCGAAAAATATCCCGAGGATGTAGCTTTCATTGTACGAATTTCAACCGAGTAAAATAGTGTCCCTAAAGATATACACAGTATCATGGAATGTTTTAAGATATTGGGTGTCAAATGTTTTCTGAATCGCTGGTATTTTGTGTTAAACTCAAGAAGTTTTGAATGTATTGATAATATATTAAGACGACATAAGATCTGTACGCAACTTATAAGCGGTTCGCTATTTATGTGTACAGTAAACATTGATATCATTTGAGAGATATGCACTCCTCTCCATCCTCCAGCGGTTCCAGAATTGTGCACCTGGTTTTATATTGTTGCAAGCTATATCCTCGGGGTATTTATCGGTATCCCTAAGCCTCGGAATTTGGCTGCTCTATTATTTATGAATACTGTGAACCATTTGAAACATTATTTTGCTTGGTCGAAATTGGCACAATGCAAGCTACATCGTCGGGATATTTTTCGGTATCGCTACGCCTTAGCATTTGGCTGGTCTATTATTTATGGATACTGTATACCATTTGGAACATTATTTTATTTGGTCGAAATTCGCACAATGCAAGCTACATCGTCGGAATATTTTTCGGTATGCCTAAGCCTCAGCATTTAGCTGGTCTATTATTTATGGATACTGTATACCATTTGCAACATTATTTTATTTGGTTGAAATTCGCACAATGCAAGCTACATCCTCGCGATATTTATCGGTATCCCTACGCCTCGGAATTTGGCTGCTTTATTATTTATGGATACTGTGAACCATTTGGAACATTATTTTACTTGGTTGAAATTCGCACAATGCATGTTACATCCTCGACCCATTTTTTGGTATCCCTACGCCTCAGAATTTGGCTGCTCTATAATTTATGGGTACTGTGTACCATTTGGAGAACATTATTTTACTTGGTTGAAATTCGCACAGTACAAGCTACATCCTCGGTATATTTTTCGGTATCCCTACGCCTAGGCATATGTCTGGTGTATTATTTATGGATACTGTGTACCATGTGGAACATTATTTTACTTGTTTGAAATTTGCACAACGGAAGCTACATCTTCGGGATATTTTTCGGTATCCCTACACCTCAGCATTTGGCTGCTCTATTATTTATGGATACTGTCTACCATTTGGAACATTATTTTACTTCGTTGAAATTCGCACAATGCAAGCTACTTTCTCGGAATATTTTTCGGTATCCCTACTCCTTGGCATTTGGCTGATCTATTATTTATGGATACAGTGTACCATTTGGAACATTATTTTACTTGGTTGAAATTCGCATAATGCAAGCTACATCCTCGGGCCATTTTTCGGTATCCCTACGCCTCAGATGTAGCTGGTCGATTATTTATCGATACTGTGTACCATTTGGGACATTATTTTACTTGGTTAAAATTCGCACAATGCAAGCTACATCCTCGGGATATTTTTCGGTATCCCTACGCCTCAGCATTTGGATGTTTTATTAATTATGGATACTGTGAACCATTTGGAACATTATTTTACTTGGTTAAAATTCGCACAATGCAAGCTACATCCTCAAGCCATTTTTCGGTATCCCTACGCCTCAGCATTTGGCTGCTCTATTATTTATGGATATTGTGTACCAATTGGAACATTATTTTATTTGGTTGAAATTCGCACAATGCAAGCTACATCTTCGGGCTATTTTTTGGTATCACTACGCCTCAGCATTTGTCTAGTCTGTTATTTATGAATACTGTGAACCATTTGAAACATTATTGAGCTTGGTTGAAATGCGCACACTGCAAGCTACTTTCTCAAGTAGCAATTTATGAGTGCTCCTTCGAATCATCATTTAGCGTGTTTTTAGCGACATCATGTTGTATTGGCAGAATTTCACTATAACTGCAATAATTAGGCGCTCCTCAATTGCTATAGTAGTTAAACGTTATGTTTTTGTACATTAGAATATACTATGCTATAGAGTGTGGCTGGTTCACAATCACTGCTTTTAGTATCGGCCGCTAATTTTGGCTGCTAGTTTCACTATCGTGACATCTCAGGTGCTGTAAGACAACAAAAAACGAAGACCACCCTAGGTTGTTGAAAGCTTCCGCTAGGTGGTTTGTGGTGGCGCTTATTGCATCAAGAAGTGCACGAATCGCTTCTGTTGGTGCTTGCACCAACAGAAGCGATTCGTGCAACACGCGTTTTAATACATTAAAGCTCCGTTAAAGCTTAAGAAGTGCATAATTTTTTATTTTTAATTCGTTTTGTAATTTGTTGTTTCTATAATCATTCAATATTGACATTAAATAAACTTTTTCTACGACTGTTTTGGAACGAGCCTATTTTAGGTGTGTTTTTGATAGAGAAATCTACTACATTCTATACAGGTTTTTATTCCCGCACTCGTTGCTAGGCAAGTTGCTAAGCAACCAGTGCGGGAATGTTCAATTTGCACGGTTGCGCTTATATTTCTATTAATCAAGTAGCCCTGCATTTGCATCTTATTTCCAATGACGGCCGAGTTTTCAAAGGTGGGCTATGAAACAAATAATAAACCAACAAATGTCAAATAAATAATTTCATACTGTGAAAGCGTTTAAAATCTTAAAGTATTTGCAAAGTCTTTAAAAAATGGTTAGTGATAGTGAAAGCGAACTAGAACCGACGCCTCCAAATATTGTGGAAGCTGCAAATGCAACTACATTAAATTTATTACCGGAAATTTCAAAAAAAAATATGAGACTGCTTATAAATCGTTTATGGATTGGCGAAGAGATCAAAAGACAACATCTTATTCTGAAAATGTTTTAATTGCGTACTTTAATGAATTATCTAATAAGTATAAATCTCCGACATTGTGGACGCATTATTCTATGTTGAGAACAAGTCTCACCATCCATCATAATGTAGATATATCAAAGTATGGAAAATTAAGAGCGTTTCTCAAACGGAAGTCAAGCGGTTATAAATCGAAAAATCAAAATTTTTACAACAGAGGAAATAAATAAATTTATTACTGAGGCTCCGGATCAACAGTTTCTTCTGACAAAAGTATGTAATATTAACTTAGGAGATTAATGCGTGTTTATAGCTATTTTTATATTGTTACAGACTGCATTAATTATGGGAATTATGGGTGCTTGCCGCAGACAGGAATTACATCAGATGAAGATTACTCATTTCTCGGAATTGGGTTCTGCGATATTAGTTACAGTTCCCGACACGAAAACAAAAATTATACGCAGCTTTACGATAACGAGTAATTTTTATGAAATCACAAAAAAATACTGGAATCTACGTCCATCAAATGTTTGCGATCCTAGTTTTTTCTTAAATTATCAGAAAGGAAAATGCACCACACAGAAAGTGGGTATCAATAAATTTGGTGCTATGGGAAAGCAAATTGCAACGTATTTAAAACTACCCAATCCGGAATTATATACTGGTCATTGCTTCCGGAGATCTTTCGCCACTATTCTTGTAGATGCTGGAGAAGATATAACATCTTTAAAAAGGCACGGTGGCTGGAAATCAACATCAGTCGCCGAAAACTATATAGCCGATTCTTTAACAAATAAGTTGAATGTAGGCAACATAATACAAAATTCAATTGATAGCACATCAAATGTTCCATCAACGTCCAAAGACAAGAATTTCCAACGTCAAGAAAATTTAGTTTTGGGAAAACACCTTCTACAATGACGTTTAATAATTGCAATGTAACCTTTAATATTGTTAATAATAATAAATCTAAAACTAAACTTAAATCAATTTATTTACTTTTATTATGATAAATTTGTACTTTTCTTTGAATTTATGTATATTCACAAACGATAATAAACTTATGATATTAATAAAAGTATACTCCTATACTTACCATGCATTTTATAATATTAACAAAAGAGGTATCACATTTAAAAAGTACGTACTACAGTCGTAGAAAAAGTATAGTGTACAACACGCATGGAATGCCCATTTCTCACTCGTATGATTTGTAGCATTCGCTTTCAGCTCGTGCTGCAATTTATCATACTCGTGAGAAATGGGCATCATTCCATCCTCGTTGTACAATATACTATTGTACACGTTAGTTTTTTCTGCTTCCGGCACAGCCACTTAAACAACGATGTCTTTTTTATTTACATAAACTTTGTTTGAATGTACATAATTAGTGTCGTTCAGTGTTAACCCTAAATAAACATTATTAAAACTTTAAAGGGCTAAAGCTTTTGTAAAAAGTGTTCCCAGACACGCCTGTATGATATATTTAGTGAAAACCTACATCTATTACTCCACGTATCATTATTAGGATCACTACAATTTAGGTAAAGGATTAAATCTGAAAAATTTAGCGGTTTGAAGCGTTTTACATCGCGCACGCAATTAATTAAAGCTGATGCTTGATTCTATCTAACGTCTTGGTTACTTTGTAAAATGCGCTATGTTTCGGTAAAATCGGCAACAGGTGAATACTTGGAAAAATGACGCGACAGATTTCACTAATTATCGAAAAAGCTTTTAAACTTATTGAAGTGTTCAGGTGGTCGCAAGGGATTTTGGATGTTTGTGAATATTAACTATACTTGCAATGAAGCCTGATAATCTTTGTTTAATCTAGGGAGTAGTTATGAAAAAGTGACATGAACGAAATAATTTCTTCACCTTAAATCATCCAGAAAGTTGCGAAAGCTCACGTTTTACTGTTCTGAGAAGTTAATACAGTTACTGTTGTGTAATTGGTTGAAAGAACAAAATAATATTTTGCAATGTCTCCCTGGAGAACCTTCATCTAGTTCGCCGAAACGGTTTCATTATTCTCGAATACATTATCACACACGCCATTCTACATGTCCTGGTTGATTCATTACGTGGGATATGTCCGACACTCCTGAAAAATGCGAGCTTTGATCCTATATAAAGCTTGTCAGTTGGAATGAGCACAAAATTAATTAATCAAGTTACATTGATACTTTTAGAATAGTAATTGGGTGTAATTGTATGTTCGACATTTCAACGACCTTTGTTCGAATTTACTAACCGAAGATTTTATACAATTGTTCTTTAATTTTATCTGCCTGGATATTTAATTCAGTACGGCGGTAGGGGGATCATTAACCAGCAAATTTAGGGGAGACTGATCAAAATTTTTTAATTAGTAGTTTTGAACGCTCTTTCACTTCAAAGCAGGTATTGTAAAAAACAAGTTCTATCTAGAACACTTGCTCTGGCTGAACAATATGGGGTCAGTATTTCAAAAGACAAGCGTACGATCCTCAAAACCTTTAACTCACTGCAAATATTGAATAATGAATAAAATAGAAACATTGTAGTTATGTGTTGTATTTTTACCACCCCTGTTTTACTAGATTATTGACCACTTCTTACTTTATGCATTACAACCCCCATCGTCAGCGTTTTCAAAGCTTGTCTCTTTCATTTGCCCAATTTCTTGTGTGTTCTCGGCTTTAAGAGTTTTGTATAACATCGGTTTATCAAGTTGGATTTCATACCACTTGAGCTAGCTAGTGATGGATGAATTTTGTATATGCAGTCTTACGCACATGATGGGCAGTTTTTAGTATTTGGAAAGTTTCTGAATGTGGTATGCGATAATATACAGGTGGCATAGAAAACTCTTGACGAATTCGTTAAAGGTAGAAAAGAACGGGCACTCGATTATACAGAGCTTCATTTTTGTATGGACAACCGCTCTTTTATTTAATGGAGACTAATTACTTGGGTATGATTCTGCACAATAAGTTATAATTAAGTAAACACCTACAAGGAATAGGAAGGTAATAGAGAAGGCTCTAACTACTTTCTGGTAATTATATTTGGTGCTTCTCAGACTGGGGATATATCTCCAAATTCGATATCAGCTTTCAAAGGTAACTGTTAGGTCAAGGGTTTAATGCGGCACAATGCACCCAATTTGCTAGTCTTTTACAGAGTGTTTAGTGTATAACGGGTAACCTGTTTTGAAAAATCAAGTGTGATGATCTCTAAATTTAAACAAGATTTATTTTACCGTTATAAATATACTGGCGTTGCTTTAGTGCAGATCGTAGTCAGCCATCCATGCCTCAAAGTCGTTCAAATCGCATTAAAATACCTAAAGTAATTTTAATATGTAGTTTGAAGAACTGTAGATTTATGTTGTTTTCAAATTACCCAATGTTTAATAAAAATCAGCAGTAGTAAATTCTATTGATATGCTAATCCTTATTTAGGCTTACTGGTACAAAAAATAATGTTCATGAATTAAGATGTAGCAAGAACAAAATAAATATTGTTGTATATGTAAACAAAAATTATAAAGTGTACTACTATGTATACACTTGAACTAAAAAGTTAATCTTGAATTACATTGTATTCTTAAGATTATTACGACCTACTTGCAATATGGTTTCCTCTTACATTCAAGTGTTCTAGTTTAACATCCGACAATTAGATTATCTAGGTTACAGATACCACGATCAAGACTAGCGGTTTATCCAAGTCTTTGATAGTATGTTCCAGATCAGAGCTGTTCTCATTCCAATTTCCTTCCATAAATCTATATAATTCGGTAGATGCTGAAAAAGAGCATCAGTATCAGTATTAATTAGCATTAGTATTAGTTGAAGTCTTAGTGAATGTTTGGTTACTAGTCAATGTAGAGTCAGTCCTGGTCCAGCGCGATTAGACCATCCACCCCGGCCAACGGACCATAGCTACAATGTACTTCCAACGATAGTCACAAACCAGCTCGACAATGTAAGTCAACCCTATTTTTAGATAACTGTTATACTAGGTTAAGTTATGTTTATGTCCTATCATGTTCCATTATATTTTAGTAAAATTTAATATACTTGTTAATTGTTGTCAACGTGTTCTTTAGTCTTTTTAATTTCTAAGTTGTATTTACTCGATTCTTACCTAGTCAGTCATTGTCAGGTGCGGCGTTTGCAGCCAGCAGTGGCTAAACCTGAGATTACGTTGTCCCAGCAGTCATCACGATTCAGAGCGAAAACGTACGTAACATTTAGTGGAGGTGCCGGGTAACGCCATATTTAACATTTAGTGGAGACACCGTGACTAACATTTGGAGGAGGCTCTGTGTTTAACATCACATCGTATTACGCCGTGATTAACATTTGGCGGAAGCGCCGACTCCTCTGTTTTAACATTTTTTATTTTCTTAATTTAACTGACTTGTATTTTAAAACAAAACGCGTTTCAAATCTTTGTTTTTATAAATATTTATCAAATTCAGAAGGTACATTACTATTAATTGAGTTTGACAACGTAAAACAATAACAAGGAACCATATTTAAAGTTATTCATTACTTATTTCTTATTCTTTTTACATTGACTTTATCAAGCTTACTAAAAGTTACATCATTCTCTATTATTTCTATTTTAGTTTGTTATCAAATATTAAAATTGCATTAAAATAGTGAGTAAAACAAACACAGTTTATAGATAGGTAATTTAATTTCAGACAATAAAAAATCGACAGTAAAATTTTTTCCTCTTTTATTTTTAATCTATAGTTATTATTACCAAAGTTTTCTGTAACACAAATTTTTCACCATAACCAGAGAAATAAACAAATGAATCACAAATTTTTATCACAACTGATAATGGCGAAGCATACACTTTCTTACGTAATGCAGTCTATATTAAACCCGATCATACTTACCTACATCAATCCGAAAACCTTTATTCCGGGTAAGACCGATTGTTTTAAATTCTTAAAGAACTTTGAAGAATGCGTTAATTTAAATTCTAGGGGTGACTCATAAAATTTATTATTTTTCTCGTTTTTTACGAGACAGTTTACAAGTGTGAATTAAAAACTTTAGCAGTAACCCTGAAAATAGTAATAAAACTTGGGCTGACGTAAAGAACGCTTTCTTGAAATATTATGGAGGACCTAAATCACCGCAACAGCTCTTAAATCGTTTTCGCTCATAACATCAGATGCCAAAACAATTGGCTATAAATTATTATTATGCACTTCAAAACTTACTTATGGATGTATTTCAATTTTAGATTTCGCATATTATTTTGCACGAGGACTTTTACCCAAATTACGTAATAATTTCATTTTATTAGTTTCAAATAGGGACATTACTGAAAATTTATTGCAAAGTATAGCATATACCTTGTCAGATATCCAGACTAATTCTTTACACGATCCATTACTAAACCAAACAAATTTATTTACCTTTTCACAAAATACAAAACGGACTCATTTTTTTTCAAAAAGACAAACAACGGAGAAATTTGGATAAGCTCGACTCTAATACTTTTTATAAAAATTCGTACACAGGGAACCAATATACGCATTTACAAAGAAACTTACATGATTATAGGCCACGACAGTATTTTCATTTTAATCGTAGAGCACATAATTTTAAACCACAATGTTCAACGTGTCATAGAACTGGACACCATACTTCTTCATGTAGAAAAATTAATATCTCACTCAAAAGAGCTACAATTTTAAAAATAATATTTTAGTAGATTTCAACTCCAGAAATAAGCATTCTTATCAAGAAAATAGGTATATGAGTAACCAATATAAATTCTCTTCATCTAATGTTAGTTATATCAGAAACGCGAGAAATAATGCATATACTTTTTACTCCGACCGAAATCGGAAAAATACGGAAACGTATACATTTAATAATTATAGTGGTAGGAAATCCCAGTACATAAACTATGAATATAAAAATATTCCTTTATTTTTAAATGCCGACGCAGACACATTATATACAGTAAAAGCATTTTATAAGAATCAGGAAATTTCAGTTTTGCTTGACACAGGATCTTACTACAATATCGCTCCAAGAAAATTTTTCAATAACATTTCATTACACCCACACACGAATTTAGGACTCAAAACAGCAGACAATAGGAACCTGCCAGTTTTAGAAAAATTCAATATAACTATTAATTTAGAGGGACGAAATACTGCAATACCTACGTTAGTGATCAGAGAACTACCTGTACCTCTTATATTGGGCTTGACATTTTTAGAAGATAACGAAGCAATTTTGAATTTTCAAAATAAGGCGATAAGTTTTGCAAGCACAAGAACTAAACAACACGTTTCTAAAGATACTTTAATCACAAATAATTTTTTCGGAAATCAATATTATGAAAAAATTGATAATGATAAACCTATAAAAGTTCAATTAGCGGAAGATATTACCGTATATTGAGACTCCAATAAACGTTGTGTAAGAAAATACCTAAAGCTTTTTCTTTTGTACCAAATACAAATTTCGTCACTGAACGAGATCTAACCATTACGAAAACCCCATATTAACACAAAAATGCTTTAAAGGCAAGTAAGTAATCTTTTTCATAAACAAGGACAAATAAAATTATTAAAAATACTGCAATCGGAACAATTATTCCTCAAAAAGAATCGGCACAAAACTCAGATTACAAACGTAAACCAGTAAATTCAAAAAAAGCAAAAAGAACAATCATTTACTGACACTAATTCAGACTTCGACATGACAGAAGATATTCCAATAATAAACGAATCAGACGATAATGCTGACAATTTCTGTTCACTTGGACTACTATTTTAAACCTACAATCAACTGACAAACCTACACAGATGCAGTAAACACTTGTAACAGCTAATATTACTCGTCGCGATGGACAGGGGACTGTATCTCCATATCCTCAAATACAGTCTGGAGATACTGTGCCTTGTCAATCGCTAGAAGATGCTTAAAATTAACAGATCAATCACCAATGCACTACACAGTTATGATAATTTCTTATGTAACTGCAACAAATTTTACTGCACTGTCTTATTAACAGTAGACATCCGCAAACCTACGAGTCTTCTTACTCACTTTGGCTACACACAATTTCCTTGCACCAAAGATAAAATGCACATACAAAAATTTACAATGATTAACGATCCAATTATCTTACAAAAATTAATCACAATCAACGACTAAAATGAGAATAATTTTCTCTATGCGATTTCTTCCATTCTTACCTTATAGCTACAAGAATTTTTTATTTGAGTACCAAACTCCTAGATTAACCATGTTAGTATGATTATACCTGCATAAACAGAATAAAATAAAATGTTGTATCCTTCCTGTTTAATTTTACAAGGTATCAAATTTCGAAAACATAGGTTTTATAAACTTTGCATTTTTAGCGGCATCGCACCTATCGCATCTATTTTTCCAATAATTTCAATAATTAGCTCAAACATATACTTTCGATAATATAAAAGCCTATTTATTGGGAAAACAACTTTCTGACAAAAGTCACTAGATACTGCTTGAACAGAAATCACTTCTTAAATAATTTAAAGTTACATTTTCATTTTTCTAATAGAGATACATTTGTTTAATTCTTTGATAGGCATAGCCAATTTATCATTTATTGGAATCAGTTATTATTCTAAATAGGACATTTACGGACATATTTAGAAAATTATTTTTTTGCAACTAATTTCGTGGAGTTATCCATACTCAAGGGTTAAAGCATTTTAAATACAATTATTACGTATTATCTACTAACTACGACTTTTATCTTTTTTGACAAAAGGTTTCGACATTATTTTTTTATATTTCTTGTTGTACTAGTATGGATCTAGACAGTAAACATGAATGTGCAAAGTCTAAACTATTTTTTTTCTATTACGAAGATTTTACTTATTTTATACGGTCATGAATACTATGGTTGGAGAGACCTAGCTAACCTTTCCAGACCCTAATTTTGAGCAACCATAACTGCTGGAGAAACCTAGCCAACTTCTTCGGATTTAAAAAGTTCTGGAACCATTGGTTAATACATGTTAAGCCAAACTCATAGTAATATCGAATCTTCTTTTTCTATTGTCAAAGCCCTACCTAACTAAATAAATCATTCAATAACAGCTATTTTTTTATATTGGGGATACATATTTTTTATTGTTTAAAGTCATTACTTTTAAGTTTGCTTTTGATGATTTTATAAGCAGACATTTGGCTTAACCTTTTGAATTTTATTTTACATACGTATAGAACGCGTGCTATTTTTTTATTCAATATTTGTAAGACTTAATAATACAACGAGACGTTGACGTATTCCGTTCTTTCTCCAACTGAGTCATAATTATTTTTCTCTGTATAAGACATTACCGAGGAAATACAATTTTTTTAAGATTACCATAGTTCGTCGATACGGAATATAGAACAAAAAAATAATCTTATCTAAACTACGAATTAGAACAACGACAATTCTTTTTCTCTCTCATCCTTTTTACGTAGATTACAATTAATTAATTTTTATTCCACATGAACATTTTACTTTAATATGGCACAAACTTAATTGATTTTATATTTCATTTATATATTATTGAATATTATTTTTTCTGGAAACTATTAACGGTATTTTGAATAATTACCTATTGACTTAGTCATGAAACCCTAACCTAACATCACCACCCAAAATGATGCAATTTTGATTTTGAATGATTACTGATTTTAATTGGATATTATACTACTGACTATATTCATACATAGAGTTGTTACACTCTATGTTCACTTTGGACTATACACTGTTTTACCAGAAGTTATGAATGCGAAACAACGTTAAACATCAGACACGGAATATGATATTAAGTGGTTGCAAACACATGACTTCATTTTTCTACGTCTACAACCAAATATGCCACATGGTCTAATGATTACTTCATCATTCTTAGCTTTATAGAGCCACTACTGAGATAGTGCACATCTTTTATAGGCACAAGAAGCACAAGAGCACATATTCCTCTTCAAAAAACTTATTTCCCTTTTCCATAAACTCCCATTCCTTATGGATATGGATACATCTTCCTCACAACTACACACTATAGTCGAAAAATCTTTCCTTGTTTCTAAACTACTGTTTTGGAATTAATTGGAACTATTATCTTGGAACAAAATCACCTAAACAATATTGAACCGATTATATACTACACCAACCAACAATCAATTTTTTCTCAACTTATGTGAACACAAACATCGTTTCGTCAATACCAAGCGATACATACTGCTTGCATTCAACAGTTGCAATCATGCTGAGACTCCTTTAGTCATTGGCAAGCCATTTCTACCTCTTGTCACCAGCGTGCCCTGACCAAGCACCACCGACTTTTGGTATGAACTTTTTATCTGTTAAGCTTTAAGCCATTATGCATTGACATTTTAAATTATTTTTTTTGTGTGACGCCGTCATACGCTCGTTCTGATTTACCAATTATTTACTTTTTTTTTGTATTATATTGTATTTTATTTTAAGTATTTTGTATTTGTACTCATTTATATATTCTTGCTTCATGTATATTTCAATATGTTTTACTTTTTTACTTTTACATTTATATTTTTAGTTATTCTAAGTTTTTAAACAACGTTCAATTCCTTTACGTTTAATCAATTTAAAATTATTTTCAGTTAATACTTTAAAGTTGCATTTTCATGCCATTGGCAACACCTTTAAGTTTGTATACTTCTTTTACTATAAGTTGGTCATACATTTACTATTTCCATGTTCACTTAATTATTTTACAATCTTTAATTTTACGTTTTCAACATTTCAGTAGGAACATTAGTATCTCTTATGATTCAAATTTTGTTAAATATTGTTGGACGTACATGCACTTGAAATTTTTTTCCCTCTCCTTTCTCCAAATGTGGAGACCACATTTTTTTTGCCGGAGGATAATAAACGAAAATTATAAAGTGTACTACTTTGTATACACTTGAACTATAAAGTTAATCTTGAATTACATTGTATTCTTAAGATTTATCACGACCTACTTGTAATATGGTTTCCTTTTTCACTCAAGTGTCCTAGTTTAACATCCGAGAATTAGATTATCTAGGTTACAGATACCACGATCAAGACTAGCGGTTTATCCAAGTCTTTGATAGTATGTTCCAGATCAGAGCTGTGCTCATTCCAATTTCCTTACATAAATCTATATAACTCGGTGGATGCTGAAAAAGAGCATCAGTATCAGTATTAATTAGCATTAGTATTAGTTGAAGTCTTAGTGAATGTTTGGTTACTATTCAATGTAAAGTCAGTCCTGGTCCAGCGGGAATAGACCATCCACCCTGGCCAACGGACCATAGCTATACAATGTACTTCCAACGATAGTCACAAACCAGCACGATAATGTAAGTCGAAGCTATTTTTAGATAACCGTTATACTAGGTTAAGTTATGTTTATGTCTTATCATGTTCCATTATATTTTAGTAATATTTTATTATGCTTGTTAATTGTTGTAAGCCTATTTTCTATTCTTTTTAATTTCTAAGTTGTATTTACTCGATCCTATGACGTAGCCAGTCATTGTTATGTGCGGCCTCTGCAGCCAGAGTGGCTAAACCTGAGATTACGTTTCCCCAGCAGTCATCACGACTCAAGTCGAAAGCGTACATAACAATATACATATTTACCAAACCAAGTGTTAAGGTAAAATGACTCCAATTCTCCTGTTCTGATCTGCAAGACTAATGTAATGGCCCAAGCAATAAGGGTGGGGACCAATAATATACTAAAGTCTGCTTAAAACTATTTCTAAACACACCCCCTCCTTGAAATGTCAAGGCTTTCAAAAATACATTTATAAATACTAATATTTAAAAAAAGTATCATTTAACATTAACAAACAGAAACATAATGTCAAAAAATGCACATTGCACGATCACTTGATCTCCTTTTCTGTGGGAAACGGACATATATGCCCTTTGATGCTACTAACAGCTGTTCAGGTAGAAGCTACACGGGAAACACAATCTGTACAAGGATGGACTACTATAATTCTACCTAATCGCTATCGTAACGGTGGGATTCGATCATCGTTAATGAGGACCATTTGGTTTTTGACTAACAAAAGTTGAGTCTTTAGCCATTTCATCCGAATCTGTAGTTCACCAACATAGCCCTTGCTCCGAACCCAAAAATATTGTGTATTTGTAGAATACGTTGATATATTAATAAGCGTTTAACTGGAAATGTCATTGAGGCAAAGATTCGATATGCAGGTTCTTGTTCGTGGAATCAAAAAATATAATCTAATCAAGAAACACGTGAGAAAGAAACAAAGGAAAAAATTAAGAATTTAGGTCAAAGGGTAAACTATATTAAGGAAAGTTGCCAAGCCTAATTTAACACATTTAGAAATTACTTAGAAAACCTTTAAACAAATTTAGGAAATAAATAGGAAAATTTAGAATATAGAGAGGAGAATGTTAATATTAAGGAACCCATGAAATGGAATCCAAGCAGTGTCCCGTTAGAACAGTATTCAAAATTTTATGCGGATAACAAATTAAATCGAAGCGCATTCTTAAATAACGTCAAAACTAATATAAGGCAGCTGGGATGAACAGACAAAATTGAATATAGTAAGATCTATGTTGAAATGAAGTGTGGAAATATGGTTTGGTCCAATAGAAAGCAAATTAAGCTTATTTAAAGATGTTGAACTTAAATTTTTAGAACAGTTCTGCAGGAATAATCAACAATTGTAACATATCTTTTATGATAGACCACGCGACCTCACCTGTTGGGAATATACGCTGCGCAGTGCTGTGCTGTGTGCTATCAAGTTGTATCGGGAGTATCGTTTAAGCCGTTGTGGCGTAATGAAGCAACTCCCTTGCGTGCTCGCGTTTCGGGTATGAGTTGGCTTCTTTTGTACATTAAGATACCATACAAACTATTATTGTTCATTGCTTTTGTATAAAGTGTAGTTTGTTAAAATGTGTAAACACTCACTTAAGTTTTTATATGTTTATCGGTTGAGTTTCATTAATTATAAATAGTTACTACGTGTGTGCTTTATTTTAAAGATCACCGAACCCTACCCCTGAGATTATCACAAAGCTAGCCAAATAAATAATCTACCGCGTCCCTAATAAATAAAAACCTCACATAAATTTGTCACCCAACCCGTGGCATTTAAAATAAGCGCGCATATGTTGTCGATAAACTATTAAAAGTGTTGTGTTTTCAAGCAAGGTCGAGGTGCAGACGGAATAAGGATTTGGTTTGTATACACCTGCTTGCCTGGTTTTATAGATAAGGATGCATACAACACAGAAAAGGTATTTATGTATCTTTCAGTGGCTTTAACTGTTTTTAAGTTTTGTATTGCTTATAAAACTGCTTGTTTATGTTTTGTTTGAAGTATGTATAGCAATTTTCAAAATGTTCGTATTAGATAGAACTATAAACAGTGCCTTATGAAACGTAGTGTTTCTTAATTTAATGACTGTTCTGATAATATTTTGTTCGGTAAACGTGTACATTATAACGTAATCGCGATCGCTCTCGCGTTTTGTTTCAACCAGAAGCATACCTGAGATTGTGGTAACCAACCCCTTTGGACGGATAGCTTGGTTGTAAAGCGTTTTACGGGTTATAATTATTTTGATAATTTTATTTACAAACCCGTATGTCACACGATTATTTTTTAAGAAGTAAACAAACTTCCACAAACATGAATGATTCAATGAGTGAATCTGTGACCTTGTCGAAGGAGCAATTTGAAGCATTATTACAAAGTATCCGTAGTGTAAATATTAATAATGTTAACCTCCAGCAGCGACAGGGGAAACTTTTCACAGTGTCTTTCGCGTTTTGATGGTAAAAGGCACCGATGTGAACGCATTTATTGACGCAATTGAAGTTTACAAAGATTGTTCGCAAGTAAATGATTCTAATGCTCTTCGAGGACTTTCTATGCTTTTATGTGGATTTGCATCGTCTTGGTGGCAAGGTGTGAAAGCCGATGTAAACAATTGGACTGATGCTTTAGCTTTATTACGTACCACGTTTGGACCTAAAAAACCTCCATATCGTGTTTATAGAGAATTATTCTCTCGGGAGCAAGATGCTTGCATTCCGACGGACGTTTTCGTTTGTCAATGTCGTAATATTTTAGCAAATTTACCTGTTAACACTTTAAGTGAAGCTATACAGTTAGATATGGTGTATGGACTTTAAATATTCAGATACGTGAGAAAATTCCTCGCGATAGTGTTAATTCTTTTACTGAACTTTTGGAACGCGCGCGTTTGATTGAAGAGACTTTCGTGGAAAAACGTATTGATCGCACTGAAACTTATAAATCAGTGGATAAAGTAATTTCTAAAAATACGAAATCAACCCACAATGTTCGATGTGGTTACTGTAAGACATTTGGTCATAAAACAGATGATTGTCGTAAATTAGCTCGCAAAGAGACTACTCAAGTAAACAATACAATTAGTGCTAACCCTATTTCGTGTTTTGGTTGTGGAAACCCGGGTTAGATTCGCGCTAACTGTCCGAAATGTAAAACTACAGAAAATACGCAAAAGTGAATTCCATGGAATTCTGTGGTATATATTTAAAGGATAGGCTGGTTAAACCCCGCCCTCGTCCTACTTTATATGTGCAAATATTAGGTATGTCTGGCACTGGTATTATAGATACTGCTGCAAAACAAAGTGTTGCTAGCGACTCATTGCATAAAGCCTTGTTGGCAAAAGGTCAAAAGTTTTACGAAGATCAAGTTACGGTTAAACTTGCTGACGGAAGCACTTCGTTTCAAAATATCTTAGTAACCAATGTAAATGTTTTTCTAAATGGTCGTTCCATTAACACATCTTTCATTGTTTTACCTCATGCTAAGAACAACTTGACCTTATTTGGCATAGATTTTCTCGAGGACGCAAAACTTGTTTTAGACATTTCCAACCGTACGTGGAATTTTGAAGACAACGCAAAACAGAAATTTGTGTTAGATTTTGAAATAGTGAACTGCAAGCCGCACATTGCTATAAATTCCATTAGTGCGTTACGTTCTAACGAAGGAACCATGCTTGATGCTTTCCAAGTTTCTCGTTTAGACCGCTTAGTTAAAGCAAACGAAAATACTTTCCGACTAGGGGGAGGGACCACCCCATTTACGGAACACAGAATAGAAACAGCGGATCACCCGCCTATTGCTGTCCCCCCATACCGTATGTCGCCCTCTAATAAGGAAATTATGCGGAAAGAAATCGATAGAATGCTTAGTGAAGACGTGATTGAAGAGTGTGAATCACCCTGGGCCGCCCCAGTGGTCCTTGTGCCAAAGAAAGACGGTTCAACTCGTGTTTGTGTAGATTACCGCAAACTTAATGCTATTACTACACCGGATTCGTATCCATTGCCTCGTATGGATGATTTGTTACATGCCACAAAACGTACATTTTTCATGTCGACTTTAGACTTAAGATCTGGTTATCATCAGATTAGTGTTCGCGAATCAGATCGAAATAATACTGCTTTCGTGTGTCCTTTTGGTATGTTTCGTTATAAAGTAATGCCGTTTGGTTTACGAAACGGCCCAGCTACTTTTCAAAGGCTAATTGATATATTTAGACGTGGACTGGGAGATATGCTGATTTTAGCATATTTGGATGATCTTCTAGTACTGTCAGAAACATTTGACTCACATCTTAATGATTTGGAAAAAGTTTTCGAAATGTTAAAACAATTTCAGTTAACTCTCAATAGGGAAAATGTGTTTTGCTTGTTCAAGCATAAAATATTTAGGTCATATTATCACACCGAATGGAATTGAGGTTGATCCAGAAAAAACTTCTGCCATTACTAATATGCCTAAACCACGCAATGTTAAAGATGTGCAATCTTTTTTACAGACTTGCTCATGGTATCGACGTTTTGTCGAAGGGTTTGCTGAAATTTCTAAACCTCTTTCTGACCTGACAAAGAAAAATGTTAAATGGGTTTGGAATGAAAGTCATCAAAAGGCTTTTGATTCTTTAAAAAAATCTCTTGTTACTGCCCCAATTTTACAGCAAAATGATGGTACGAAACCATACATTTTAAGGACTGATGCGTCTGCGTACGCTTTGGGCGCTGTTTTACTACAAGGGGAAGGGCCTGATGAACACCCAATAGAATATGCGTCAAGATTATTGACGTCTGCTGAAAGAAATTATAATTGCACCGAACGTGAAGCTCTTTGGGTTGTGTGGAGCCTGAATAAATTTCGAGGTTACCTAGACACATCGTCAGTAATAGTTACTACTGACCATCAACCTCTGAAGTGGTTGTTAAGCTTACGGTCGCCTACTGGTCGACTTGCGCGTTGGGCATTAATGATTCAAAGTTATAACATTCGGATTAATTACATACCAGGTCGTTGTAATTTTATTGCCGATTGCTTATCTCGTCCGCCGTGTGGACATGATACCAAAACCGCGTGTGATGTGTGCTTGGTTACAGTTGACATGCCCACGAGAACTGCTGCAGACATTCGTGCTGAGCAGTTGAAAGACGAAGAATTAGCTAAAATAATTCGTACGTTTGAAGACGTTTCATGTCATGATTTCACAAAATGGACCGATCGTGGTTACATCATGACTAATGGTATTTTATATCATTATAATTCTGAGGAGGATGGGGATGAAGCACAATTAGTGGTGCCTGCTCATGAACGAGCCCGTGTACTGAAAGAGTACCACGATGCACCAACTGCTGCCCATTACGGTGCTGAACGTACCTTACAAAGAATTATGAAAGTGTACTATTTTGTTGGTATGCGCCGATATATTTATGATTATGTTAAGTCGTGCTTGGAGTGCCAACGGTACAAAGCGAGTAATCAAAAACCTGCTGGTTTAGTTCAAACACCTGTGTACAATCAGAGGTTTGAAGTACTGTCAATTGATCTGTTTGGACCTCTTCCCGAATCGGTTAATGGGGAGAAATGGATTTTAATTGTGGAAGATCCTAGTACCAAATGGGTTGAGCTATTTGCTCTAGTACGTGCTACCGCGCAGGAATGCGCTAAAGTACTTGTTAATGAAGTTTTCTTTAGGTATGGGATACCTCGTAAAATAACCAGTGATAACGGTACACAATTTGTATCAGCTGTTATGCAAAAAAGTTTGCCATTGTTTAGGAATTAAACAGCACTTGATACCATTGTATCATCCTGCCGCAAATATTGTGGAAAGGAAAAAACCTAGATTTAAAGCCTCGCTTGGCTATTCTTGTAAAAGAAGGCCACGCTTCATGGGTTGATAAGTTGCCTGTGATTCGGTTTGCTATGAATTCGGTTTATAGTCAAAGCACTGGTTATACCGCTGCTTTTCTTACGTTTGGTAGGGAGCTGAGAACTCCAGATCAGGTTCAAAACGATCTTCGCGTAGTGGTACAGTCAGAGAATTTTGTGCCGCAGATCACGCCCTTTTTAGATAAAATGGCTCGAACCTGGGTTGAAGCCAAACAAACGCATGAAATGCAACAGGATCGTCAGAAAATATATGCTGACAGGAAAAGAAATCCAAATCCTGATTACAACGTAAATGATAAAGTTATGGTCACCACTCATACTCAAAGTAATGCTTTAAAAAAGGTTACTTCAAAATTGCATCCACGTAAAGATGGACCTTATGTAATTATAAAAAAGGTTTCGCCTACTTCGTATCAAATCGCTGATTTGAAAAACCTAAAGTGCCCTAGGTGTATACCATTCGTCAGCGTTAACGAGTTAGCATGGTTTAGAAGATGCACCACCAGTAGTTCCAATTCGGAAACGTGGCAGACCTAGAAAAAAGAAATGTTCTGTTGTTGTTGACCCCTCGCCGAGACGGCTTAGAGGTCAAAGGGGGAGAGTGTAACATATCTTTTATGATAGACCACGCGACCCTCACCTGTTGGGAATATACGCTGCGCAGTGCTGTGCTGTGTGCTATCAAGTTGTATCGGGAGTATCGTTTAAGCCGTTGTGGCGTAATGAAGCAACTCCCTTGCGTGCTCGCGTTTCGGGTATGAGTTGGCTTCTTTTGTACATTAAGATACCATACAAACTATTATTGTTCATTGCTTTTGTATAAAGTGTATAGTTTGTTAAAATGTGTAAACACTCACTTAAGTTTTTATATGTTTATCGGTTGAGTTTCATTAATTATAAATAGTTACTACGTGTGTGCTTTATTTTAAAGATCACCGAACCCTACCCCTGAGATTATCACAAAGCTAGCCAAATAAATAATCTACCGCGTCCCTAATAAATAAAAACCTCACACAATTTAAAATAAAAGATAATTTAATTTAGGAAAATTTAGTAATGATTCAGGCATGGCAAGCGAACTATATGCCATAGAAAAATTCAGTGTGACGAAACAACTCGATCCTCCTCCAGACGATAAACAGATAATTAAATATCTATCCGGACATTTCGAGGCTGACCAGAACGTTGTAATGATATAGATTTCGACAGGGGAAATGTCAGTATGGTCAATTGAAGTCAGAATCACGCAATCAGCAGAGACGGGGAACAGAAAATGAGTCAAGAACCATGAAAAGTAAGAACATAAACCAAGAGAATGACAGTAATGCAAATGCACCTAGAGATCGTTCAACGAGGGAAAACAACAGGATATATGCCGAGACAAAAACAGACCGGCATCTACGACTGCGAGGCAGAATTTTTACTAAGCGACAAACAAAGCACACTATCGAAATTAATCAGTATGAGCATCAACGTGAGTTTATAAAACTTTATTTAAAAAGTGAAAAAATTTAAATAAAAACTTATTACCTATCTTAAATTTAGACGTAGAAGATAAAATCATTAAAGCACTTATAGGTACAGGAGCTGGAGCACGACTGATTTCAAGAATTATATTAAAATAACATTCCAAAACTAAGTAATGAGTTGATACTCATAAGAAAGCGTAACTTAGTAGCACCGAAGAACAGAAAGTTCGCGAGTATAAACAGCATGGCAATTTTAAATTGTGAGTTAAGGAATATGAAGATTGAACATGAATTTATGGTTATATCTAGATTAACGGTGGAGGCGATATTTGGGATGAATTTAATTGATAAGTTGAAGTTGCGAATAGACGCAAAGGATAAAAAATTTACGTGGTAAAGAGTATATTAAGTGGGCTGATGAAGTAAATGCCGAAGTCGAAAAAGACTATTAATGTAAATTAGAGGAAGTAGATGAAAAAGTAAATGAAGCAGAGTTAAAGAGTGTTGAGATTCCAGGTAAAGTAGAGAATGAAGTAGAGTCAGCATTAATTAAGTATTTCTAAAATAGAGCTGGCAAATGAAGATTTGAACACTTCTACAAATTACAAAGATAGGATGTAAACTTTTAAGGAATATGAGATTAAAGATGAATTGAATGATGTTGAGAAGAAACTAAATGAGGGTACCAATGAGAAATTAAGTACTTATGTTGCGAATCATGTAGTTACCATAAAAAAGAGATGTTAGTAAGTAAGTTAAAAGTAAGAATAGTATGAATCGGCATAATGATTAGCTGTATAATTGTCCAGGGCCAATGGAGAGCAGCTTGGCGAGATTCGGCAATAGGAAGGTTTTGTCGAAGATTGATTTAAAAAATTTATTTTTGGAGAGAAGTTGCGAAAGATTTTGGGTAGATGGGTGTATGTGCCATTTTAAAGAAGCCTATTCCTTTTGGTTTATCTATGGACGCGATAGCGTAAGTAATTGCTATTTAGAGTATCGGGGATCAATTAAGAAATACTTCATACAATTGAAATTCTTATTTTTTGTGAAAGTTTTTCTGCAAAATCTTGTTGGTGAATTTTATCTATGTCAAAGGAACCTTTTTTTTGAGATTCAACTTAATAATTGATAAAAATTTGTGTGAATATAAAAAATAAGAAATAGAATGATGAAAGACTTTAAGTGATGAAAAGATGTAATTGGGGAAGTTGATTTTAAGTTGAGATTATGAAGTAACGGAGATTTATTTGAGAGAAAGACTACTATAAAAAGAAAATTATGCGTGTGTATTCAGTCTAATGTAAATAATTGTATATAGTAAGTAATTAGAAATAAAAATTTATGTTATATAAACCGATAAAAGAATGCAAATAATTCAGTTCGGTTCACGTCGGTGTCTTACTATATCTTAAATAATATCAGTCAACCGATAATAATGAGTTTTAAAAATTATAAGCAGATAACTATCGACGTTGAAGATTGATTGAGTGTCCTTCTAGTAGTTATAAAAAATTTATTCTTTTATACTGAAGGTAATTATATTGGACCATATTTATAGATTTTAATGTTTGTATATGTATTTCTTGGGGATATTGTTTGTTAGAGAAAAGATCTATTTGGATGTAGCAACTGCTATGTGAAGAATTGTTTTTACCTACTATTTGATATTATTATAGGTTTAACGTCTGATTCTTGTTGTTTCTTTTAAACTGAGATAGCAAGGTAATTTGGACATATTCAAGCTATAATTCACGACACATTTTTATTGACGCCCACTATAGCAATTCATACACAATATAATTATATACCTATATAGCTGCAATTTGTAGCATACAAAAATGAATTGCTGTATATTGCTATTGGGGATTATAAGAGTATTAGTATTCATTTTGCAATTTGTTTCGTTATTTAGCATGAAAAAACAACAAAGTACAATTTGAAAACGCATTTCAAATTTGTTAGATATAAACATATTTAAATAGTCGTATTTAAGTATAGAAATATGTAGGAGAAAAAGCGAACATCTAAATTTCATATTGCAAAACAAGTTAAACTTCACTATAGCAAAGGTGGAGGTATAATGTCAAAAGCTTTTACATTTGACGCCGTTTTAGTTTCTACGTATTACACTTGTTAAAAGTTTGAAGCTGTTTGTCGAAACTTTCCTAGTAACAATGAAATAATAAACGAATATAACCGTTTTAAGTTTTCCCGGTATATTTTAAGGAGCGTATATAACGTTGCACAAACAACAGCAAATTTTAGGTAGTATTGGTTATCGCTGTAAATTAAATAAATTTATAGGTGGAATGAGTAGATAACTTTTGTCAGTTACAAATTCAACTTGTCAACAATAAAACAAAGAAGGAGTATTAGGTAAAATAGGTACAAGTGATATAGGTGTAGATTGAACGCTTAACGTTCGTTGGCAACGGGGAAGGCAGATAAAGTGAAGGCTAGTTGCTTTAGCGTGTATGTTAGAATAAGATAAGGATAACACGTGTTAGGAATACAAGGTAATGGAGTGATAACAAAGGGGTGGTTATACAAAGTAGAGTGAGTACAAAGTAAGAGAGAGAGATGATTTTGGGGCTTGTTGTTATTATTTCATTTTATTAATTATATATATATATATATATATATATATATATATATATATAAAAGACAGGTTATTTGCAGTCCGCAATAAGAAATTGTGTAGAACAATATATAAAATAAGATGTATCTGTAAACAAAATTATACCAGTATAATAGCTTCGATTACTTCATAGGGTTCTTGGAGACTATTTCACTCTGAGGAGGCTTAATAAAGCCGAAACCGTCGGTCAGTGGATGTTTCCTCCCCTATGAAGTAATAAGCTAATGTTTTGTTAATGGCTATATAACTACCAGCCCGATTTGTATTCGTCAATAGACTCTATTATTTTCATAGAGTTTGTTTACAGATACATCTTATTTTATATATTGTTCTATATATATATATATATATATATATATATATATATATATTACTGTGATATTTAGGGGTTAAAAGGGCATTATTATTCAATTAGTAATTTATTTCGTGGTTCAGCATGTGAAAATATCATACAACGTTGAGACGCGCTTTTGAATTCAATAGTTTTAGAATTTAATATGTTTCAGAAACTTTCAAGAAGCTAAAATGTAATTTAGCATAATCCTTCAGATATAAATACCCACAAAGTATAGCGTGTGTCATATTAGAAACAGCCCGTGTAAAATAAAGCAGTTTAAATTTCATAGTTAACCTTCGTATTTAACATAAAATTCAAATCTTCTTATTTACAGCAAAGTTGGATGTATATGTGTTGAAAAATCAACGCTAGGGATACCTTTATTCAAACCCTATTTTTAATTTTAATTTCAGGTTGTTAGATTTTTATTTAGGATGGATTAATTTTGAAGTTAGATTTAATTTAAAGCACGTTTATATTTTCGTGTTTAAACCCAATGTAGTACCTTCGGGTGGAGCATTGGGGACGTGGCCGCAAGTATAGCGGATCTTATTCACATTATAAGGTATATGTGTTTAAAGATTTTTTAGGATTTAAAACTATTTAGTTTTCCGAGTAGGGTTAACCAAAAACAAAGTTGGCCGTAGTATTTGTTAAAAGCGTTTGAATTGTATTTTGAAGAAACCTTCCTAGTATTATTAAATAGACAAGATAAACCGTTTATTTTTCCGTCTACTATTAAGTAGGGTAGAAAAAACGTTACACAAACAAACAGAAATTCCAGATAGTTGCTATTTCCGACGTCAATTATAATCAATTTACAGCTTTTTAGAAAGATGTTAAACTTAAGTTGGAAGGGTAACTGTTGACCGTCACAAAAGAAGCTTGCAAACAAGGAAATAAAGAGGGTTTATTTGACAGCATGTGTATAAGAGGTATGGAAATAAAACGTGTCAAAATAGGCGTAGTTTAAATGGTAATTTTTGTCAGATGGAGTGGGTATACACAACGTTATTGCAGGGAGATGTTTGAATACAACGAAAGGATTTAGTACGGGTGTGTGTTGTTGTGAGCGTTAAACTTGTGTTTTCGGAGAAAATCGTGGTAGTTAGAAAATGAAATACAGAGTATTGATTTTACAAGAGTTAGTTTGTGTAGGGCAGTTTTTGGAAACAGTGGCCTTTGGAAGTATTACGAAGAAGTGTACTTTGTGAGGTGTGAGTAATTTTAACAATAGGTAGAAATGTTTATATTGAAGGAAATTTGAGGAATTGTGGCAGGATTTTAGGTGTGGAAAAACTAGATATAAACCGCCAGACATGGATTGGGAGGTCTCTTAGTTTTCAACCAGCTTACAATTATGTTTTGACAAGCGTACATTGATTTTCAAAAACTGACGGCTCCAATACTAAAATACTTCTACGTTTACATAAAAGTACAATTAATTTACGCCAATTGATGTAAGTAAAAACAGTTTGATTCTAATTTGCACTAAGTGTGCAAAGTATGCAATTTGAAATGGAGTAGATGTCAATATTTGGTCGGTTTGGCCGATTACCAAATATTTGTGGTATTGGTAGAAGAAGTTTGGAGTTTGGATGCACTATCAAATGGTAGACGAGATGTATTCTTGGAAATATGGTTGCAGCTTGTAGTTGCGGTTACTGCGATCCAGATTGGGGTGCTCCTGAATGCGGTAGTCCTCGATACAATAGTAGCTAGCCAGTGGGTGAATATGGAATCCAGGTAATTGATGGTTTTCGTTGTATATGTGTGTAAATAGGTGCTAGATGACCTTGTGCATTGGGGGTATAATTTCATGAACTAAAAAGACAAACTGAGGAAGAATTACAGACTGAATTTTTTAAAACTGAGTTATTTTTACAGTATTTTATGTGGGAATTGATGATTAGGAATGACTTATGGCATTTGTAATATTTGATTTATGTACAAGGTAAAAGGGTATTCTTGATTATAGATGTGCAAAAATTAGTACGAAAGAATAAAGTTTACTTTGAGCTCATATTGAACCACGGTTAAAATAACAAATATGGTAAATCCCTATTACTTTCTCTGATTTAATTAATTGGAAAAATTTACCTGAGGCAATTATTGATATAGAAATGTACTGTTAAGACAGTATTTTTAAATGGGATGTAGATAGCTTATAATTAATGTGTGAAAGAGGAGTTTAATTTTGATTTTGACGTGTACATTCTTCCTGGTATGTTAATAAATGTAGGCTATTTGCCGTCGCAGCGTTTTATTGTTGAGTAGTTGGTTTTGTATTTCAGGAAGCAGCTGAGCAGCCGTGGAAAACTTCATTAAGCGGAGGTAGTAGTTAAAATAGGTACATCACATCACCACAACAGTGGGGCTTTTTGTATTTAAGGGCACATCGTAGCAATTAATGTTGCCCAGAACGTGAAGCTCTAGTAGTAGCAGAAAAATCAAGTATTAATGGTGCCGAAGTCATGGGACTTTTAAGCAGAAATTTTCAGCTAGTCAGAAGGAAAGATCGCAGTAATTTAAATATATATATATATATATATATATATATATATATATTGTTGTGCATTGAAAGGGTTAAATCAGGGGTAAACAATAAAATTTCAACCACTCTGTATATAGAAAAGAACGAATTATTTACGCGTAAAATTAATTTGCGTCATTTAGGGAAAACGGACATTTATTGACGTATTTTTATAATTAATAATGGTATGTTAGCAATTACAAAAAGAGAAAAACAGTTTAAAAGCAAATAGATAATTAATTTTAATTTATTCTAATCCAACACGTATAAGCATAAGAGAACGTGCTTGCGTAACAAAATCAATAATTCCAAGGTAAATATAGTTCGTTTTATACAAATACGACGAAATATAAAGTCTAAGAATTGTTGTGCTAAACGGTCGATAATTAACACACACCTGCGTTTTAATAGGTTACATTCAAAGTACTCGAGCTTGTATTAAGATAGAATTTCGAAGAAATATTTTTAACCGTCAGTTTGGTTTAAACCATAAGGCTAACAAAACTATTAATGAGCGAGGGAAATGCACGATCGGTTATATACTACAGATAGAGACAGGTTTAAAAGCGTTGATATTGAAAACGCACGTACCATATACACGTGGAGTGGAGCTAAGCTGTCAGCAATATCGATTTTCGATAACTCAAGTGGGGTTTTAAACGCGACAGCAGACATGCATAGGACAGAAATGAAGATAGTACAGAAGGGGTTTGTGATGACAGAGAATTTTGTCATTGGTTAAAAACAGACAGTTTTCCAAACGTAGACACACGCGAAGGTTGGAAGCGCTTTCGGATGTACGGCACGTAGGACGGAGTAAATTTCAGGAATTTTCAAGACGGTTGTATTCAAAAATTTTAGAATTTAGATTTGAAAATAAGCTTTTCACGTGAAGTGCGTCCAGGGGTAGGATTTTGAAACGATATAAATACTCACGCTAGATTATTAATGTTCTCTGGTCTTCTATTTGCTTCTATATTACTAACTTTGATATAGTACTGACTGCTGACCACCATAATAGTGGAGCTTTTCTTGTATGTGTTGATAATACAGTAAAAATAGTGCTAGCACGTGTAACTTATTAGTAGCGGGCATCTATTTATTAACGCGAAGTACGTGTAGTAAATATTAAATTAATAGAGGTCCGGTTACTACAATACAAAGCACAAAAATCAATAAATGGAAGCATGATATATGTGGGGTAAGCAACACAAATAACCAAGATTGTACGCTGATATAGAATGGTACTATGAAACGAGGCGTTTGGCTCGCAAATGGTGTTATCGTCGGTGTATCCGCTGAGTATCACAGCGAATGGTCACGAAGCCGAGGTGTTCTAGCGATCCTCGTCGAATGAATGGAAGCCTGAAGAGTTCTCCAGGTAATTTATTTGAAATTTCTGTTGTTTGATAAACATTTGTGAAATTTTGGGGCTGTGCGAGTGAATTTTGGGGTTTATTTATGGTTGTATAAACTTATTGGAAAAGATACATGTACTGGACAATTTATTGAGGTTAAATATTGAAAAGGGGTGTATTTAAAACTTACAAAATTTTATTTTGGATATAAATTGGATTGTAAAGGGTAAACGGGTCTATAAATTTTGTATTAATTGATGCAAGGTAAAAAACATATACAAACTAAACTGGGTTATTATGAGCTCACCATACTCCAGTGTGCAGTCAATCTAGGGTAATATGTGGGGCCCATCTACTCATATCTTATTTAATTTGTTAGAAAATAATTAGAAAATCAAGGACTTTAAAAACATATCACATTTTGAGTTTGTAATTAGTGTATCAATCTGTTTTTATACATGTGAATAATTTATCTGTTAATAGCTGTAAATAAAAGGTTGTATGATTGTTGTATTATTTGGTGATTTTATTGAATAGTGTGCGGGTGTGAAAGAGGAATGGTTGCTAATTTAGGTATCCGAGAAGAGGCACAGCTGAGCTAGCCAGGGAAGCTGCTGAAGATTTTAGAAGCAGAAATAAAAAGGTAAGAATTTTTTTTTTTGAAATTTGTGCATTTCTAAATTTAATTTGAGAAACTTTGTGATGACACTGGTGAAACTTCAAATTTTTCTAAGATTCCACGGCAATATATATATATATATATATATATATATATATATATATATATATATACATATCACATTGGGTAAAGGGTCAATGTATAGATAAAAAAAAACAGGAGTTCTATAATATTTTTGACGGAGAAAAATGAATAATATACACTCTATATTGCTAACTGGAAAAGATATTATTCACGGCATTATTCAAAAGAGTTGAACGACGATATAGTTGTCAATGACTCCTCTTAATTAAAATTATCATAATCCTTAAATAATTTTTTGATAAAACATATTTGTATCATAACAACTGCCATACAATACCTGTTTCTAAGAGCAAAATCTTTTCGTTAACATAACTTCGTGGGAAAAACTACTAAACTTTTAGTCCAAGTAGCACCACAGAATAACTAAAATTAAACAGGATTCAGCCTTTAAAACTGAAGATTTTCGCTCTGAATAAACAATGACAAAAAATTTTTAAATCCCACCTTGATACAACATATTTTTCTGTTTAAACTATAATTTAACCACTCTTTTAAAGCTTCCAGAAACAATAAATCCAGTTAAGCCTGTAATACCTAACGCTTGATTATCCCAGTATGCTTGCAGATCTCCGTGAAATTAAATTTTTCCAGCTGGAAATCTAGAAGCGTTTATATTCCGCAAGCTTCAGACTATAAATAAAACCGGGGATTGTGTAGTTGTTAGATACAATAATAAAACGCTTAGTAGCTTCTCTGAAGGTCCTTTATCTAATTTACAGAAATGGATTCATTACTCTCGAATTATAAATGCGTGCCTTGTGCTTTACAACGCCCATTAGTGGGAAGCAGTAATGGTGAATTAATTAATCACGATGCATTGATACTTTTAAATTGTAATTAGATTTAGACTCATGGTGGACATTAAAAAGCTTTTGTTTTATTTTGCTCCTAAAATTTATGGAAGTTTTTCGTATTCTTCCAATCTATGCCTCAATTTATCCATCTTGTTCTAGAGTTTAGAGCCAGAGTAAGTTAAACGGTTGTACTCAGTGGAATTGGATGCTAACGAAGATATCGAAGGCTATTTGTGTATATGTCCCTTCTATTAGTGTAGACAAGTCTAAGCTCGGAAAGTGACCCAAAACAGAAGTTGAAGCAAAGTAGTATTTAGCATATTCAGCTCTGCCATATAACCCGAACTAACAAAAACACATAATTTACCCACAGTTTATCCAGATATAGATAAGCTGATGATATAGGGTTACTGCCAGAAACTTAGTAGCGCGTGGCAAATTATATGCTAGGATCATGTACTTTTTGATTATTGTATCAAGTTTAACTTATACGGTTCACTATTAACCTTCTATAGTTATCGTCGCCAAGAGGACGGTTGCAGCTAAATCATCCACAGGAGCATTTACATCTGCAAAAACGATTTGATACAGAATTGCTTCCACGGATGCTAATACTTCCGAATGCACGTGACTATGTCAGTAGGGGAGTATGTCCTCTACTGACATGGAGCTACTGTAAAGTGTAGTGTCTCGTACTTGTCTTGTTTGTCTCTTGTGCTTGATAAAAACAGAAATGTTTAACCGCTTGTAGTTAATCCTCAACTTCTGAAAAAATATGTTTCCATACCTCATTCGTTTGTACACCTATACACATCGTATTTTTGTGTTTACACCTTTTATTTAAAAGTTATCCAAGAAACAATATTAGAGGTCAATTTCACATTAACTTCCAGCAAATTAATGCTATTCGCTATACGATAGCCACTGTTTAAAACGTGCAAAAATGGTTTACAAATTGCCTAATCAACCTATTTTAATTTATATACTACTAAACACGTCGATTTAGCGTTTGCACGCCTGTCGGCCAAATATTTGTTTTAAAATTTAGTCATGACAAAAGTAGCACTTTTCTCTTACAGCAAATTTTTCACTTAAATTGCTTATGTACTACTTATTAAACAATATTATGAAACGTGTCATAATATCCGTTATTTATACATAAAATTCGATCAACGGAATAACTCGATACTCTGCTTCGAAATTAACTATTTACTCATCGTTGCTACGAGTTAACTATGTATTTTACACATCGAGTTTATTCTATCTCTCCTTTAGCGGTCATTCGCAGTTAATTCATCATCATTAAGTCCTGTACCTGGTTAGACGCGTACTTGTAGTTTCTTATTCTGAGCTATCCTACGCAGTTAATTACGAAATAAATACTAAAAAAATTAAAAAATGATACATGACCGTTTTGATTATACTGAAGAGTTTTACCAGTATATCAAACATGATTCATCAGACACCAAGCACCCCCTATATATGTGTATACGTATATATATATATATATATATATATATATATATTGCTATGTTAATAAGGTCTTTTAGGGGTAGATAGGACCACTAGTATAGTGCATTTCATGAAAATAACATGAGGGCTCAGAAAACTAGACATTTTTACGAAGAAAATAAGAAATACAACGATTAGGCAGGAAAGTAAATGACAACGCCCTATATGTAAACTATAGCCATAATTATTTAAAGAAATAAAAAGTACTCTAAAAGATTTATTTATATAAACAAATTGGCAAGTCATAAAACAACGTGGACAGAAACTGCAACACAATACGCTAGAATAATGCATCATCATTACGCGAAGAATCCCAGGTAAACAAGCAGGTTTAAAAATGCGTAAGATAGAAAACGCATATAATTTAATATATGAATTATATTAAGAATACATGACCAGAAAGGATAAATCCAACACCTGATAAATTAGAAATAAACACGGCATGGTGATAAAAGCAAAGTTCATTAAATTTATTGTACAAACAATGATTTACGTGACTGAGAAATGTAAAAATCCAAGAGAACAAATGCATTAACTTGAAGTACTACGTGCCGAAAGTAGCATATCAATTTCGTGTATACAGCAAAATTCCATAGAAATACCCAAATACTTTGTGTACAGGAATCACGTACAATAGCGTAATCGTCGAACTATATGCTTGTCAACAGATAGACGGACCTTTTAAATACGAGCGGATTTGTAAACAAATTAGTTTAACATGAATTAAGGCATAGTTCACATCACCTAAAAGAAAGGATTTACGTGCAAGAATTAGCAGTGACTTTTATAAGTAATAAATTGTATAATGGCGTTAGTGCAAAATTAAATTAGGTTCGTCGTTTTTAAACCTTAAAAAACGTAAATAACAAAAGGTTATTTTAAATTAAATTCTAATTTAAACATTAACAAAAGGACTCTGAATAATTACTGGATCCGATATGGAAATTTAACAAATATTTAACGCAATTATTAATTACTGGATTCGACCAGAAAGTTTAACATGAATTAATTAGGATAAGCTGTAATAAGAAAAATGCAGATCATATCTAAATTCAACGTTGGTACTAATGAATCATTAAGCTGAATACGCGAGCTGTTGGAACAGCAACTGATTCGAGCTGGAAACAACAGGTTAGCCAATCTGAATGTTTTGTTGTAATTTTATTTGTGAATACTTTATTGAATTTTATTTTGAATAATTTAAAAATTGCTTTCATGAAAACTTTATGTGAGGGTCAACAAAGATCGTTTCTAGTACACGTTATAAATTATGTAAATATTAAAGGAAGTTTAATAAATGTTTATGGGGCTTCAGATAATAATAGTAAGGGTAATTTTTGCTGGCTTTTTGATTAATTTTGGGAATGATAATTATTAAAAAATTTTTATTCAATTATTAAGAAGAAGTTCTATTTAGAGAATTCTTAAACATTTTATACATTGTAAATTTTTTTGAGAAAACTATAGTAGTTGTGCTTAATGGTGTTTTGGCTTAAAGAAGCAGGAAGTAGAGGTAGAAGAAAAACTAAAGGCTTTCTTGTTGTATGGTCGCAAGCTCCGTGCGTGGTTAAACACTAAGCTAGCCGAGCTATTTAAAATTAAATCAAAAATTAAAAAATGGCAAAATAAAAATTGTAACCTTTTTATTTCACAAAAAGGGGCACCGGGTTATTACAACCATATCACAGCAATATATATATATATATATATATATATATAAATGTGATAAGCAGGTCACATAGAGGTCATTGACTACCATATTCTGTAATACAACCTAAACCAGAGAGCAGCCCTAAATTTTTCAATACTTAGTTTTTATAAAGAAACGCCCTGTATAATATTCTAGTAGTATGGTAGACTTAGTATAATTTATTTTTCATACATAAGTGAAATCCGTAAAGACACAAAATCATTTCTTGATAATAAATCCTATTTAAAAAACGTTTTAAATAATTTGAAAATTCCGTAAAATAAGTTTTAATAAGTAAATATTCGTCCTACTAAAGACATGAAATACCATTTCAGTAACGCGTTGCGTATAAGGAGTATCAAAATTCTCCTTATTTTACATTTTTATTTTTTAGAGATTTTTTCCATTTTAATGAGAAACGTAAAATCCTAGTTAATTCATGGGTTGCGAGAACAACTAATAAACCCATAAATTACAGGTGACAAATAATTATCTTTACAATAGCAACAAGAATGGACAGTCCAATTAGCAAGTTAAAATCTGTTACGACAAAAATTTGTACAAGATATGACGTTTAACAAACTATCAAATTATAGTAAAATGCGATAACGTGCAGGTATTTTCATTGAAACCACACCAATTAACAAAGATAGTAAAATTTTCAGGATCTCATAAATTAGCCAATTTAGTTAACATAAGGCAGCTATTAACAACATTTCGACGAGATTACATCAGCTTTATGATTCATGTCAACTACAGAAGTACAGAAGATTCGGGAAATAATCGCGTAGGAAAGATTTTATTATATAACAGTCGCTATATAATTATGGAGGGTCATTCACAGTCAACCATTCATTCCCAATATCGTTCTGTTTATAAGGCACTTGCCGACAATCCTTTTTGTTGATAACCACGAACTGTATCGAAAGCAAAATTGCGTGCAAAGCCACGTAGATGTTCTATACTTGTCAAAGTGATGTGTTTTTAAATTTAATGGTATATAACGCTTTTGAAGGACACTTGCGTATTATATTTTATATAAGTACGTTTTATTGCATAAGAAAGATTTTTAAAAATGGATGTTGTACGATTGTTTTGAAGTTGAATTCCGATTAAATTCCATCATTATCAAGGGTTTATTAAGGGGTATCTGATCAACTACGTTTTTTTATTTTTCGGAGACAGAAAGTATTATTGCAATTATCCATCTTATTTTTAATACGTTCTGCCCTGTATAAGTATTAGCGTATTGTAAATACAAAGCCATGAAAATGCAAAGCAGAACAAATATTATGGCATGCACTATTAAAATATTACATAGCTCTCCGTGTTTATAAGTAAAAGTATACTTAATAAAAATGAATATAAAACGTAATACCTGGTGCAGATTAATTGTTGAGAGATACCGTAAAAAATAAGTTTCTATTTTTAGAATATAAATCCACTTATTTTCATTTATCATAAAAATACGCCATCCGTGCAAAAAAAATTCATTGTATTTACCTTAAAAACAATTTTTTGTTTATTACAATCATCAAGATACAGATATTTTTGCATTTGCTAGCAATTGAAGCTTTAATTACTGAAATCCGTGCTTTTATTGGAATGCAAAGTAATTTTAAGGAATAACTGAAAAGCGTTTTCAAATACTAACGTTATTTGTTTACAAATCAACCATTAAAAAAGCAAACGTGTATTTTAATAGCTTTCTGTGTATGTCGATTTATGACTTAACTTCATTTTAAAGGTTTTTAAATAAAACAATATCTTAGAATTTTCGAGTAGATTATTAATAATGACAAGTTTGTCATCAAATATTAAGAAATATCCTATAAACTAATTATGAATTAAACGCCGATACATAGAAGCCCGAGGTTATTAAAATTTTGTAAAATAAAGCAGAGATTAGATAACGCGAGGTTTAAAGTTTTAATTGCCTTAAGTATGACAAAACAAAAGAAAGAGATAGTAGCAGATAGCTTCACGCATTAGACAAGGATGAACAACGCGTTTTACAATAAAACATAAATTATACATGTGACACTAATCAGATCATTAACCCGTGGAGTTCGGGGAGATATTGTATTACCTAAGTGACTAAGATTCAAATTAAACCGCGAAAACTTTGTAAAATGGGACGTATATTTTAATATAAAAGCTAGAACTTGAATAGCACCATTTATTTAAAGATCAATTTGCGTCACCATGTAATATGAAAGATTTTCAAATTACGAGATCAACATTTAAATTTCAAAATTTAATTTGCGATACTTTACCGGACAATATGTAACGTGGCGTATAGGTTTCATTTGCCAAATAACATGCAGAGTTGCATGATTTTTGATGAAATATCATTTGACTAGAATAGGTCTTAATTATATAATTTTTTTGTATGCGAATAATTACCAGAAAATTTTGAAGTCAAAGTTGGACGCACCTTGACCTTTGATGTATCATCTGTCAAAGGTTATTGGTCAATCACCCTTACAAGCGTGTTAATATAAGATTCCACAAGAGAAGAGATTCGAGTTCTGTAAATGTTAACAAAGGTAAGAATTTAATTATTTTCTGTATCAACTGTAACCGTGAATTGTTTTATAAACTGTTTTGTATGAAAAAAAAATGTTTTTGAATATATAGATATTTCTTGAGATTGCTGTGTTTTATTTCATTTGGTAACTTCCACCGTAAAGACTTGTGTTGAGCTAGCTGGGCAAAGAAAAAAAATGGTAAGATAATAGTTTAAAATTTACAATTTGCTGTATTGTTGCATAGCATTCTTTTAGCAACGCTCCAAAGCTCGGCCGTGTTACAGCACCCTTTTAGTGGCGCCCAACGCGGGTGATTTAACACATTAATATATATATATATATATATATATATATATATATATATATATATATATATATAAAAGACAAGTTATTTGCAGTCCGCAATAAGAAATTGTATAGAACAATATATAAAATAAGATGTATCTGTAAACAAACTCTATGAAAATAATAGAGTCTATTGACGAATACAAATCGGGCTGGTAGTTATATAGCCATTAACAAAACATTAGCTTATTACTTCATAGGGGAGGAAACATCTACTGACCGACGGTTTCGGCTTTATTAAGCCTCCTCAGAGTGAAATAGTCTCCAATTTCTTATTGCGGACTGCAAATAACTTGTCTTTTATTATTTGATTTGCCTTGGTGCATGAACCCGGGTGTCGCCGCGAGAAGGTTTGTTACGTTTGCAAATAAATTTTGCTGTAACATTCCGCAAATCTCAAATGGCCCCACGTACTTGTATAGCCATCTATAGGATTTACTATGTAGTTTCGGTTCAATTCTGTACTACCACACTTTAGTAGTGTTGGTGTTTTATCACCTGATGGCGGTTTTATTTACTTTTGCCATAGTACAGATATTGTTCCGAAATTATACCAGTATAATAGCTTCGATTACTTCATAGGGTTCTTGGAGACTATTTCACTCTGAGGAGGCTTAATAAAGCCGAAACCGTCGGTCAGTGGATGTTTCCTCCCATGAAGTAATAAGCTAATGTTTTGTTAATGGCTATATAACTACCAGCCCGATTTGTATTCGTCAATAGACTCTATTATTTTCATAGAGTTTGTTTACAGATACATCTTATTTTATATATATATATATATATATATATATATTACTCATATTTAGACCAGGGTAGAAAATTAATGAATTACATAAAATAATTTTAATCACCGTGTATAAGGAATTTTATTAGATAATACGCTTTATTAAAACACCGTGGAGAATAAAAATTCATTCGTTTCAGTAAAAATAAGAGATTTAAATCATGTACAAGACGCTTTATATCAAAAGAAACAGTATTAACAAGCTCTACGTGTAATGTATTTATTCCGAGGAAAGAAACAAATGGAAATTACGTGCCAAATTTATATTAATTAACCTTATTTTAAGTAACCGGTATTAAACGAAGTGTACACATAATAATTAATATTTAATTTGTATTCGCTAAAAATGAAAGGATAGAAGTCAATTTTAATTGGAGTTAATTAAACCATTATTAATAATAAGCATAAAAGTCTGTGAAAATCCAAGATTAAAATACCACGGAATAAGGCTCTGAGAATTAATAGTATGTTTGAACACCTGCGTAGTTTAAAAAGCTCATTCGGCGAAAATTTTGTAGATAACAAATGGTTTCAAAGAATCTTGGAGAAAACGTAGCTTAATAGTTACGAGAAATGCTAAAGGTGGGATATTTCACACTCACATGGACTAAAATAATCGATAATAAGGAATATCAATTTGCACTAATAAGAACAGGGTAGATAGAGACAGATAATAGGCGCAAGACCGAGACACATATAGTAAAAAGGCGTGAGTAGAGCAACGTCATGGGGTTGCGATTGGTTGAAAGTAAAAGGCAAAATTGAGAGGTAGAAATAACATTTCTGTATAAAATTTAATTAGGTATTCTCAGACGTTGCGTGCCGTGTGGAAATTTTCTGAGATTTAACTAGGGGCAAGTGCAAAATTCGTAAAATTCGCATGCCAGGCTACGGAATGGGAACATAGAATGACGAAATTCTAGAAACTGGCCGTTTTGAGGACTCGACCGACAGACAGGCTAACTTCTATATATACCCAGGTGAATATAAACAAGCTCTCTTAGATCTTCGACTTGATTGAACGCGTTAAACAGTGCTTTTTAGTTTTCCGGTTTTAATATTAAATAATTTAAACAGTTTGCTAGAACATTATATGATTTAAAACAGCTTCTTCTTTACGTGCTACAATGAATGTACGTTAGTGCACTTAGAAAAGAAGATACAAGGTAATAAAGTTTAGTATCACTGTACCAATTGGTAAAATTTACTATGACAAATAAATACACAAAAGTAGGCAGTTTTGGCGTATCTTGGTGAAAGAAGTATGAATTTCTTTGTTATTTTTCGGGGGTATTAATACTTAAATGGTGCATAAACGTGTCTGGATCCACGAAACAAGGGTCAGATATACACAGAGGAGTTCCGGAAAAGCCCTGAAACAACTTTAAATAAATGGTGATGGAGAAAATTTTAAAGCGTTGAGAATCAGAAGTCGTAAATATAACCCAGTTTGAATGGTGTGATTAACAAAAGGGACGATGTACATTGAAGCTACGAGTGCAAGTAACCTTCAGGTAAATTATACTATTTTGTTTGAACTTTGAGATTTTGGTGTGTGTTGAATAACTTTCTAATTTGTTTATTTAAAATGGACAGTAGTGAAATTGTACTAACAATAATATTTTAATTATAAGGTGAAATTTGCTTGTTTAAGTAGAAAGGGGTATTTAGTATTGATGTTCTGGATTATGATAAAATATGGGTATGTCTTTGAGCTCAATTAGACGAACCTGGTTAATTAACGTAAAGGGTGGTAGATGCTCCTTTGTACTCTGCATATATTGTTATAGTAATTAGTAGGCACCCTACAAGGACTTTAATTCTGGATGCACATTAAAATGATAATAAATTTAATTTTGAAATTTTCCGATATTAAAATTTATGCTGAATATTAATTTTGAAATTTTAATGTATTGTGAATATTGATGTAAATAGAGTTGACGTTGATGTTTGTGGTAGGAATGTGTTTGTTTTTTATGTATGAGGATGAAAGCTATTTAGAGGAGCAGCCGAGGCGATTAACAGAAGAAAATCAACAGACCAGGTAATTCAAGAGGTTTCACAGCATTCTTGACGCCCAATCTGTGGGGCTCGATTTGAAAAGCGGAGTACCCGGATAGTGGAGGTTCACAGCAATATATATATATATATATATATATATATATATATATATATATTGAAGTGTTAGTAAGAGAAAAAGGTTATAAAGGTTATTTATATGAAGGTAGTGTATGCCAAAGAAAGCCAAATATCAGATCCCGTAACTGAAAATTTTATGTTTGCCGTACTTTACAAATGTTAAAGTATTTGGAGTATAATAGTCAAAATATAAGTGCCAAGACGTAAAACAAATGACTTGATGACGTGAGAAAGCACAGTATTCAAGGATTTACACTGAGTTGTATATTAATAAGCCATAGAACGTACATTTGCTAATCGAGAAACCGGATGCGTCTGTAGAAATTACACTATTAACCACACAGATCCAGGTTTATACGTGTAACATTTCGGCATTTATTTTAGTAGAATCAACCTTTGGACAAACATGTAATATCAAAATCATAAGTAAAAGTATTGTCAAATATGATTGAAGGGTTATGCGATATTAGGAACCAATGATTGAACATTTATATGAAATAGGAAAGTGTAAAAGAACGATTACAAGGTATTAGTGACACGAACTTGTTGGGACGATTTTATTGGATAGAATTTGTATAAAATGCATTAAAGAGTAGGCATATTTTAATTGTAATAATCACCTAGGAAAAGATAAACAAGAAGTCGATTTATAAATACTTTTGGTAGTAAGACGTATTTTTGTAAACTGCGCTAAATTTTGAACATTTTAAAGAATTAATAAATGAATTTGAAAGTTTAAGAGTTTGATTGATATACAAAAAAGAGTACGGATAAGCAAGAGTAATACTAATTAATAGTAACGACGAAGTGAAAAGTGTAAGAGTGGATTAGAGTAACAGTGGAAAAGGCGGACGAAATAGTTGGACATTGGAACGGAATTGAAAAAGGCAGAAAGGTATTGGAGAGGATTTATGAGATTGAAGATATTATTGGAATTGATTTGGATATGTTATTATGGATAGAAGGGCATTGAGTGGTAATTAGAAGGAAGTATTGATTTGGAACGAGCGGATTACGAAGAAAGCAGTGATTTGGAACGAGCGGATCAAGATTAAAAGACAGCATTGGAGCAGCAGGAGTAGCACGAGTAAAGAAGAAACATCAGGAAAATTAGCGCAGGGGATGTAACATTAAAAGATAGTCAAAATTCTAAATTTGGTCATATTTATTTTAGATTTGGGGATATCAAAATTCATTAAAAGAAACCTGGAGTCTGGACAGCAGATCTTTCATAGTGATAGTGCCACGCATTGTAAAGACGCATACGGCGAGTGAGATTTTTGAGTCAGTTTTCATAGAGGCCGACGGCGAAGTGTAAAATAGGTGAGTACTGTGTGTTTTGAACGTCAAAGTCATAAATTGGTAATATTAATTAATTTGGCACAAGGCTACGTGGATCTGTTATATAATTTTGGCATATACAAGTACGATTACAGGTACAAAAATAAAGGTAGTGCTGTTTGGTTGGTGCATTGCACATCTACTTACCACTGAACCCACGGTAAGTAGGTGGATACCCTGGGAGGGCGAGTTTCAAATAGTCGAGGCATATTAATACAGTTTTGTTTTCTAAACCGACCAAACGTAGATAAAGCACGTGACATAAAATAAATATTTTCATATAAAAATAAAAAAAGGCGGGGTGGAGCATAAGAATATATATATATATAATCAAATTATTATTAATGGTCTTGATATGTATTTATATTATAGATTAAGGGAAAGGTAGACCAAACAAGTATTTTAGTTGGACATTCTCTTTATTTGTGATGTCTAGCTTTCGAAATTTGCTCCAATTTCTTCTTCAGGACACTAAAATATAAATAACTAAATAACACATTTAAAATACAATATTTAAATCTTACACAAACGTAAGATAGGTCAAATAAATAAAACGTTCAGCATATTTAAAGTTTTGGCAAAATACAAATACTCATATGATTATATAGAGTTACAGTTACACCCAATTTGAACACAAATTATATTATCAAAATTTTCTTTCACACAATATCAAATGTCAACAATATCAACCTAACAATATTAGAGTTTACAATTGACTGACAAAATTTCTTGATAGCAACGAAACATATGCGGTAAGCAGAAATTGTTAAACAATTATTAAAATAGTCCTGTATGAAACATTCACTTCTAATGTATTATGTGACTCTATTACTCATCCAAGACACCATTATTAATGGTGAGACAAATCGGATGAACAAAAAATCAGGCACTGACAAATTAAGTGGTATATATAGAGTAGTATTATTATCTCATAGCGGGTGACGTCACATGCGCAATAGGTTCAATTTAAACTTAAAACTCAAGATTCACAACGCTATAGTACAACCCACAAACATCTTGTTAGCAATGTGGCTTTAATATGTCGTCACGAATAACCCCATTTATTACGTTAAGTAAAATATTGTTTGTAAGGACCCCGTTTATGCTGGCAGTATCTAGAAATTCATAAATATGTGAAATAAATTCAGACCTCCATATAATATCGGAGCTTTTACTTGTTTTTACTTATAAACAATTCTAGGTTCGTAGTTTCCTTATCCGTAAATATTTGCTGTGGCAACAGTGCACATACTCAGCGGATCCCAATACTGTATATACCGAATGTGAACCGTAACTGCCATTGTTATTCTCGCTCTTATCAAGATCTTATTGTTTTCAGTTTTCCGTTTTAATATTTGTATCAAGTAATAGTCATCAAAACAGTTTTTTTCAAAACTAACTGATAGTTAATTTCTTCAGCAATGTAAGTATTTAAAAAGAATGTTCGTTCAATGATTATGATATTTTTTAGAGTAATATTATGAATAAGAAGGAGGTGATTCATAGTCAAGGACGATAGATTGTTTTTAATGTGTTTCAATAGTTGAATGATGGTCTTTATTTAGCGTTGTAGGAAATATGTGTCATAAATACATTTGTTTGTACATTATTGTTTATTACTGAGGTGTGGAAATAAAACTTGCTTAAAGAGGGAAGCAGTCTTTATATCAAATTATGTTCAGTAGTGCTGTGACAATCGATCACTTTTGAAGCTGAAACAATCAATGATTGGCTTTCAAAGTGACTAAATCATTTTACATTTTAATCCAATCATAATCAATTCTGTTAAGCATGTCCATTCTTTGTCTCCAAAAGGGATTCTTATTGACTGTATTTATCTCGGCGCTTCTATCCAATCGTGTTAAGGTTAAGATTATTAATTATTCAAGTAATTATTTTATAGCTAGATTATAGATGAAGTGCGTAAAAAATATATTAATTTAGCAAATATTTCTAAACTATAAATGAGGTTATGTAAAAAATATATAACCTGACAAGATGCAAACCTTAATTACCTTTCTTTTCATACTATAACTGTTACTCTTCCTTCAATTCTACAGCACTGAATTGTTGATTCTATGATCCATTAAAATAAAGCACGAGATATATGTAATTTATAATAATATTAATACAACAAATGATATAAAAACCTTTTGGTATTAATTAAAAATTGTTTTTGTTTTGTTTTTGTTAGTTACAACACCATGAGTGTCATTGTGTAAACATAGTCTTAAAACGTTTTTGTAATAAATCTTAGTAATATTTTCGAGGTGGGCATTTGACATTTTTATAGTGTTTATAGTTTATAGTTTGTGTTTAAAACAAAAACGTCTATTGATTTAAAAAAAAACGAATATGTAGAACTACCAAATTGTTTTTGTTCTACTAATGACTATAAGTGATAAAATATTTTGTGTACACTGATCCAATCAATCAATAATCTGGGGTATTACATCTAACAATAAGCCCAGATCATTTCTATAGAAGAGCAAAAATCAACATAAAACTATTTAAAGCACATTCCTTGGTTGCTCGACAATTTTTGCTGTGGCAACACTGGACGTGCAAGCAGTCGATGTTTTCTAGACTCACTTTTTTATTTTGATTATTAATATAGCTCCTCCTCGCGCAGGTTTTTTCAAGGTCACCCGCCATGAGATAATAATACTACTATACCTACCTTCTGACATCGCCACATGTACATGGGTATGATGTGCCTTGGATGAGTAATAGAGTCACATAATACATTAGAAGTGAATGTTTCATACAGGACTATTTTAATAATTGTTTAACAAGTTCTGCTTACCGCATATGTTTCGGTACTATCAAGAAATTTTGTCAATCAATTGTAAACTCTAATATTGTTTGATTGATATTGTTGACATTTGATATTGTGTGAAAGAAAATTTTGATAATAAAATTTAGTGTTCAAATTGGGTGTAACTGTAACTCTATATAATCATATGAGTATTTATAATTCGCCAAAATTTTAAATACGCTAAACGTTTTATTTATTTGACCTATCTCACGTTTGTGTAAGATTTAAATATTGTATTTTAAATGTGTTATTTAGTTATTTATATTTTAGTGTCCTGAAGAAGAAATTGGAGCAAATTTCGAAAGCTAGACATCACAAATAAATCGAATGCCCAACTAAAATACTTGTTTGGTCTACCTTTCCCTTAATCTATAATATAAATATATATATATATATATATATATATATATATATATATATATATTAAGTAAATATCGGGTAGTAGTCAATTTGGGCGATTAGTAAACTCTTTTAATCAATTCAAGCTTTGGAAAATTTATTTTCTTCATCAGGAAAACTATAATAAAGGATTATAAAATTTCTTGGTACATAAATTGTTACTTACGATTATACAGTCTATTTAATGAATAAGTGGAACATAACAGATATTAGAACACGCTGCCGAAATTGATAAAACATTCCAAACACAATAACTAGCTTATATAATAATTAAAAATTCAGTGGAAAAAGATTAAATATTAGTAACAAAGTAATATAAAAGTTATTAATTTAAAATAATTTAGAAAATGTCAAAATATAAAATACTTTTGGCATATAAATTATGTCATAAGCAAACATAGATAAAAATAATAATTAAATATAACGAGTCAATCTTGAAGTTAAAAAAAATGTTTCTGTTATAAATATAAATATAAATATAAATATAAATTTCTGTTATAAATATTTCTGTTATAAAAATAAAAAATAAAAAAAAACAAGGATCGTATTTCTTAGTAACTAGTTATTTGCCTTATTTCTTTTACTCTTAAACATTTTTTTTTAACTTCAAGATTGACTCGTTATATTTAATTACTATTTTATCTATGTTTGCTTATGACATAATTTATATGTCAAAAGTATTTTATATTTTGACATTTTCTAAATTATTTTAAATTAATAACTTTATATTACTTTGTTACTAATATTTAATCTTTTTACTGAATTTTTAATTATTATATAAGCAAGTTATTGTGTTTGGAATGTTTTATCAATTTCGGCAGCGTGTTCTAATATCTGTTATGTTCCACTTATTCATTAAATAGACTGTATAATCGTAAGCAAGCAATTTATGTACCAAGAAATTTTATAATCCTTTTATTATAGTTTTCCGATGAAGAAAATAAATTTTTCGAAAGCTTGAATTGATTAAAAGAGTTTACTAATCGCCCAAATTGACTATACCCGATATTTACTTTACATATGTCAAATTCTTTATAGTCGAAATCCACTAACTATATAAATATATATATATATATATATATATATATATATATATGATATATATATATATATATTATATATATATTGATGTGATAATGAGGTTACGAGAAGTCACTGAATACCAAATTCTATGAAAAACACCCAAAGTATAAGAAAGACGACAAAATTTTTTCACCGTGTATAGAAATAACTATAAAAAGGAAACCACCCCATATTTTCTACTTTAGTTTTATATTAAAAATTTGCAGACCATTTTGACCACAAAATAAACCTTATAATATGATTTTAGCTAATTTTATAAATGCCTCAATAGGTTTTTCGTCCTCGTGGAAAAGTTGCTCGTTTGGAGTTAGCCGGATTGCGACTTAAGGTATCGATCGATGTACTGCTTGACTCAGTGCGTGGGATCTGCAGGACATGATTGAAAAATACAAACTTCGGGCTTTTACAAAGCCTAGAGATGCCAAATTAATCAAGTTATATCGGTATATCTGAATAATGCAAGGAATTGAAATGGCGTTGATGGAAATTTGAAAAGCCCTTGTTTAAGTTTTCGCACAACAGCTCTATGTAGCTAAAACATTTTCGGAATTGTTCTAATTAACAATTCACCTTATTCCTCATAAACCGTAGTTTACATAGGACTTAATGTTTACAGCAAACTGGGGTTTACTCATTGAAGCACTAAATAATTCTGTTCTAACTATGTATCAATAACTATTTGTCTGCTACCCTTATGTTGTTCACCAAACCAAACCGTAAACAATAGGGATACTGCTCCGTTTACAAAACCCTTCCACACCATGTTTAAAGTACAATTATATACTAGAAACAGTTAAAGCTTCTTTAATCTGCGCAATAGATATAATAATACTTATAACAATGAATCGTCTCCTATAATTTTAAGACAAAAATAGCTTTGTAAACACCATGCTATCCAGCATTGTTGACCTGGTTAGGTTCAATTTCTAAGCAAATCGATGAAATTCCTGCTTATTAGCTTAGTTATTGTTCGACAGTTAATTTAGATTAACCTACAGGAACCCTAAAACGTTAACAAGTAGGTGAAAGTTGTTTACACAAGCGATATTACAGTTACAGACAAGTTTTTATGAATAGCTCAAACAATGATTACACTTATCATTTACCGAATATGTTGATCAATAAAGTGGATACAATTGGAGAAGTACGCTCCATAGAAGCATTGCTTTCCTGCTTTAAACTGAATATTACCCGCAATAACGATAATATATAGCATCAAAGATTCTCTTTCATGTTATTTGCGAAATGCGATTCTTTCGCGAGATTCAGCTTAGAGTTCGTAAGTCTCCGCTTAGAGTTAGTGACATGTTCGTAAAGTATGTTTGACACGCCCATCTACTTCAAAAGTGCATACTCAGTCTTCCTTGTCTAAGGCAAGCGCGCACTCATACTTCTGATTGACATTCAAGGTCCATTTTTCAATCAAGGTTTAAATCATCGTTTAGCTGAATTGATCTCGTCCGTTGACCTTAGATCACTGAATGGCCCATTTTTAGGGTTCCGTACCTTATAAGGTATAACGGAACCTTTATAAGATCACTCTCGTGTCCGTCCGTCCGTCTGTCACAGAGGGTTTTTTTTTCGAAAACTATGTAACGTAAGAATTTGAAATTTGGCACAATGCTAGGTCTTTATGGCGCGCACATATATCGACAGTCAGAAAATAGAAAAAAAATATTTTTAGATTAAAATGGCGGGGGTTAGTTCGATAAAAAGAAAAAAGTTTTAATAAATATATCGTGTGAAGTATCATTTGAAAGAGGATTCTAAAAGGCTTCTAAAAGTATTTTTTTAAATATTTTTCGGTCCAGTAGTCTTCATGATATAGCTCAAAATGTGCCAAAAATGACCGTTCCCCGCTGTTCTCCTACATTTCCAAAGCTAAAATTTTGATTTTAATAGTAGTTATTGAGTTATAAATTATCGGAAAATTGCAGGTTTTTTGACAGTGTAATAGTTTCTGGGAAAATTTTTTAAGCACAGTAATAGACAACGTATTTACTTATGTACCAGTACAATGTGGGACAATATATTCATTTTTCAGCTATCACAATCAAATTTGGATAAGATTTAAATATACATAAAACATAAAAACAGCTTAATTTGGTTTATTGATTGCTCACTGTAGAATTGGTACCGAACTCGTTTTTTTTCAGTATTATTTACTGATAGGTTTCCTAAGAACCAGAATCTTTTGCTACTTGTATAAAGTTGGCAATAAAACATCATCTTAATGCTAATGTCAGTAGGTAATTTTACTGTCAAATTCTTGATGATCGTTTTGTTTATTTTTAAGTCTAATGATATTTTATCAAATAAATAGAATCTGCAAAGAGAGCACCGAATTTTATTGCTGCGGAAGAGCTATTATTGGTTATTGAAATCGTGAAAATATATTCTATATTACTTTAAACATTAAGTTATAGGTGTCATTGATGGCCAAATACAAAAATACTGTAGAAAACAGGAAACCGATTATGTTACTTCGAAAACGAAAGTGTAATCATGGGTAGGTGAAACCTGCCAAAGAGTTCAATACAAATAGCGATACTTTCCGCTGTTATATATTATGCTACAATAATTATTATGACCAATATTATGACCGCCAGAGTCTCGACGTATGAAGAACGGGTGTCATGAGCTCGCTAAGAGGTTGTTTGAATTACTGTTCTGTTATATTATAATTATACAATAAATCTCAAACAAAGTGAATTTAGATAATTACTTATTTTATCATTCGTAAATTGAACCAGTAATATATCACATGATGGCAGCGGTAAAAAGCGTACGACTTTGTTGAGGTTTAGAACAGGAAAAGCTTTTACACGCGGTCCGGGGTAAATGAGTTGTAATTAAAAGAAATACTTGATAAATGGGCAATCCTATATGTTCAAGAGCTCCAGATAATCTGTCTTTTGCAGGTAACATAGCAAATAGTTGGAAATTTTGGAAACGAAAGTTTGAAGTTTACCTGTTAGCAAATGGGAAAAGCGACAAACCTGAAAATGTAAAGGTTGCTGTATTATTAAACTTGCTTGGTGATGAAGGCCTACAAATATATACACATTCAAAATTTGCTGAAGTTGACGATAAAAATATTTTAGCTACAGTGCTGGGAAATTTCGATAAATATTGTAACCCCATAAAAAATTTAGTGTTTGAACACTAAGTTTTTCAAACGCAATCAGGAACCAAATGGGTCAATACACCAATTTGTATCGGCATCGCGAAAACTTGCTTTGACGTGTTGTTACGCTCCCTTTCTGCTAGCGTACTTAAATTACATCGTTTTTGGATCGCCGTTTGTATAAAGTGAATACTTTCGAATAGTTTCAGATTTGTATGCAATTTAACTCGTGTGTATTAATTTAAAGATAGATTAATTGAAGACCGATTTTCATTAATAAATAATTTGCAAGGAATGAATTTTAAATAGGATTATTCGTAAATTACTTTCCAACTTATCGAAAATGATAAACCGCTTGTAATTAATTATTAGATATGATTGCTGCATTCACTTTTTAGATGTTCCTTATGTTATTATCGAAGTCGAGATAATAGACGATCAGAGGTTATGGGTAACAACTATTTTATACAAACAGATTTGCAGCGAAGTGAACGTTCGTGATAATGTTAATTAGTCGGTACCTTATTTCAAACACCTGTTTTGATACGGCACTATAGCGTGTAATAACTTCTTATAATACCCAATCCTAAAGACTTGTGGAAATAATGGATCGTACATATTTGATAAAGCTTTCTTCGAGTTTCTAATCAAACTTGTGTGTTGGATAACGCTGCCATTAGATTTAATTCTTGCAAACAACGATTTCAATTTAATTCTGCAGCTCGTGCTTTTAATATATTTCTGGATTGCTCATTTTATTACTACAAGAGCGATGCATATTTGTTGTTTACAAGAAGTGAATATCTGGGGTGCATCGGTAAGGTATTCCGCGCTTATCAACAGTAATAAGATTCCCATTTTAGCTCTTTGCCAGAGGCCTAATGATTTTCCTACGGTAGGCCAGATCGCTTTTTATGAGTGGCCTGACTAATCTTTGGACTTAGATTACTGTTCTGGAGTGTAGACTGCCGTTACAATTACGATAGCAACATGGATGTTACCGATCACCGTGGTGTTGCTGTATTGATCCACCTCCAATAGCTTGCAAGATATAGATTCTGACCCATAGAGGTATGTGACTTTTTTTTTGTACATAGCAAGTAATAAACCAAACTTGCACTGACATACGAACTAAGCACTTTTTTTTGTTTAATAAAGACCCATTCTGTAATTAGCTGTGCTAGTGTTCCTTGTTATGCTAAAATGTTCCTTTTACTAACCATATTTTTTTTAAATATTTGAAGACAGAAAATCAATACTACTGGATTACCTATTTATCTTTTGTTATAAGTTTTGTTTGATTTATGTTTAATTGGTGGGTGAGGAAACGTTTCTGCTACTCCCCAATACTACCTTACTGTATAATAAAAGTTTTGCAATGCTTTTTTTCGTTATTACATTATATAGATTATCCAAACAGTTTTTTTACATTTTACAGAGTACGGAATAATTAAGACTTTTCATTGCTGCTATGCTTATTCTCTTTTCAGGTTTGCTTGACTATTTTTATTGCAGGTATTGTCACTAATTCTTACAGCCGCGTATATTATATGGTAGTCTGCTTTCTACAACCCACCCTAATCTCCGATTGAGCCCGGTCATTCCTTGACTTTCTTTGTATTACGCACGGCTACGAGTCAACGTAACAGTGTGATTTCCAACAAAAGGATGTTTTAATACGAGATCGTATTGTATTGGGCATTAAAGATTTCAGAATACAGGAAAAACTACTGCAGTATCCTGATTTGAAATTACCGGATGCGGTACAAATCTGCAGGTCATTGAAAAGCAGTGTACAAAAGCAGAAGGAAATTTCAAACACTTTTGCAGCTGTTGGTAGTTCTGTTGATGTTATAAATAAAATACGATTTCCAGCTCGTAAAGCTGACGGTGGAAATACAATTAAACACAAGCAAAGTACTCAACGTTCAAGTTTCGGTGAAGGTCCATCTCAAAATAATGATCATGGTAATCGCAGACTTTGCTCTAGATGTGGATATAATCATCCTCAAGGAAAATGTCCTGTGGAACCGTTATTGCTGCAAATGTAAATTGAAAGATCATGTCGGGAAATTTTGTCAGTCTAAACGGGTTCATGAAGTTATTAAAGAATGTTCGGAAACTACTGAAAATGAAGATCATGTCGTATGGTTTTTATTGGATTTCTATTCTACCTTTCTCTCCTCTTTTGTTGCGGTATTCCGTGTAGGTGATTTTCTTTACTTAATTTATTGCTTTCTTTCTTGTCTGCACGGAATTCCGTAACATAATATTTGGCGTACACCAGGATTCTCGAAACCTTTTTTTTATTTAACGTGGGTTACGATTTTTGAAACCTTTTTGTTCTTAAAATTTGCTCAATTTCTTAAACCGTTCTTTTTGCTTAAGAGTTTGTAGGGATGGTCTCGGGCCGGGCCGGGCCGGGCTTATTAAAAACCCGACGCAGAAAAGCGACCGGCCCGGCCCGAGGCCCGGCCCGAAATAAAAATTGACGGCCCGAAATTTCGGGCCGGCCCGACTTTTATTAACTAAATGAGAAGATATTTCTTTCAGTTGTGTTCAGCAAGTAGCTATCACTGTTATGTTTAATTTAAGAGTATAATGATTTTGAGTTACAATCAAGATACTTGTGGAACATACCGTAGTATATCATTTGATTTTTTATTCTTAGAAAAATCCTAGAAATATGGATACCTTATTCTTTAGAAATACATTTTATCTGGTGGAATAGAAGTAAAATTAAATAATTGCTTAAGGTTGAAAAGTTTTTAAAAAATGATTACCAAAAGGTATAAATCAGTACATAGATCCTTTTATATACCAATAAAATTTTATTTACTTTATCCTTTTTTTATGGCATGAGTTTGATAATGGCATTATTATACATTTTCCCGCAATAAATAGAAAACTATATCTGCAGCCAAATTCTACTATTCAACAATAAATTAAGTGATAATCATGCACGTAGCTAGGGGTTAGGGTACTTAGAAGGCTACCCCCTCCCACCCTAAATATTCTAGCCCATCCAAAGAAGGGTGTTTAGAAAACGCTATAACTACAGTCTACGAATAGACGACTAACGTATTGTTTTTGAAAGTTTTATTGAAATCGTAATTTTAAAATACATGTAGCAGAAAATGAATCTAACGCTCATTAATATATACTACATGGTAGCGTTTAAATAGTTATTTGTATATCAAGACCACGAAATTGTTTTTTTAGCGTACCGAGAGAAAGTTTATCGCATAGATCGCTTGTGACGGAAGCAATATAATCTCGAGGTTGCTAAAATAATTTCGTAGTCTAGGTGTAACCGTGTATGGTTTTATTACAAAATTTTCTTACTTAACTGATTAAGCTATAGCTAGAATTTATATGTTTATATAGTGGCTTTATATCACACGTTGCTATGGAAATGATATATTTAAAACACTGACAGTATTCTTTAAAAATTTTTGAAAAAAGTGAGGCTGCGCTAGTACTACATAGTTCGATGTCCTACACTATTTCAGAGTGTTTTTTCCTTTACTTTTTATTTTGACGTATATATTTAGTATTCTATATCTATAAGTTATGTTTTAAAAATTAATAAAGAATTAACCTCTTTTGTGATAAGGTGACCTATAATACATGTTTAACTATATTAGAAAAGATAAAAAAATTCTATTCACACAAAGATGAACCTTTTTTTATTGTGTCTTTTATTTCCCACTGATTCGATAACATTTGTATGTGTTGTCAAAGTGTTTTCACGGAATACTCTTCCAGTTTACTTCAAGACACTGTCTTTTACTTCTTCCCAAGCCTATAGTATATCTGTTTTCAAAAGCATTTTTACGCCTTACTTCTAGGAAAAGCATTACAAAACAGTATCTTCGTATTTAGAGCATTGACGTTTTATATCTTTTTCGTGTTATAAACTTGGACATTATATCTCTAAATTTAACTACGGAAACAACATTATAAAAAGCCATTTAATTTCACAATATCTATACAGAAAGCAGACAACTAAATGTAAGTTCGTACATTAGGCATTTGGTATATATGTCAAAATTAAAGCGCCTTAAATAAAAGCATTCCTTGCCTGTATTTAAATTAAATAAAGAAGTCTTGTATTTTAATACAGTACAAATATTAAAGGCGTGTTAATTGCGCATGTGTAAATGTCAAATAAGGGAAAACTTTATTAAAAAATTGGTAAAATGAACGTTAGGATAACTCTCTGGTGGTTTAGGCGGTAGACATAAACTATACACGCGATTGATGATATCGACGTTTGCCGCATGATTGAAATTTGAAGTATATACATATACATAATATATATCGTGCAAACTTTTGAATTATAAATAAATCACCTAGTTCGATGTTCCTGGGCATTTTTAACTTGCCTAAAGTACAACATCGGGGACATTAAATAAGACTAGAAAAAATATTCGGGATAAGAAGCGAGTTATAATATCACGTCTCCTTTACACTAAACAATACGAAAAACTGATTATTAATGGGTTCGTGAAGACACTACGTGAAAATATAATTAAGAACGTTTACTTACTCAATGTGAGATAGAAGTAAAAGGACAGTGGAGTATCTACTCATGCATTTTTCGGTCCGAAAAATTCGGGCCGGCCCGAATCGTTTGGCCCGGCCCGGCCCGAAAAAAGATAGGCTCGGCCCGAATAAAGTAGTCAACGGCCCCCGCCCGGATTCGAGCCCAAAATCGGGCCGGGCCCGGGCCGGGCCGGCCCGAAAGCCCGAGCCCGAGTCCATCCCTAAGAGTTTGTCCACGATTTTTGGAATCCTCTATTTTTACCTAACATTTCGTCACGAATTTTCTGTACATACACCATTCCGTCCTGATAAAAAATTTTTTTGTACGTTTTATTATTTCTTGCCCGTTATGTGGTGATTTACTGTAGATTTTTCTTTACGCCGAGTTACGAGAATTATGTTTTTATGAAAATTCGAGTTTTTGAAAATACTGGCGCCCTAATTCTATTCTTGGACTCTACTTTGTTGCTCCAATTCTATTAGTTATTCTAGACTCTATTTTATTATGATTTTCGTATTTTTTGTATATATATTAACATGTTCTGTTGGCTTTGATATTCTTTTTGAGTTAAAATGGCACAAAGTACCCTAATACAGAAACCCAAGTACTCCACCCCTTTAGCAAAATTAACGTTACTGGAACACAAGATAGTTAAAATAATAAGCACTCCCCAAACAAGATTACACCTATATTATTACACTGTAGTTTGATCACTTAGATGCAGGCAACGTTTCAGTGGAATTCACAAATATCAAGTTACAGGTGATTTAAATCAGACATAACATAAAATACAATGTTAAAGGTTACAACGTACCCGTTTACATGATTGTAGAGTACATTGTAACTATTTTTTCTATCTCTAGCCTCACGCATGGGCGCCAGTGTAACTAATTTTTTCTTATAAGGCTGGCCCCACGTTGTGAGCCAGTGTAACGAAATCTTCCGACACAACTAGGGGTCTATTCCTTGGGTAGAGCTATGAGAAATGGGGGGGGGGGGGTAAGTCGAAATCTGTTTGTAGATCAAACTTAATCTAAACCAAATAGGCGCCACCAAGTCCTGACTTAATTATGATAATTGCATAGCATATTTCTAAGGGCGGACGTGGAGACCCAAAGAAAAAAAGGATCGCCTTTGCTGACAAAAACTTGTCTTAATAAAATAAGACGCAGCTCCTGTAAGAAATTGTAATAGTTAAATACATAAAAGAGTGGAACACTATTTGTGTCCTACAAAAATACATAAAGAAGTAGTTAAAAAGGTATTTCCAATATAAATTTGGCATCAAATTCCTACTCATAAGGATGTTAGCTTTATGTGATTAGATTTGATCACACTTGATCAAAATAAAAAACTTTAATCTTGAACCAATTGTTTACTAAAAACAATCTCTTTTAAAATAATATGATTTGTAACAAAAATTTAATCAATAACTGTATCAATCTATAGCTTTCAACTTCATGTTTATTTTAATTATTTTAAATCAAATACTTTACAGTATAACATGAACTTGTTATACAAATAGGGTTCTGACCTGTGCAGATCTGTTCTGGCAGATGACAAATTAATAAGTTCTAAAAATGTAGCATTCAAGTTTTCTAAATTACATATGCAAGTTTTAATTTATATAAAGCTGATCACAAAAATTCACGTGTTTACATCTCTTGTACTAAAGCTGTTCGAGGCATTTGCCTTTAAAAATACATCTGTCAGCAGTACTCAGCAGAAAAATATATGACGTCAGTAACACCTGTTGATGTTACTGACGATTCATAATGAACCACGCGTGTTGTTTTCTTAAAACATCAAATCAGTAAACTTTAGTTTTAATACTGGAAAATCCAGCTCAGCAATTAGTTGAAACTTTTACAATATTCATGCTTTTATGCATTAAAACAAATTAACGTGTTCCTAGTTTGAAACACATAAAAAGAACTTATAGCTATCTACGAACCAAAACTGCATTTGTCGCATTGTTGCAAGGAAAGATGAGATCCTCGTTATTTCAAGCAACGATAACAGCGTTGTAGTGTGAACCAAATTCATCCAAAACAACTTCTACCATGAATTCGTCCTACGTGTCGAATCAAATCCTGTTACAATACATTCTGCAGCCGTTGTAATCCTGAAGTTGAATTACGCCGCCTTACTAAGGTAGCATCTTTACATTGTCTTTGTGTGTCTTAAAAGTTTGCATTGCAAGTGTCGTCTTCTTAAAAATTACCTCCTAAATTTCGTATTCTAAATTTCGTGTTCTAAGAGTGGCATTGTAAGTTGTTGCTTTAAAAGTTGTCGCGCTAAATAAATTATCTCAAATTAAACAAGTTAACAAACTATATACGTTACCGACCGTTATTCGAAGATGTGTTCAGTCATTGAAGTGGATTCGCAAATTGCCGGCCTGCAGTGTAGGGTACATGTTATTGCTTCTACTACATATGGCCGACTATCTACAAAACTAGCTCGGGCGGCCGAGGCGTCCGGAGGGAGACCGTCAAACAGAAATGTGTTTGTAAATAGCTGTAGATGACACAGATATTTAACCACAAGTAGAATACCAAAGGACGATGCGGGCTTAACGTATTACTATTATTGTTGAATGCAATTTACTATTGTTGTTAATAAAATTGTTATATTATTCTCGCAATTTTATGGAGGGATTTATTATCAAAAATAAAATTGTTACAACATACAATAGCATTACACATGTATAAGATCATACGGAGTTACGCACTTTTCATGTGAAACAAGTCAGTGCAATAGGAAGACCATAATCTAATGACATACTAAGTCTGCACTGTTCAGGTGAAACAAGTCAGCTCAATAGGAAGACCGTAATCTAATAATATAGCCCTCGGAGGGATAAATAATGGAAAGGATATGACAATAGCTATTTAATTAATTATTCGCGAACCGGAGATGAATGCATATGTGAGGGTAACCGATGATAGAATAGTCGAATAACTCTCTTGGGCTATGAGATTAGCAAGCGGGAGCTATACGTGGTGATATTTCGTGGATATTCGACAGAACCCGACACCACAAATACAATTTGGGACAAACTGTGTTATAGTTTTGGGCGACATATTTCACAGTCATTTTATAACATATACCGACCACGCTTTAAAAGTTATGCAACCGCTTTTTAAGTCAAATTGGCAAGCACAATTTAAATAAAATCAAATTGCTCACATGGTCGCATTTCGGAAATTCATCTCAGGGTCCCGGTAATTTGTAGGTTGGGTTGCGTTACACCATTATTGAATTCAAATTCTCATGCGTCCTTCACGTAACTTCTGTTGCACTCGTAGGGGAATGAAAGGAATTAAGGTACCAGGTACAATAAAAGGTAAGATACAAGGAACCTACATACCTGTTCCTAAAAAGAAAAAACACACACCACCACTCAAGATAGTTGTTGCTTCGTCGACGACTCGTAGCTTAGTCCTGCTTTTGACACTTGCGCATCCGCGCATTCACTCCGCGCAGACGCGACTGTCAGCGACTACGGAAGTCAACATTTTTAATTTAAAAAATACGCGGAAATTAAATTATAAATTATAACTAAATCTAAATATGGTACATTGCCAATTTTGGAATGTGTCAACTGGTTCCAAACCAACAGAGGTCAGAAGTTGTTTACGCGACGGAGCGCGAACTCAATCCTGGCTCTATATAATTATTTATTCATACTAATATTCAACTGTACCTTTAGCAGCTAGTATTTGATTTCTTTTATTGTTTTGTTTGTGGCATTCATGCATGAAACCTATTATATTAAATATTGAGGAAATTCTAAAACGTTCACCATCAGTGTAAGTGTTAATTGTATTAGATGAACAAAACATAGAGAATGCAATTTTATTTGAAAAGTTGTAAACATCCTTTATATTAGTAAAATTAGACCGCTATTGTTATGACTAATTGAAAGTGACTTGATCTATGTAATTTCAAAATTCTGTGCGTGTACATGTTTAGAGAAATAATGTTATGATGCTTATATTCAAATAACTTTAGGTGACGTATTGAAAAGGAAGTGATTGCTTTCATTGCTTAAAGATATAGTATAGCATTTTGTAAAAGGAACTCCACCAGAAGGCCGAATTGATCAGGATTCCCTAGGAATACTTGCCTTCCTGCGGATCATCCCCACACCAGACGAGTTGCTGCCCTTTAATTAAGTACATAATAGAGCATTTCAGAGTAAGTGCTGTTGGTAACTTAGCAACTATTTATCTTTTCGTTTAGCGAATTTTTTACTTTTGTAATTGTTGATATTGGAATCCACTTCCGCATCACTGTGATGAGCCGCCGTACCCTCAATTTGTTATCGAATTCCCGTCCTCTTTGAACACCTAAACATTTAAAAGCTAACAATTTATTCACGTATAATATTATCTATTACTTTTTCTTCTCTGCCCTAATCCACAACTGCATTAAAACCTCCAGTAACTAGTAATCTCCCTCTCTCTTTAAGGCCCTGTGTAAATTTTTGATTCTATAATCTTTCAATTCTCTTATCTTCATGATCTGATATTGGCATGTTTACCTGAACTTTTACTGCATCTGTTGTTCTAGTACTTATCCTAACACTGACCTACTGGACACTTTCTACTTTTCTCTTTGTTTCACATTTGTAATAAAAACCATAATTCTACAGGCAAAACCCTAGTCTGAATCGACCACACTAAACCTTACTGACCAAAACACCCCTACTGCGGCAATCTGACTTCACTAAGAGCTAACACATTTTGTTTCAACTGGACCAAGTTTAATAGCAGTTATTCTTACCTTCTTATCCTGACACGGTCCGCTTGGAAAATGTTAGGCGAGAATTTTTCGAATAGTACGAACTTGTTCGGATGAGAAGTAAAATGGAGATCCTGTGTGTGAGTGATGTTACGTACCTTGCATGGAACTGCAAGGGTTTGGCAAAGTTTAAAATTTTTCAGGTAAAAGAAAACTCACTTCCTGAACGATGTAGTACTTTCGGATGGAGCACTAGAAAATGAAATGTAGTGTTATAACCTTCATAGGTTCAAAACACTAAATTATAATAATACTCACCACTATTAACCATTACTAAGCCTGAGTGGACGGTCTTAAATTCTCTTGACCAATGTCTATGTTCGCACTTTTTAATCCTTTCGTATTAATTCGCGATCATTTGCTTCGCGTCGTTAACCGCCTGCTAGTATGACAACGACTCTCTTTCGTAACGGTACTAATTCAACTTTTCAGTCTATCGCTTACAATCAGTAAAAAAAGGGCTCAGGTTACGTCTGTGTATAGTGGTTAGTACAAGCAATACTTCCTCATTTCCCTTCCTTAATGTTGCTTTATTTTCCGCAACAACACTGACTAACTAAGGGTTTTTATTTCTTGTATTCTTTGCACTTTATTATTGTATTTAAACCGAACCAACGAACAAACCATGTGCCTAGCTCTAAAATAGCATCGAAGAGCATACAGTCCACATTTTTGAGCCCCTACATTAGATTTTCCAATGCTCCACCCGAAGGTACTACATTGGCCAAGAAACTAGTTTTTTTTTACCTGGAAATTCTGAATTTTGCCAAATACTACTCATTCCAAGCGAGGTAGGAATATTTAGCATACGTGACAATACACACACACGGGACCTACACTATACCTCTCATTCGAACAAGGGCGTTTTTGTGAAAACTGCTCGTCTAACATTTTTTCAGCAGTTCGTGTCGGATATCAAACCTGACGTCTAGGGCTTAATAGTCACATGCGAACCAACTAAACCATGAAGCCGCCTTACATCCTGGGCCACCTTATTTCAAAATTCATAACTTTCCGATCCCCGATGGAGTCTAAACGCTTCACTCTCTGTAGCTTCTTCATTCTTCTCTGTCCTTTCTAATGCCTTTTTGTCCTTCACGAGAATTCAAATAGGGTAGACTTACCGAACTAGAGTGGAATTGCGAGACTTTGTTTGTACTTATCTGGCGTGAATACAGATTGCAAGTCACTTTCGAAATATTTCATTTATTTTATTTGATATAATTGCGTCTTCGTAAAAAAACAGGTATCGGTTTATACCGAGAAAAACCGAACGAACTTTGTATGGATCCTAAGAATGAAGTCAGTCGCCTGTTGCGACAGTCGGCGTAATCCTAACGGCTGTCCTTAGTCCTAGACGGGTTGTATGTACAATATTAAAAATGAAAGAGAAAAGTTTTCAGACATTTTCAAACACTGAACTTTTAATAAAATCTCTCGAGATCTGTTTACGAATGGAATAACTAATCTAATTGCTATGCAGCTTTGATGAGCACTTACTGACCCCGTGAGGTTATCCCTGATTACGCATTGTTCACACAGTTGTACCCAAATAATCAGAAATTTAATAATCAATTACTGTATTGTTCCAGCACGCAAATAAAATCTAATTACTGGGAACATTAACAATTCAAAACACGTAACTTTATCACAAAATACAATACAAGTAACAAAGCACGAATGTGGCATAATTGTAGTTGGCAGCGATTATTATACAACGCTTTGACATCAGAGGCACAAAACTAATTGTGCGGAATATAACCTCTATTTATATTTCACTTCCGGTTCAGAGGATGAATATTTGAACAGGATTTTACTTGGGATGTTAACAAAAGTAGGCGTTCCTGTGCATACATAAACGACTGCAATGCTGGAAACTACAATTGTCCGAGTTATAGTAAATTTATGAAAATGCTTATTTATTTATATCTTACAGTTGATTATTAATTGCAGCTATTTGTAAGGATTATCCGTTCATCGACCATTTCAGTGTACATCCCTCCTGTTAATTAATAAATTATGTTTAATTGTACATTTACATAAACGGGTACTAAACTAATGGCTATAACCTGATTATTGTCTCGCGCACAACTGTAGACAGTTTCGAGAGACCCCAGGTAATAGATTTTCCTAGAACATTTGCATTGACTTATAGAACTACTATTAAAACAACCGCTGATTTTATTAACGTATACACAGGACACATACATGCTAATAACTGGATAATAAAGTGATAAATTGTTACAGTAGAAATTATTGTACACGAGCTTTCGAATACAAATTAAGTAACAACTGAGAACTCCGTGATCTTTTCTGAGCAAAATTGTAAATAACGATGTCCATGTTTGACAGTATGATTCATAAGTGTTGTAATCCTTCACCCGAAAATATTACATTGGGTTTAAACGCGATCATAATCAGTCATCATCATCATCATCATTATTAGGTCTTCAGTCCTGGAACTGGTTAGACCCGTACCATCATTGTTTCCTATTCTGAACTAACCTACAGATTTCCCTGAAATTTGCACAGTCTGCATCTATCACTATCTGATCTAGGTCTACATCTACCTCTTTTTTCCTATCTCTGCTTGTACTATATCCCATACTATTCCCCAAAAATGCCTTAGAACGTATTCTGCCCTTCTATTTCTTTTATCTTCTTCCTCAGATATCCTTGTTCCCCTACTATTTCTATAACCTATTTGTTATTATCTTTGTCTGTCCATGCTATCGTCCTCATACATCTGAGGCACAGCATTTCAAAAGGCTGCTACCGTTTTTCTGTCTGCGTTTCAGACTGCCCGTATTTAAAAAGCGTACTGTGCTGTGCTCCACACATATGCTTTCAACAATTTTCTTCTTGTTCTACGTTTGTTGTCTTTCCTCATAGGCGCAGTTCTTTCGTGTTAGATGCAGTTCGGTAACCTTCTATTGTTTTACAATTATATACCCCATTTCTTCGACCTACAGTGGTTGTGAAGGGAGGTAAGCAGCCTGTGGCTACCAAGTTCCCTCAACAATTAACCATTTACCGATTTAATATATTTCCCAATATATCTTTTCGCACAGTCAAAATTAGTTGCAGATATTTCGAAACCAACAACTAGTTGTTTGTACTAATCATCAGATTGCTTATTTTTTCGTCATTAGGTTTTCCGACTCAAAACTGGTTAGACACGTACCTGCACTTATTTATATTCTGAGCTAACTTACATAGTTCCCTGAAATTCTAACACCGCATGTGTATACAGTTCGTTCCCCTTCTATTGTTTTCTAATTTTATGCCCTATTTCACCGAGATTCAGTGAAGGGGGTTAAGCAACCTGTGGCTACCAAGATCCCCCAACACTTAGACATTTGCCGAAATAATGGTTTTCCAGTAGATCCTTTCACACACTTAACATTATTCGAGAATATTGACCAACCAATTCTTGTAGTTACTTATAGTAATCATCATGTTTAAGCACAGTTATTTTTTTGTCATTAGTTTATCCATCTTGGGATTGGTTGGATGCGTACCTCCATTGATTTCTATTTTGGGCTAGCCTACACATCTCCCTGAAACCTTTACAGCCTACATCTTTTACTATTTGTGTGCAGTAGTCTAACCTAGGTCTGTCTCGTCTTCTCTTTTTTCCTATCTCTGCTTCTAATATATTCCGAACTATTCCCTCATGCCGTAGTATGTGGCCCATTATCCTATCCTATTTTTTACCGTTTTCACATATTTCTTTCTTCGCCTACCATTTTTGTACCTCTTCGTTCTTAACTTTGTCCATGATATCTTCATCATATGTCTGTAGCACCACATTTCAAAGGCTTCTGCCTTTTTCTTGTCCGCTTCTACTACTGTCCAGGCTTCCCAGCCGTACAGTGCTGTGCTCCACACATATGTTTTGAGCAATCTTTTTCTTTTTTCTATGTTTGTGGTCTTTGAGCACAGTAATTGCTTTTTCTTGTTAAATATAGCACGACCTTGTGCCAATCTTTGTTCTATATCTTTTGTGCTTTTCCCATCGTGCGTTATTTGGCTTCCTAGGTAGCCGAAATCCTTAACCTCTTGTAAGTTCGTGTTACCTACTTGTAATCTTGTTTTTGATTTATTTTCCCCACCTTAGCATACTAGAACTTTAGTTTTAGTTTTGTTAATTTTCATATCGTATCTTTCTGTTAGAACCGTTTCCATTTTATTAAGAGCAGTTTCTAACTCTTCCTTGCTAGACGCTAATACCGCTATATCATCTGCAAATCTAAGCATATCAATTTTTTGTCCCTGCATAGTAATTCCAAATGTCTTCCTGCATTTGACAGTATTCATTGCCTCTTTTATGTACAAGTTAAAATCAATGGGGATAGGGCACATCCCTGTCTCACCCTTTTCCTTATGTTTACTTCTCCACGTTCCTGCTCTAATTCTATTACTGCTGTTTGCTCTTTGTATAAGCTATGTACTATTCGTCTATCTCTATAACTCATTCCAATCTTTTTGAGTATTTCAAACATTTTTTTTCATTTTACATTGTCGAATGCTTTTTCCAGATCTACAAACCCTATATACACGCTTTCCCCCTTTTCTATTGTTTTCTCCATTATCATTCTCAGAGCTAAAATAGCCTCCCGTGTTCCCCTGTTTCGCCTAAACCCAAATTGATCTTCTCCTAGTATTTCTTCCGCCCGTTTTTCCATTCGTCTTTGCACAATTCGAGTTAATATTTTTGGCAAGTGTGCTGTCAAACTTATTGTTCGAAAATTTTCATATCTATCCGCACCTTTCTTTTTTGGTATAGTTACTATGATGCTACGTTTGAAATCTTTGGGTATCTCGCCTGTCTCATACATATAGCTTACAAGTTGGAAGAGACGTTCTGTTACTGCTTGACCAGCGGTTTTTAGAGTTTCTGCTTGCACCTTATCTGTACCCAGCGCCTTACCATTTTTCAGACCCTTTAATGCTAATTCAAACTCATCTCTAAGTATAGGATATCCCAAGTCATCATTTTCAATGTCTGATTCCTGTTCTAATGCAGTTAGTTCCTCTCCTGCATGTAAATTCTTTATACATTCTTGCCATCTACCCACTTTCTCTACGTTTTCTATAATGACGTTTCCTTGTGCGTCCCTTATATTTTTGCTATACAGTTTTATATCCCTAAAATTCATTCTAATTAATTTGTATGCTTCGACTGTCTTTCCTATTTCCATCTTCGTTCGTACCTCTTTGCACTTTTCATCAATCCATTGTTCTTTAGCTTTCCTGCATTTATGAATAATTTCCCATTTTAGGGCTTTGTATCTCTGTTTTCCTGTTTCGTCTGATTTATTTTTGTATTTTCGTCTTTCTTCTATTAAATTCAGGATATCCTTTGTTATCCATGGTTTCTGATTTTCTTTTTGTGTATACCTCATAATATCTCTGGCCGCCATGTCTAGGCTGGATTTAATGTTATTCCATTCTGTTTCTTCTTCCTTAGTATCAAATATTTTCCCGATATCTTTGAGCAATTTATTTGACTTTTTTTCGAATATTTCTTGAATATCTTTATCTTTTAGTTTTTCTAAGTCCAAGTGCCTTTTCCCGTTTCTTTTTTTCACATTCTTTATAAATTCGTATAATATGACCCCAATATCACTATTACTGTATTTGCTTTTAATTATATCATGTGCGAGATTCTGTAAAACATCATTCCTATTATATCTTTCCATTGCTACATCTAACAGAAACAGATCTATATTGTATCGTTTTCCGTTAGTTCTTTTAAAGTATTAGCGTGGTTGGGAACGATCTGAGATACTTCTAGAAAGTGCTCAAAGTTCCTTTGGTAAATAACATATAATTCTCATCAAATGTTCATTAAACAATTCTTATTTAAATAAAAACGCAAGTTGTCGAATTTGCATATCTGATTTCGCATGCCAACTTCCATAGTGCGTGTAATGTATGGAAGATTTGATATAAACTTCCTAAATACGTTGAGGGATACATTAAGTATGGTCTGCGAAATGATGTCAACAAATCTGAAAATTATTTTATAAACGTCGAACGGGTTCAGGCCTACAATTATGATTTTGATGGAAGATTTTGTTATGGCGTATGGTTTTTCAAATAGCAACTTGGTTCGCTCTAACTGAATTGCGGCGTTTATACATTCTTTATGCGCTGCGGTCGACTGCTTTTCCAAATCTTTAATTTCCTTTCATTCATTGTCTGTAATTTTTAGTTCCTTTTGGAAATAAACCATGTCGATGTGCTTCTCGTTGTGTTTTTTTATGGCGTCACATTTAGTAAAAACGCTTTCACATACATTGCACGAGATGCTTAAGATGTTCATTCTAGAAAAAATTAATGATTAACAATTTTTTGAATTATAGATGTAAATATTAATTTCTTCTACGTTTATAGGTTAAAATTCAAACTAAGACTTACTCTTCTTTGTCGATAGTCCTCACACAAAATTTTTAAAGACGGGAAATTCTTAATATGAACTTTTGGTATCATTTCCACGTATTTATGTACATAGAGAAAGTATAAGTATAATTTGTCCTTACATTCACCCAATTTAAATCAAATTATAGAATGCGTATTTCGTATATTAACTAGAACTGCGAAAGGTACTTTTATTAAATTAATAGTCAGACATCGTTAACAAAACAATGCAATGCTGAGGATCATACATTTCACTAAATTTATTTAGAAATTACGTCTTATTTTGAACTACATTTAAAATAGATTATCGAACCACTTTCTAACCCACCGTACAGAATTAATATATATTTCACCTTTTGGTTTAATTATTTGATTGTGGTTGCACTAACATCTTGAACAAATCGGTTCACCATAAGTTTTACTCGGAGGTCGCAAAATTTATTCCAATCTTCGACACTCAATTTGATTGAATGACTGTTGCAGCTTCTATTGCAACACACAATTTGAAGTACTGATCCTAAATCTTCATACAAGTCAAAACCAATTTCCACATTATGGTGATGAGAAAAAGCAGAGAAAATGAATCCCTCAACATCCTTCTTTTGCGATGTGTGTAAAACGACCTTTACCAGGAAGTATGCTCTTAAGCGCCATCCCTGCTGTACATCCAGGATGGTGTAAACAGACACTACTGTTGGATAAAGGACTTGGGGAAGGACTAGTGGATTGTCGTGGATTTATTTAACGCAATATTTGCAAGAGATTATTCCGCTAAGCTCCACCATATATTTAAAAGGATGGCAAAGACAGCAGTTGCTATCAAGTTATTTACCAACATGCAACATTGCGAATCTCGAAGGATTTGGTATTCCAAATTTGAAAACGCTAAAATTATATGGTAAAGATGCTACACATTGCACATTTTATACGAATATGTCATTAAGTTGTTCACTGTGCAATACCCCTTATCACTTATGACTTTGAAATCTCTATTAAAATACCCCCCCTCCCCCCCACCCAATCAATTCTGAATCCGTGCCCGCTCCTCGCACATCTATCAAGTGCTACAGCTGTTAGACCGAGTTAGTATAAGGCAACATGAGCCGTTTAGATGAGTAAATATGGACATTGAAGTTACAACTTCTGATATGTATGGTTTAGTGGGAACGGCGACTTTAAAAGTTTCTATTTGCATAATCTGCTCAACAGTTTACAGAAATTCGTTCATTAAATAAAAATGTACTTCATGAATTTAATCGATTTCTAACGCTAATGCGTTACTGTAAGCAAACATTAGGTGTTAAGTAAGAAATAAATTTTTTAGAAGGGTGTTACTTGATTACATTACCCAACCTTAAATTTATTTTTTTGTCTCCCAAAATAGGTACATTAATACACAGACAATTAATTGGATATACAGGTAACCTTTAACTCGTTATGTACGGTGTTCAACGATTAAATTATTCAACGTTATTAGTTTTATAAATTACTAAAGGGCGAAATATCACAATCACAATTGTAATAACAGGAAACCTCTTGATTTCGTTTTCACATATTAAAAACGTAACCATGGATTCCTAATTATTGTATTTGCTGTAGCTCTCGTAACAATTAGGAAATAGAACGAATTTAGAAATTTCGGTTAGTTAAATGAGATGTTTCAGGAAAGCAGCCCGAAATATCTATGGAAGCTTTGGTAGTTTGCATTAATAGTTTGGCTATTTGCATGATATTAAATTAGGATCCGTAAATAAACAGAAAAAACAGCTAATATATTAATAACGATCGTAACTTTACACTCTTCGTATTCAATTTAGAAAAAGACAGATACCTCTCGGTAAATCATTGGCATAGGAAAGTATATGGGCACACATTCACACTAGTTCACAAACAAGTCATTGAATCATGGCAATGGACCGACACGCGTTACAACAATAGTCGTAAAACTATTCATACGAATTAATGCGTTACATGCAAACCGTGGAAGGTATTAAGAGTTCACACGGATTTAAAGAAACCGCCATCGTGGTAGATTATTCCAATATTCATATACTCATAAATTTACAGTCACTAAAATGTTGTGAATGTAAACAAATTTTGTCGCTTTCAAATGTGCGAGAACAAATCACCGGTCGCACGAAGAAAATGACATTGACCCTTCCCTTAGAGCAGCCGTTAGACACGCTATCTCGTAAAAACAAAAAATAATATGCAATAACTTGTAACCTATAAAACAACCGGATATCATAAGAAGGAAATCGGTTCAAATCAGATTATCAGACACCCGCCATCAACCTCTCAAAACACAATTGCGGCACCAGTTATAGGTACGACAAAGTAACGCGTTTAACGCGGGCATTAGGTATCGGTCTTAAACGGAAGTAAGTAGTGTGGGGAGCTGTTATTAACCAAAACCTGTGAGTTCTGGTCGTTGAAGTAGATGGAGTTTTTAAGGAATCAATCCAAAATAACTGTAAGTTAAATTAAATTATAACCATCACATGCTGTTTGTTGTGTCTAGGAATTGAAATTAATTATTAATATTCTAACCAGTGCGGAGCCTAATTGTACAAGGAAGTACTAATGCTAGTGCATTCTTCCGTACATTTAAAGTGTATTTATTGCATAGAATTTGTATATATATATATATATATATATATATATATATATATAAAAGCTCGTGGGTTTAGGAGAAAGTAAATCGGTAAAAAATACATTAATTTAACTTCGATGAAGTTGTGTTATCAATAATCTTAAGTTTCATAACTATATGCGGAATTGGTCAGATTATAGTCTTGTTTGTTTTTGTTGCTGCTAGTTTTGTCTTGAAGATCATGTTTAATAGTATAGGTTGGATGTAAATTCCACAACATAATTTCTTTTGAGATAGCCAGGTAAGGAAAAGACATGGAAGAGAGTAATTTTATTGCATACTCATTAATACAATGTGTTGTACAAAAGTCACAGCATTAATTTGAGTAATCTCCAAGTACATAAGCCAGTCACGGCAAAATTAGCGGTGCTCAACGCCAGGAGCCCGAATCATAGCAAATTCAGTGACGCTAGAATGTAGACCTAATCACAGCAATATATATATATATATATATATATATATATATATATAGATATATATATATATATATTGACATGATAAAGGGGTCTCAAGAGGTCATTGAAACCCAAAATATAATATAAGCGTATTGTATATACGTAACCAGTAATGTGTATAAAAACACAATTTAAGTAAAAGCAAAACACGCTTACCGTGTGTTTAAAAACTCCTAATTTCAAATCAATAATAGAGTCGTGTAAGCCGTATATGTTTAAATAATTATTCTCGAGATATTTTAATACGTACTACATACGCTTGCAAATGGACCACTTTCAAGCGTAAATACAAAGCCATTCGTTTGTGATGAAAATGCACTTTCAGTGCATAAACATAAATAATTATGTGTATTAAAAACATGTTTTGTTTGCATTTTAAAGCAATAAAAAGCATTCGTTATTTATGTAATGGATAACTAACCGTGTGTAAAATGTCCGTATAACATTTTAAATAAAACATGTTGTCGAATTTTCAAGAGGAATCTAGAAAGGATGCATCATCTGTACTTAGAACTACGTAAATACTTAATTAATAAAGATTTATTCTGCGCCAGAAACATTAAAAACCCATAAAATAGATAAGAACTATTTATCGTCTTTCGCATTACTACTGCATTAGTATGCGACGACACAACAACCTTAGGTGTTAGATTAGGACGGATAGCGCACCTCACTAAAAAATAAATCACACTAATGAGGTAATAAATCGAGGAATTTCCTGAAATCTTGCATCATTACAATGTACTAGGTTCCATAGAGAACTCGTACAATCTGGAAAGAGTGACGTATTCGAAATAATTTGTATATAGACAGGGAACTTTATTAAAGAGGGATTCATTCATAAATTTGATGGCAAAAATGTACCTTTGAGAAGAAATTGTTTTAAGTATGCATTACACATACAGTAATTAATAATTACGATGTAACAGTGAATAGAGAATGAATTTTTAAACATAACCTGCATAAATATAGAAATTGTTAAATGTACTTTTTTTATTCTGTAATCTACAATGCAGATGGAAAATTCTTTGAGATAAAAACTAAATTTAACTAAATAAGTAAACCGAGATGCATGCTGGTAACCGATATAGATTTTAATAGTATGGAAAATCCTGTAACCTAATTTTGAACGTTAATTTAAAATAGAAGCAGAAGATATTTATTACTGTTAATTACGAATTGAATAAGCGCTTTCGGGATTTTGCAAGTGTTACTTTTAGAATTTTTTGTTTTTAAGTTATATTTGAGTATTTTTGTCATTTAATTAAGGTAGAATAAGTCTTAATCATATATTATTTTTGTAAGGTTGTTTACCAGGAAAGTATGTGGTCAGTGTTCGAAACACTCTGATTTTCTTAATAAATTACCTGTCAAGGATTTTTTGGCAAAACAAACCTTGCAAAAGTGGGAATAAAAAGCCAGGTAAACTATCCCCATGAGAAGAAATGTAAGTTTTGTAAATTATAAGAAACTTTAGGTGGGAACTTTTTTGATAATTAAGTACTTGTTAGGAATAACATAAGAAACTATGCTGTAAACGTTCTATATTCTTTAGTATGAGAGAACATATTTTAGACTGTATGAAGCTTTTTGATATTGCTGTTTGATTCCATTTTGTAAATTCCATTATTTCCGTTAAGATAGCCAGGCAAAGAATAGTTAGAAAAGAAGGTTAGTCAACAATTTAAAATTTTATAATTTGCTGTACCTGTATTACAGCACTTTTTTAGCGACGCACAACGCCAGCCGTTGTCATAGCACTAATTAAGCGGCGCTCCAACGCCTATATTGCTGTGACAACGCTTTGCTTTGGGTCGTCACTAGAAGGGTGATATAAAAAAGGCCGCACGCTGAGCGCGTTACTAAAAGAGTGCTGTGATACAGATACAGCAATTTGTAAAACGTGAAACTATTCACTTACCTTTCTCTCTAACTTTGCCTGGCTAGTTCAACGGAATTGACGGAGTTTTCAAAATGAAACAAAACAGAGCAATATCACAAAGCATTTATACAGCATGAAATAATTTCTCTTATACAAAAGCATTTACAACATCGTTTCTTTTAAACATATAAGTACTTGTTATAAAAAATTTCGTTTCTTACCTTATTTTAAATTTACCGAACTAAGTTTCTTCTTGTGAATGGTTTATTTGGTTATGTTTATTACCACGCTTGTAAGGTTTGTTTGACCAAAAAATCCTTGACTGATAATATATTAAAAGGTCAGAATATTTCGAACTCTGATCACAAACTTTCCTGGCAAAAAATTCTTACAAAAAAAATTATATGGTTAACATTTATTATTCTACCTTAAACTGCATACAAAAACTTTAATATCAGTTAAAAATAAATCTAAAAATAATATTTCCAGAATCCACGAAACGTTTCTCGTAATTAAATATCTTCTTATTTTAAATTGACGTCAAATCAGCTTACAAGATTCTCCATATTTAAAATTCTAATTTGAAACAGCAGTTATATAAGTACATTTTTGGTTAAATTTTCTTTTCGATTATTTAATAAAATTTTTAAAATAGCGTTATGTTGAAGAATCTTTCCTCTTTATTCTGATTCATAAATCGCATTTTTATGTAATTTGCGTTTAAAACATCACTTCTATATACATAATAAATAGTAGATTAAGGTATGATTACTGCATACTTCAAATATCATCTTCGCAAAGTAACAGCTCGCGACTTAAAATAACATTTCGCGATCGAATTTAAGGATCGACGGAATCTAATGAATGAACGAATCGAATGAATCCAGTTTTTAATAAACGTTTCCTTATATACAATTTATCCATTTTCTAAAATGTTACTAGATTAGTATGGAACATTATGATGCAAGGTTTCTCAGCCAAACTCATAAGAGTCTAAAATCTCGGCGTTTTATTACTTTGTTATCTGGTTCCAGTTATCCGTGAAGCTCTGTTTGTTCTTGTTTAACACCGAAGGTTAATGCTCGCGATCTCCTTCTATCCTACATTGAATACAAAGATCATAAACATTTCTTATTAATTTCTATTACATTTTCTAGGTTTTCAGTGTTCCGGTTTGCTCCTTGGAATAAAATGTTTCATTTATTGATTAGATATTTACATAGTTCTAAATACCGATGACTTATCCCAATTCTAGAAAAATTTGTATTTAAAATAAATTTTTGTAATATTCTAGGTAATTAATTTAAACTTTAATTGCTTTTGAATACAATAAGGGTTTCATTTTATAGAAAATATTTGCTTTCGTGTTTCAGTACACAAAACTAAGACTAGAATTGGTTTCTTTAAATATATGAAATTTTCTATTTTTATGCCAAATGCGTAAAGCTAGCACTAGTTTATGCTATTTACAGCAAATAAAAAGCAAAAAATATATTGATAATTAATAAGTAAAAATGAATGACTTTGTATTTGTTTTTAAAATTGATCGATTTGCGGTCGTATTTAAATGTGTTTTACGGTTTCTTACAATTAATTATTTTTACATATACAACTTGCGTTACTTGCTATGTATTTACAATATGCTTATATCACACTGGGTGATTATTTATACACGGAGAATTTGATTTTTCGTTTGTACCTCAATGAATAAAAGTACGCTTGCATTGTAAAGGGCGTAACCATGAATTTATGGAAATTTCGCTTTTTTCAAGATTCTTTTATACTTTGGTGGAATTTATTTGTTGATTTGGAGTTTCAATGACCTTTCGTGACTCCTTATCACGTATACAAATTCCAATAAATTTCCTGATGTCCTGCCCTGTTACATTGTCAGGTCTGTCGATGTCTTATTCTGTAAAAAACAAATTAGATTCGTACACTATTGTCGACATGAGCTCTTTATCAAAGAAATAGTTGAAGAAGGATTAAGGAATGCTTAAATTCTCAATACCATGTCAAAAACTTGAGATTCCTCTGAAATGTTCAGCACTATCACTAAGAATCAATGCCTTTTTTCGCCACAAAATATTCTTATACCTTACTTTCAGTTCTATTGTCTCGTTCTTGGGATTCCTTGCAATCTGCTCCAAAAACTCTTCCTCTCCAGTTCTCTCATTTCCATCGTCTGTTGTTTGCTCTTCATTAACTTCTCCACGTTCTTGATCTTTAGGAATTTCTCGTTGACATCATTTTGCAACAGTTGTGCAATCAAATTTAATGGGCATGGTTAGTATAGACGCCCGCATTTCTTGTTTCAGATATTTCTTCGTTATCGCTTTTCCCTATGTCTGACTCATCTTCTCTCTCTGATAGATGTACAATAACATCTTTCAGTTCTTCTTCAGTTAGGCACTTCTTAGTCCATTTGTGAGCCATATTCGACATTTTATCTAAAATAATAATGTACAATTCAAACACACTATATCTGATATGCTAAGTCGTACGTCTCATTCGAACATATTTTTTACACAAAAGAAATGTTCAAATATGTCGCTTAGAGCATTATACCAACCCTACTTATCGATTTTCACTCCTGTTGTTGAATTTCTTGCAATATAAGCTGATATTTGTAATATTTTTCTAGCATGTTATCAATCCACATTTTATACGCTAAACAAAGACGATTCAACATAACCACAAAGTCTGCATTACGCGCTACATTACACGGAAAACCGAATGCACATTGTACACAAAGGTGAATCAGAATGTCCAGAAGAGGCAGAACAGAAAATTTTAACTTCCCTAGTTTAAATGTGGCATTTAATTCAAGTTGTAGCAGATCGTATACAATGCACAGTGTAGGGTTAAACAGATCAACATTCCAGCGTTAGTAAATAAAATTATATTCTTTTCAAAATTTTCCAACTACTTAATAAAGTCACCGGCGTACAAATATTTACCTTCTTGAGTTTAGCATCTCAAGTTAATGTACTAAAAGCCAAGAACCGTGGATTTCTAATTATTTACAACACGATTAATTATAAAGGACCTCTAGGGAGTTGTAACTTTAGGGATCAAGAAACATCCAAGTTTGCTTTTATAACGCTGGTCCTAAACCCTTGGAAAGGACTATTATTTAACTAGCGTAATTTTTAAGCATACAAGGTTAACCTCTCACTTGTTGAAGAAGTCCTAACAAATCTTTGGTTTCTATTGCACAATACAGCGTTATATTCGACTAATGGGAGAAGCAACGCTATCAATTTGCAGGTGATACCTTGACGAAACCCCAAGATATCCCTAATTATACGTTAAATGAAATTCAACAGATTAGAGCTTGTTACATAATTTAGAATGTAAATACCAGGTACATTACTTGTTTGAACAAATGGATCACAGTAATCCGGAATGCACTACTTGCGATAAAGAAAGGTTGCAACATCTTTGATGTTAACTTTCATTGCTATTAACTGTTTATCAACTAATGGAATACGTAAATGTTATATTAATAGGTCCTTTGTGGGGAGTCTGGAGCAGGTGAATCCACCCAATCCACCTGATACACCAGATACAACAGTCGAAGCGTCGAAGGGTATGAAACATGAGTTTGATTTAGAATTTTTTGGGGAATTCGAATCTGTTTGAATTTTTCAAATAGGACTACACCCATACAAAGTTACACCCCTATAAAACCCCGAACCTTTCAATTTTTTGTTTGTTTATTTAATTTATATATCTTGTTTGGTATCAACTAATGTTAGATTTTTCTAGGAAGCTCAAATCTGAAAATAGATTTTAAATAGGATCACCCATTACCGTTTTACACACATACCCTTTAGCGAACATATAAGAGATTATTTTTGTTTCTTTTAAGATAAATATATCTTGTTTGGTATCAACTAATATTAGATTTTTCTAAGGAGTGCAAATCTATAAACAGATTTTAAATAGGACCACCCGTTGCCGAGTTATACCTTTTAAAGGTCCCAAATCTCTAATTTTTGCTCATCTATATTTAACTCCATCTTCAAAACCTTTTTCGCTACCCAAGACATATACTTTAATCGACCATTTCCCGAGAAATCTAAAACCGCTGGAATTTTAGAAATAAACCCTTTATAAAACACAAGTGTTTGATATTTAAAACTATTTTCAAACAGTAATGTTTGTTTTTTAGACTAATGTAAAACATTCCAATGTAATGTGTTTTTAATAAATAAATGGAAAGGTCGAGTTTAGCAACAAGAACCACTCTCTTTAATTAGAATATTCAAAAACACGACTTTTAAAATTTTAAACAGTAAATCTTAACACAAAATTTTGCAGATAATAAACACAACAAAATATTAGCCATCCAGCGAGCACCACGGGGCACCAATGTACTCGGTACCACTTGCCAAAATGTGGAGTAAGCTATCGGGCAAGCTACAAAATAGCAGCTGTTTAGTGTATAATAACCTACTACAGTACGAGTATTGGAGGAATAGCAATACAAAGAAATTGACTGCCTTGTAAATTAAGTTGTCCGAAAAACCAGAGGAAAGGAAAAAATTAATAAAGTATGTACTTTCGGCTTTTAGTTTTAACTATTTACCTGTAAATTATTTGGAGATAGTAGAGGAGGAAGACAGCCAACATAAAGCAAAAATCTTACACAAGTGCTACATTAAAGCAGGTAGTACATATTTTACACAATCTGCAACACCATATTCTACAATTCCAAAAAAATAGTCATTTCGGAATTGGGGTTGATAAATACACCTAACATTCGCCCAGAGATTGTACGATAACGTAGTAAACGCTATCCCTTTACGCTAAAGGAAATTGCCCCATTATGCACGCCATACGTTGTAAGTGGAAGAAAAAGACAGCTGGAATTAGAGGAAATGGATGCAAAAAGGCGAAAGTTAAACTACACGGAAAACACTGCGACAACACGCGAACAATACAAAGATGTGTTAGACAAAGAACATCTTATTAGAGAAAATGAGGAAGAATTAAAAGACTACTTTATGTGCCGATGGACTGACTTAGATAATCCGTGTTTTACAAGCTGTATGCATTTGTGGTTAGTAAAAAAGACTCGTTTAGTTATGTAGACGTCTTGCGGAAAAGTATGGTACTAAATCTGTATACTTTTTAAAAAGTTATTCTAAAAACGTATTTATCGAAATGGCAGCAGAAGAAGTCGATCAAGCTAACAGGATACGTATGCAGGATATAGTGGGAGAGCCGCGATTAAAAGATTGTCACAAGCTGCAAGAATTACACGAAGGAATGGATCTGGTTGTCGGTGGAATCAAAGACTTTAAATATAGAGGCAAACTTCGGTACATTTTACAATTCGAAAACCTAGACGGTCTCTATGTATCAAACTATTGTCTAGAAAAGGAGATAGAAGACTTGGGTGTCGATTTATATTTTAAGGTGCGAATAAAATTAGATAAAATTAAAACCACTCCAAACAAATATAAAGGAAGGACTATTTTCTGTGTATAATCATGTATTAAAATTAAGTTTAAATGACTCTATGCTTGGCATTAAATATTTTTAAATTTTGTTCTGTATAATGTCACAATAATAATTTTTAAATAGTATTACATTGTTCTTTATTTAATAAAAGGTTATGACGTCACCACGAAATAACAGTCACACAGAGAGGGGTGCGCATGGACACAGGTGTTTATGGGTAGGGGTGCACATGGGCTCGGATGTGTTTGGGCGTACACGGGGGAAGCAGAAGTTAACAGTCACCAAGCATCTAATTCTTATTTGGGCGGTATCGAGTACTTGCTGGCGTATGTATCCGGAGTAAAAGACACGATTTGTACACGCAGCTTATTAATAAAATTAGTTTAACAAGCGAAGATGACAAGCGTTACATCATCCCTGGATGTGTATTAATCTATGCATGGGGACATAAAGATATAGGTGTAAGATAGTTGTTATATATTTGTATAGATTTTGTAAATCTATTGTATATATTAGTTTTAGGATTCTATAATTTTTAAGTCCTTCCCCCACCTTCCCTTTTTTCAAATCCTTCCTGCTTCTATCCTGGTAGTCAGAGTGTACGTGTTACCTCCCCGTGGTGCTCGCTGGACAGTTAATATTTTATTGCTTTTATTATCTGCAAAATTTTGTGTAAAAGTTTTCCCTGTTTAAAATTTTAAAAGTCGTGTTTTTGAATATTCTAATTAAAAAGTGTGGTTCTTGTTGCTAAACTCGACCTTCCCATTTATATATTAAAAACACATTACATTGGAATGTTTTACATTAGTCTAAAAACAGAACATTAATGTTTGAAAATAGTTTTAAATATCAAACACTTATGTCTTATAAAGGGTTTATTTCTAAAATTCCAGCGGTATTAGATTTCTCGAGAAATGGTCGATTAAAGTATATGTCTTGGGTAGCGAAAAAGGTTTTGAAGATGGAATTAAATATAGATGAGCAAAAATTAGAGGTTTAGGACCTTTAAAAGGTGTAACTCGGCAAGGGGTGGTCCTATTTAAAATCTATTTATAGATTTGCACTCCTTAGAAAAATCTAATATTAGTTGATACCAAACAAGATATATTTATCTTAAAAGAAACAAAAATAATCTCTACTATGTGTGTAAAACGGTAAGGGGTGATCCTATTTAAAACCTATTTACAGATTTGCGCTCCCTAGAAAAATCTAACATTAGTTGATACCAAACAAGATATATAAATTAAATAAACAAACAAAAGATTGAAAGGTCCGGGGCTTTATGGGGCTGTAACTTTATAAGGGGTGGTCCTATTTGAAAAATTCAAACAGATTTGAATTCCCCAGACTTATAATTATATTTCACTTGAAAGGCTACTCTTTTCAATTGAGAGAACTCTATGTATATTTGGTTGTCTTTAGCGCTTATAACAGTTGATATTATTTTGAAAAAGTACTAGAATTATAATCCGCGCAATACTTTTTATATGGTTAAAACTTTAATAAGTTTGAAAATTATGTATAAGGATATAATTCTTTCAAGGGTTGCTTTGATTTGAAAAATTCAAACAGATTCGAATTCCCTATAAAGCGTATATCTCGGGTAACCAAAAAAGATTTAAAGATCGAGTTAAAATTAAACAAACAAAAAATTGAAAAGTTTGGGGTTTTATAGGGGTGTAACTTTGTATGGGGTAGTCCTATTTGAAAAATTCAAACAGATTCGAATTCCCCAGAAAATTCTAGATCAAACTTATGAATCATACCCTAAGAAAAACGCTCCGAGTGTTGTATCTGGTGGATCAGGTGAATTGGGTGGATTCACCTGCTCCAGACTCCCGACAAAGGACCTACTTACACATATCTTGTGACTAAGTGGTAATTAAAAGCTTCGACCAGGGTTTTATAGCAAAACATAGCAACGTCGGAAGAGGCATTCATGGATGGTTTATTAATACTTATCAACCATTACTGTTGACAAATACAATAAATGGTTTTTCGATAGGTTTATTTTCTGTTAAACAACTATTACAAGAGCAGCAGAGACCGAATAATCTTACATGTGACACATCGATGTTCAATACGGTCAGTCAATCATGACTTACGATGGTTATATTTCGCTTTATTTAAAATTATAGAGTGAGCGGAAATTTTTGCATGCATCTTGTAACGTGCATTTTTATAGCTTAACATTTTACGCTTTTTCCCAATCAGTAAATACATTTCGGTAACTACTATTTCTATATTTTATATTTATTAACTCCTTAGGCGAATGCGTCGTATTATAATGAGTGGATTGCATCGTTCTTGTCTTGCCGTTTGTATAGATTTTGTTCCTTATGTGGATATACAAGTCTAGATAATAGACGATAAGAGGTTGTAATAGCAACGAGTTGAATAAACAGATGAGTAGTTGTAGTTTGTTCTTGGTTCCTATATATTAATTACGTTGAAAATACTGTTTCTTCTTTGCTATGACAATAGTGAGAATTAAGCGGTATCAATTTTTCGAATTGTTCATGAACAAGCACGGCACGATTTTAGTTGTTTTTCTTGTGAAATAAAAGTTGTATATTAACTGTAGTAAGTGTAGTGCTAATTCCGATTGAAGTAGTATGGTTGATAGGCGAACGTGTTTGGTCGACGCACGTGTTTTACGGAACATTTGACGGACTTACTTTAGTGATACACGTGCTTTACTCATTGTGGTTTTTTTTTTATGCTTTGTCTTTTGATATTTAAACTGTGTGTGCGATCTAGTTTCGCGGTCCTTTTCTTTTTTATCAGAGTAGTGCATACTTTGGATTATCCAAATACAGTTGATACTGTAGTTTCTGAATTTTCTAACCCCAAAGAATCTAAAACAGATCATTGCTTGCGCAAATTTCATTATTTGCGAAATATAACAGATTACCGGTTTACAAAGGTATTGGTTGAAGTTTCTCACTGCTTTTTGGATGTTTATGAAAATAATATACATTTGGTCCCAGTTGAAATTAAACTAGTGCTACAGAATATTTCAAAATTATTGTCTCAGGAAATAGAATTAGCAAGAAATTTATCAATGCTACATAGTTCCGTCGCGTGATAATGTCTGCTGCTAACACCAGTGAAATACGTAGGTGTGATTAGGGTCCCGTGTGATAAGTCCCATCAACACCCTTCCAGTCAAGGGTGAAGTGCTGCGTTAGTGCCGGACATCGTCAATCCCACACCTCATTTGCAAGGAAGCGTTACTGAAGGACCTTTTGTAAGTTGAACTATTTCCTACTTGTTCTTACTGTAAATATCTATCCGTTGTTTTGCCATATCTTTGTCGTTCGGATACTTTTTACAATAGAATTGCATGCTATTAAGAAACAAAAAAAAAAGAGAAACAAAACAAATTAGTTTGAGTAATTTGAATATTTGGACAGGAAAGAAAAAAAAATCAATGCTACTGGATTACTCATATCAATTGTGTCTTATCTATTTATCTTTTGTTAACATTTTGTCTGATTTATGTTAAATTGGTGTGTGAGGAAACGTTTCCGCTACTCCCCAATATTACCTCACTTTGTACTAAAAATTTTTGTATTGCTTTTACCGTTGTTATATTATATAGATTATCTAAACAGTTTTTTTTTCATTCTATAAAGTACTGAACAATCTATGCTCGATCAGTATGCTATGCTTTTTCTTAATTTCAGGTTTGCAGGACTAATTTTTTTTTTATTGCAGGTTTACTATTCTAATTTTTTTTATTGCAGGTATTGTTACTAACTCCTTACAGCCGCGTACATAATATGTTGGTCTGCTTTCTACAACCCCCCCCCCCCCTACTCTCCGATTGAGCCCGGTCATTTCTTTGATTTTCTTGGTGTTACGCACGGCTACGAACCAACGTAGCATAAATTTGGCGCCCAACGTAACAATCTTAAGTGTAAGATATAGGACGACTTTAAAACGTTCGGCCTAGATTATATGAAATTCATTGACAGAGTAGTGTGTCTACATAATCTACGCCGTCACTATCAACAACATTTGCATCGGTACCTATCGATTGTAATGAGTTTGAGTGCGTTAATGTTGGACACCCATGAAAACAATGAAAAAAATTCTAGTATACAGTGTTTTACTGTAAATTAATACTAATTCAAAATATACTTTGTTTTGATATAAATTATAAGTTAATACCGTGCTGTGTATAGTGACGTCTTATTAGGCGTGTTCGACTATACTCTGCAAAAGGAAACCAAGAGAAAGATTTAACAAGTTAGAACACTAAACTCTGGTGGATGATATAACTATTATCAACCACCGTTACGTTCACAAAGGTCTAAACAAAGTTGTAGGTTTATCCGTATTAAATACGACTTTTGGAACCTTCCGGACTAACTTGCGACTCTAACTGTCGCGGTTGATTGAAAAGACTTACAGGGGGTTCTTGTTTTACGGATATTATATGGCATCACTACTTTGTTAAATTTTATCTTTAACAAGAAAACACTAAAGGGCAAAAGCAAAACCTCTTAGTGTGTCAATGTTTCTTAAGGAAAAGGTGTAGTTTCTATACGCTTATCCTTGAACTTATAGGAGAATACCAATACACATAATAAAGAGGGATACTGTTAGCGTTTCAAAGCACCTCAAATACGTAACTTTATTTGTCTTTAATTAACTTAAATCCAACTATATGGTATCTCTTTTAACTATAACTGTGGCAGTAATATAATTGATTCCTAGAATAATAGATTTGTCGTCTCAAACCAGTTTTTCTAATTTAGGGTCAACTTTCGTGACCGGTACTGTATGACTTAAACATTTTTATATTAATTAATGTTACAAAAGTAATAGAGAAAACCCAACTAAGTATATCTATTACTAACAAAATTTATCTTTACAAAGTCAAATAAAATTTAATTTTCAAATTGGTCATTATTTAAATTTTTGATTTAATTTTACTTTTCTGAAGTGTCGGAAGGATCAGATCTATTACCTTCGATTTACAATAGAGATCATATATTTATTTAATTTCATAAGTATCCAAACTGTGTATTAATCACTTAATCATTTTTCAAGTAACTGTATTTCTAAAAATGTATTTAACATATATGAGATAATATATCTCGTAAATGAATTTTTAATTTATTAGTCTTAATTAAAGGAAATCTCATGCATAAAATAAGAATTTTAACGATAGTCGTTTAGTTTGATGATCAAAATATAATGTTTTTGGAACGACTCGCCCTTCTGTTTATTTTTTATGACGTATAATACCCCTTTCAATAACGCGAGGGTCCAACATCAGATTACAACCCAACAAATGTCTCTAACAGTATACTGGATTCCAACAACCACGTTAAATATTTGTCCTTGCGTGTGTCAAACACGTTCAATAAACTGCATCGCTAAATGGTAGCATCTTGAGTAAAGCGAGATAATCTGTTTTATTAATTAATTTATACCTCCATTATTTCCGAATTTTTGTCGTGCCTAAAGGTGACATCCTCTGTACTAACTATGAATATTTCATATTGTCGTAATTTTGCGTATATTTATTTTCTAACTTAGTTGCGCATTGGTTAATGTTCTTGATTTAATTACACTCGTGTGACATGAGTACAGCTATTTTAAGAATCGGTGCCAAGGAACTAAGTAAGAGCATCAAGATCCCTTGGTGCTTAAAACTCAACTAACTCGTTTTCCGTTACAGTTGGCGCTATCTAACGAAACAAACAACACGAGGCGTACCTTAGGGTCAATAAATACACACCTATCCCGTGACTTTTCTTGAACTTGAAATAAATGAATTTATATTTCCGGTTTTTAGAAATTTTTAATTTTTATTTACGAGGAGCACGAAACTTTAGATGTTAGATAACTTAATGGGACGAAATATTCTGTTGAGATAAATTTAAAAAAAAATAAAAATGATCCATACGTTATAATATTGATTTGTAGGGAAATTAGAAAATTAACATACTTTAGTTAGTATTATAAATATTTGTAACGCATACGCGTAACTTTAGATATAATCCAGATAGAAAAGGAAAAGTAAATGGCAGAATAAATACAGATGTACCCTATGTATTATGATTTCACGAGTTCTAGTGTTAATTAAGCTGATATATAATTTTTTTTAGTTCTATAAAAGGAATTTAGATAATAAGCTTAAACTACCAAATAGAAAGTTATTTTTATACAATTGCTACCGTAGAACACACGGGTCAAACAGAAACCGAAAAGAAAGTAAAGTAAGAACCCGCACGAATCATGATAACGTATCAATTCACAACGTCGCTCAGTATGCACCAATAAGGATCATAAACGAGCAATCTTATTATCAGTGATATCCCAAGCAAATACGTCAGAGGACGATCCAGGTTCAGTAAGTTAGCGTTCAATAGCCTCAGAATCTTCTTCATAGGCGATGGTATACGCACTTTGAGTAAAAGATTGTTTTGCTTCCACTTTAATCGCGTTGCATGTGACTTTACGCAACTCCTCTACGTTAATGTCTGGGTCGAACCCTCCAGAAGATAGTTCATACTGAAATTCGGATTTTAACAACCTATGAACGTCCAAACCCCACGTAAGCATCGTGACAAAATAGAACAAAAAAAAGTAAAAAAGATGAAAAATTAACTAACCGGGAACGCCAGAGTAAATTATAATACACCTAAAGTATATGTAAAATCAACACTATTAAATTTACTAAGGACGTAACGAAAGGACTAAGTCTCAAAAGCATATAAAAGTAACGGTAAAATGCGAATAGTACTAGGGCGCCAGCGGTTTCGATTGTAATTAAGATTATCAGCTAAAATGCAAGTCTGATGATCCGCGAGAAAATTATCATCATTAAGTCTTCAGTCCTAGAACTTGTTAGACGCGTACCCTTATTTTTCCTATTCTGTACTAACCTACACATTTCCCTGAAATTTGCGTAGTCTGCATCTATCACTATTTGATCTAGGTCTACATTTACCTCTATTTTCCTATTTTTGCTTGTTGTAATATATCCCATACTATTCCCCAAAAATGCTTTAGAACGTATTCTGCCCTTCTATTTCTCCTATTTTTTTTCCACAGATGTCTTTGTTCCCCTACCATTTCTACAACCTATTTGTTATTAACTTTGTCTATCCATGCTATCAAACTCATACATCTGAAGCACACCATTCCAAAAAGCTGCTACCGTTTTTCTGTCTGGTTTTCCTACTGCCCGTATTTCATGGGCATACTGTGCTGTGCTCCACACATATGCTTTCAACAATTTTCTTCTTATTTCTATGTTTGTTGTCTTTCATCATAGGCGCCGTTCTTTCTTGTTAGATGTAGTTCGGTCTCATTCTATTGTTTACAATTATATACCGTATTTCTACGACATTCAGTAGTTGTGAAGGGGGATAAGCAGCCTGTGGCTGCCAAGTTTCCCCAGCATTTGAACATTTGCCAATTTAATATTTGTGCCAGTATATCTTTTCGTACAGTCAACATTAGTTGCAGATATTTCACAACCAACACCTGCAGTAGTTAATATTAATCATCAGATTTATCTGCGCTTATTTCTTCGTCATTAGGTTTTCCGTCTCGAACTGGTTGGATACGTACCTCCACTTTTTTATATTCAGAGTTAGCATATACAGTTCCCTGAAATTCTCACATAGCATGTTTGCAGCTCGGTTCCCCTTCTATTGTTTTCTAATTTTATGCCCTATTTCACCGAGATCCAGTAACGGGGGTTAAGCAGCCTGTGGCTGCGAAAATCCCCCAACATTTAGACATTTGCGAAATTAATGGTTTTCCAATAAATCCTTTCACACAATTAACATTATTCGAGAATATTGCCCAATCAATACTTGTAGTTGCTTATAATAATCATCATGTTTAAGTACAGTTAATTTCTTCGTCATTAGTTTATCCATCTTGAGACTGGTTGGATGCATATCTCCATTGATTTCTATTCTGAGCTAGCCTACACATTTTCCTGAAATTTCTACAGCCTACATCTTTTACTATCTGTGTGCAGTAGGCTAACCTAGGTCTTCCTCTCTTCCTCTCTTTTCCTATCTTTGCTTCTAATATATTCTGCACTACTCGCTCTTACCGTAGTATGTAGCCTATCATCCTCTCTCCTATTTTTTACCGTTTTCAACATATTTCTTTCCATACCATTTTTAGTACCTCTTCGTTCTTAACTTTGTCTGTCCATGATATCTTCATCATACGTCTGTAGCACCACATTTCAAAGGCTACCTTTTTCTTGTCCGCTTCTCCTACTGTCCAGACTTCACAGCGGTACAGTGCTGTGCTCCACACATATGTTTTAAGCAATTTTTTCCTTGTTGCTATGTTTGTTGTCTTTGAACACAGTAGTTGATTTTTGTTGTTAAATGTAGCACAACCTTGTGCTAATCTTTGTTTTATACCTTTTGCGCTTTTTCCATTTTGCGTTATTTGGCTTCCTAGGTAGCAGAAATTCTTAACCTCTTGTAACTTTTTGTTACGTATTTGTATTCTACTTTTTGATTTATCCCCCCCTTTGCATACTAGTACTTCAGCTTTATTTTTGTTAATTTTCATACCGTATTTCTCTGTTAGAACCGTTTCCATTCATTAAGAGCAGCTTCTAACTCTTCCTTGTTAGATGCTAATATCGTTATATCATCTGCAAATCTAAGCATATCAATTTTTTGTCCCTGTATAGTAATTCTAAATGTCTTCCTGCATTTGACAGTATTCATTGCCTCTTCAATGTACAAGTTAAAAATTAATGGGGATAGGGCAGAGCCCTGTCTCACCCCTTTCCTAATGTTTACTTCTGTACGTTCCTGCTCTAATTCTATTACTGCTGTTTGCTTTTTGTATTAGTTATGTACTATTCGTCTATTCCTATAACTCAATCCAATCTTTTTGAGTATTTAGAACACTGTTTTCCATTTTACATTGTCGAATGTTTTTTTCAGATCTACTAACTCTATATATACGCTTTCCCCTGTTTCTATTGTTTTCTCCATTATCATTCTCACAGCTCAAATAGCCTCCCGCGTTCTCATGTTTCGCTTAAACCTAAATTGATTTTCTCCTAGTATTTGTTCAGCTCGTTTTTCCATTCGTCTTTGTACATAATAGTTAATATTTTTTGCACGTGTGCTGTTAAACTAATTGTTCGAAAATTTTCACATCTATCTGCGTCTTTCTTTTTTGGTATAGTTAGTATGATGTTACGTTTGAAATCTTTGGGTATCTTGCTTCTCTCATCCATACAGCTTACAATCTCAAAGAGACGTTTTGTTACTGCTTGTCCATCGGCTTTTAGAGTTTCTGCTTGCACCTTATCTGTACCCGGCGCCTTACCATATTTCAGACCCTTTAATGCTAATTCAAACACATCTCTAAGTATAGGATATCCCAAGTCATCCTTTTCAATGTCTGGTACCTGTTCTAATGCTATTAGTTCCTCTCCTGCGTATAAATTCCCTATATATTTTTGCCATCTATCCACTTTCTCTACATTTTCTATAATGACGTTTCCTCTCGCGTCCGTTATATTTTTGCTATATGGTTTTATATCAATAAAATTCATTCTAATTAGTTTGTGTGCATCGTCTGTCTTTCCTATTTCCATCTTCGTTTGTACCTCTTTGCACTTTTAATTAATCCATTGCTTTTTAGTTTTCCTGCATTTGCGAATAAGTTCTCTGTTTTTATGGCTTTGTATCTTTGTTTTCCAGTTTCATCTGATCTATTTTTGTATTTTTGTCTTTCTTCTATTAGATTCAAAATATCCTGTGTTATCGATCGTTTCTTATTTTCTTTTTGTGTATACCCCAGAATATCTCTGGCCCAAATGTCTAAGCTGGATTTAATGTTATTCCATTCTGTTTCTACTTCCTTAGTATCAGATATTTTCCCGATATCTTTCAGCAATTCATGGTCAGAAATAACTTAAGAGGTAAAGTTGAGTAAGAAAATCGTAGCCTCGCGTTGGGTTTGCCAAATTTGTTACCGTAGAACGCACGAGTCAGGCAGAAACCGAACGGAAAGTAAAATAATGCCCCTAACGAATCACGATAACGTATAAAAAGATTTTAAAAAACAAACTAGAAATGACATGCTAAGTACAAATGCATAGAGGGAGGGGGTGCCATCGAATTTTTATTTGCAATAAACAAAAGAAAATTATTCTACTGGCAATTTTGAATAATTTATATACGAAGTGCTCATCTGGCTTTGCAACATATAAAACTGGCCGATGGTAAAACAAAAAGTAATGGTTATACTTTCTTATAAACAAGCGTTTTAAGTTAAAAATATTAAGTTTATAACAAATTCTAGTAAATAAAAAATAGAAAAATACTAGAAAAGCTAATTCCGAAGCGGATTTTGTAGTTTTGCTCTGTCCATAGGAGTAATGTAGCTTGAGTTTCTACTTTTCCATTTGTTTTGTTCCAATAGACCAGAAAAGATAGAGCATGCAGGATGGGGAGGGGGGTGTTTGAATGCTAATAAACAAAAACAGCATACAGATGCCTCCGACGCTCCAATCAGAAAGACACTTACTAAAAGTAATTAAAAATCATCCAGAGCTAAATTGTAAATACCTTTTTCTACTATATTATAGGGTACTATTTGGTTTGAAAAGATTATACATTTTTATAACGATTTAACTTGCTTGGTGTTAGGTTTAGGTAAAAACTAAAAGCTCTATACCAAACTTATAAAATATTTTATACGTTTTATTTTTATTAATAACTATTTTTCCTCGAAAAGTGCATATCTTTTCTGGCAAATGCAAAAACACAAAAAGTAGAGTTTTTAGATTTTTGTTGGATTTTTTCGTAATTCCCGAACTTTTCAAGCTGGTAAAGTAAAACTCGTATTTAGCATACCCAAAAACTTCGCCAAAAGTTTCAACCTAAAAATCCCTTTCAGCATCAATTAACTGAGCTATAATTATTACAATACAATTATGCTGTAGTGGTTTCTGAATCTAAAAAGATTTTGTTATTCGCATACCTGTAAAATTACTTGTAGAAGTATTTTTATATAATACGATAACGCCTTAATCTGTTCAGTTTGTTTGTCATCTGTTATGTGCTAATTTGACTCTAGTGACTTTTGAATTTACTTTACTCTGGAACGTAACAGAAAGAATTACACCAGCTAGTTGCAGTGGCGAGGAGGCTGTTTCAATGAAAACAAATGTAATTCTTTGAGGGGTATACTATTTTAGCACCTGCAGCCTACCTGAAACAGATCTTTGAACTGTCAGTCCAATCGTAAAATGTTAAGCGCCTTAATCTTATCTTGTAGGTGGTGAGTAATATACAAAACAACTAAAGGATTATTTCTACATTTCTTGACAGGCTCTTGGAACCGTGCTCACCCTCGCTTCGTCTACTATTTTAACCTGAGTACAAATAAAAGAGACGGCAAGGCTTTTACTTATCCTTTATTAGCAGACGTGGAAATCATGTGTTATAACAATCAATGGCATTACAAATAAACTAGATTCTAACCACAGTTGTGGCCAAATTCCGTATATTTAAAAAATACATCTTAAATTTATTAAATCATCCATCAAATTCACTGTTGATTTAAATTTTTATGAACGCAATTGTGGTGATTACTTCTAACGCATTTTACTTGTATATCGAGCGTGCACCTACGTAAAAGTTAAAATATTACTGAACTAAAGGTGCATAATGTCAACATAGTACAGTAGGTAGAAAGTCAAAGATTTTATCGCATACAGATTTCCGGTTCAATGCAAGATTTGGCCATTTTTTTCCAAAATAGGACAAACTTCTGGCGTCGATAAGTAATTCTTATTAGTCAAACTTTAGGGCTTGTACTTATTGGGTGGTTAAGGACAAGCGTTGTCTTTGTGCATGGGAAAATATGTGCAATAAAATGTTTATGCGGTCACCGTTTAAATTAACATGTGGTTGGGGATTAATCCCTACGAACTTGAATTTTATGTTTACATAACTTGCAATGTTTTTGGCAACATTGCAATGCATGAGAACATTTTCAATTCCAAGCTGGTAAAATGAAATGTGTTGAAGTTTGTCGAATTTAGGTATGTCTATCGCAAAATTCCGATGTTACGTTGCTGGTTAAGAAACTATGTACTACATATTGTTCTAACTATTTCGGTATTATATTTTAGCAGTATGAAACAATAGTGTCGTTTTAAATGGTAAATTACCCGAATTTCTATAAAATTGATATTGTAGTTTCTTGCTACGATTCCTAAATTAGCTAAAACTTATAATGGTTTCTCTAGATACTAATATATGTATAACTATTGTGCGAGTGATACACATCGTGATTACAACAACCTTGTTTTATCCAACATTAGGACGCAATTCTTATTCTTATTTATGTTAATCCCAATCAAGCAATATGTTTGCGTACTTTATTCTATTCGATTAAAATTTTAGAACTTTTTTACAAACTAAAGAGCTTTTTACAAGACTTTAAAATATTTTGAGTATTACTACTATTTAAATAAACACTTATGTTTCCTCTAAAACGGTAGTGTTATTCCAAATAAACCTATTTCCTTTACCCGTTAAAGTTTCTAAAACAATTTTTCATATCACCGAAGGAATATTGGAGGATAGCCAAAATACTCTGAAAAGCTGTCATTTTTATGTATATATCTGACGACTGATATTTTAAAATTGTAAAGAACTGTACTACTTTTAATAATGACATTTATTGGTTTTGAAAATATACTACTTGCATTGTTTTTTAAAAATGGGTCATCTTTTGAACGAGAGTATTCAAATCAAAAGACTCAATACTATTTATCTATTTAATTTCCTTATCGAGAAAATTACGGAAGATAAAACGTGCTTATTAAAGGTTTATTTTAAAACTCCTACAAGTGTGACCAGACAATTATGCATGAGTTTATTAAATATTTCTGAAATAGTTGATTTCCGATATTTTATGTTCTTGACTAGATACGTAACGTTCGATGGATTGACCTATGTTTCGCTTTTCCTTATGGTGTATGATTAATTAGTTGTAACATAGCCCTTGTTTAATAATTTACGGAACTATTTTTGTGTAATATTGATTTAATGAATTCTAGTAGTTTTTATATTTGTATAAATTGCAAAATTCCTTATTTTTAAACATCTTTATTAATATTTATAGATAGTAGTAATCCATTGGTCGTACAGTGGTTTTTAGTCCTCAAAAACCGCTTCCGTAGCACCAATTGGAAGTTTTCTTTTGTATTGGTTTACTGTACGCTTTCTTAAAATTTCCGTTTATAGAAATATATAATATATTACAGCTTTTACTTGCGGTTTTCAATTTTTGTAAATAAATACCTACGTAAATGAAGTTTGGTTTATTTTTATACAGAAGTATTTGCGCTTCCAGGAATTTTATATTGTGCGATGTTACTTGTCCGAAGCTATTATTTGTATTATTACTAAATTATTTATCTCATCATACAATAATAATAATAATAAAACTGGTGTGGGTGTCCAGATTTAGAATAGCTCCAGATTACGGCCTGCCTTTAGTACGAGGTAATAAAAAAGCTCCCCACCCCTCCACCTTCCACTTTTAAACAATTTTACTATAGACACACGCGAGCGTTCACGCACTCACGTACGCACCCACACACGCACATAAACGTCGTGTAATTGTGGTTAAAAATACCAATGCGGTAGTTTCAGCCTGTAGTAAAAGACGACTAAAAGGTGACTAGTGAGATCCGGTAAAATACCTCCCACAATCTCAAAGTGCAAGACACAGGTTGAAGGTACGAATGATCCAGGTGTAATACGTATCTTAACTATGCAACTTAAAAACGAGACGACATCCAGTTAAACATAGCTGTAACAGCGTACTTCAGAGTTCTACGTTGGCCGACTAAATATTTCCTTAGGTACTCCTGGGAATACAATGAGTATACATATATTAAATAAAAAAATTCACGGCCGTCACGCCCAACAAACACCTAATGCAAAGCAAATAAAGAAGAAATACAAGCACCACTAATAACTCACTAGCCCAAAGCGTTTTGCCTGGATTTCCAACTATCACAAAGGTAGTGACTACGGGGCAACGGCTGACATGGAATGATGAAATGAACCAGACTGTCTTACGTTGCGACTACAAAACCACACAACTGGAAACCACATCAACAATACACAGATGCAAACTATACACGCTATTTTAAAGGATATTCACAACTTTTAGAAATTGTAACAAAACAGTGCCCACTAGATCGGAAAAGAGAAATCCTAATAAACAACAAACTCACTGTCATAGAACTAGAAGTAATAGAAAAAGAAATAGCGCAAGAACTTAATATATAAATTAAAACACAGAAATATAATTATAGAAACCACTAGAGACGAAATAACAGACATATTCACACACACAGACACGAGAAACAATTATACAAAACAATTACATCACAACAAGATAACCACGAAACAAGAACTAATAGACTACTAGGAAAACGTATGGTCAACTCCCCTACAACACAACCATAATAATAGTTCGACCAAAATAGAAACAGAAACACATGGCCAGCTACAAACTCAAATAAATCATCACACTACAAGAGAAAAACTCTAAGACACCATCAGCCGTACGCACAACTAGAAATGCCTAAAAGTAGATAAAATACAATATGTTTGGTACAAACAGTTCCCATTCACACAAACAACACTCACTAAAGAAATAAACAGTATCATCTTCCTCCCAAAGACATTCTCGAAGTTCCTAGCAAAGGTAACACATGTTAAACCAAGAAACGCAGATACAAAGAATCTAGTCAACTATAGACCAATAACATCCTTCCCCACATTATATAAAATAACAACTGCCACTATATGTAAAAAATAGACACACATCTAACACAACATAACATATCCATGGAAGAACAAAAAGCTGGCAGAAAGTTCAACCAAGGATGCAAAGAATAATTAATAATAGAGGCAATCATCCTAAAACGCACAAAAAAAGAACACAGCAGCTTACACACGTACTACGTAGACTATAAAAAAAGCTTTCGACTCCATACCGTTTATTTACATTCCCAATGCTCCACCAGAAGGTACTACATTGGCCAGGAGGCAAGTTTTTTGTTGCCTGGAAATTTAGAATTTTGCCGAACCCTTGCCGTTCCAGGCAAGATAGGGATCTTTAACGTGCGTGACAACACTCACACACGGGACCTCCATTTAATCTCTCATCCGAACAAGGGTGTAATTTTTGTGAAAAATGCTCACCTGCCATTTTTCAAGCAGTCGGCCGTGTCGGGATTTGAACCCAGGACCATGGGATCCGTAGTCTTACGCTTACTACATTGTTCCACGGCGACGCCTTTTGACTCCATACCACACAGCTGTCTAATAAACACGTTAAACATCTACAAAATAGACAAAAGTGAAACAGTTCCTATCAGAAATACTGAAAACCAGGAGAACAACAATTAGTATAACCTCAGATCTAGAATATAACCACACCTTTACTTGATCCGATCCTACTAGACACTAACTCCTGTAAAAAAATAATTACAATAAACAGAAGAGAAGGAGGAAGAAGCACGATAGGTATTTAAGCACTACATACAAAACAGATTCTATAACTGCGGAAACTCTTCTACGAGAAACAAGCATCCCTTCAACAAGTAGTCTGCAAATTAGACAAAACTACACACCCCTTGATCTAATCAAAACCAATCGCTTAGCAGATACATCTACCACAACACAAAATATAGAAGAAAAAATTAAAACCTGGACAACAAAAAACTTACATAAGAAATACAGGTACAATATACACTACAGCGACGTATAAAAAAATCCTGTTATAAATGGCTTTCCCAAAGACGGAAGGGTTTCTCCTCGCAATACAAGACCAAATCACAACCACACGAAATCACCAAAAACATATAATAAAAGACTCAAAAATACACACCAATATATGTACAAAAAGCCATAAATATAAAGAAGCAATAACCATATGCGGATGCAAAATCCTAGTAGGCACATAATACATTAAAAGACAACATAACAGGAAAAATTATTCATCAAATACACGCATGGACATATAATCTCACCACAAATGAAACACCATGCTATAAATTCACACCAACTATGATCATAGACACCAGCGAATAGAAATTATACTTGGACAGAGAAATTCGCACTGATAACGCAATAACATGAAATAAACCTGACAATCTCTTCCACAACAAAAAAAGATAAATCGCCTATTTCATAGACGTTTCCATCCCAAAAACCCCAACATCAATACAATACAAAATATATAAATTTATAGAACTAACCATAGAAGTTCAGAGACTATGGAAACAGAAAGAAGTGGTCATCACATTTATCATCTACTGACTTCACCGTATGCACGTTCGACACACATCTACAACAGTTCGGTCTCAACCAAGCTATCCCCACAAGCATACAAAAATCTGTCATCCTCAAAACATGCAATATAGTACAAGCAACCCTTAGCTCGAGCAATAGACTCTGAGACGATTTGATATAAACCGTCATCTCAGAACAATATACCACTTTATACTAAAGGACAAGAAAGAATAAAATAATAATAGTAATATTAATAACCTCTCAGGGACCCGTTACTTCCCATGGCAAACCTGGGGCACTCGAGATCATCAGCTGTCTGCTGTCCTACTCTTATCTCCAATCAACACGCATCCCATCCAACCAATCTCTTCTTTTCCCTCCTCTTCGCCCTTTCAAATATAGTCTCATAAGAATAATAGTAAAAAAATAACAGTCAAGCCAAGCTGTACAGCATATCGTGACGAAAGGTTCATGGCACCAGAAAACAGAACTATATCATAAGCAGATGTCTGTAGGGCATCAGGAAACACCCTAGAGTAAATACCCTTACATGGGCAATGCGGCACTGGTCAAGCAGACTACAACCATTGCGGTACTCGTAGGAATACGATGAAATCAAATAACAAAATAACAATAAAATCACACTATCCAAAGTCAGGGATGCCGTTCAAGAAACACACCTGATCAAAAAGGACAAACACAACAGCTGCTCACAAAATAAAAATCTAAATAAAAGTGTTTTGCAAGACATTTTCCCGCAAACCGAAAAGCAAGCAATTAGAAAATCAAAAACGCAACAAGATACATAAATATAAGTCACCGAGAGAAAAGACAAAATATAAACAACCAACGATATGCAGAACTTAAAAGGAACAAATACATGATTTAAACTGGGCTGCAAACAAAAGTAAATAGATTAAAAAAAGGTTTCGAAATAGCATTGTACGTAGGTGAATATAACTTAGAAAAGTAGCGGAAACCAATTGAAGAAATTTTAAAACTAATTGGATAAGAACAACTAAATGAACAGAAACAAAAGCTGTAGACTATGCCAAAACTGAGACGACACAAAGAGTAATACCAGAAGAAAATACAACCATAAACCAGAATCTAAAATCTTAATACACAGACCATTAACAGAGCTTCAATTAGTAGCCAAAACTCTAATAATGTGATAACGAGGACCAGCAGATGCAAAACATGGGGTTCGGGAAATGAAAATGCTCAAAGATCCTGTGATACAAATGAATTTTTAAACAAATAGAACAAATAAACAGAGACTGACCACACTAAACAAGCTACAGAAAACGAGCTGTAGATAGCTATTGCCGGTACACCTCTCATATAGTAAAGGTGCAACGCATAAAAGAAGTAGGGTCTTAGGTATGTATATATATATATATATATATATATATATATATATATAGATCTGTTGGTTTCTTGGGATGCACTCGTTCGTACAAACCACGGTTGTTTAGATTGGCTAGTTTTTGTTGATGTTAGCCCACTGTTTCAAAGACTTACAAACGTCTTCACCAAATTCCATTCGTATGCGTTGGTAGAATCCCATGACTGTTTATAAAATAGGTAGTTTCGAGTGCATCCCAAGAAACCAACAGATCTATATATATTACTACCGTTCGAGAAACTACCTATTTTATATATATATATATATATATGTATGTATATATATATATATATATATATATATATATATATATATATATGTACAAGCAGTCTTGAAGTCATGCATCGGACAAACTAAGATGGATAAGCGTAAAGAGGGAACATCATAAAAATTAAATACAAAACAGTGAAAAGCGTTACCATTATCACAATACGTCCAAGTAACCACGAACGTAAACATTAAAAACAAAACGAAGAAAGTTATAGAAGAAGAAAACATCAAAAAGATAAAAACAATCGCGTAAACACACAGCGACTTGAAGCAGCATTTAAAGGAAATCCTTAATGCCATCAAAAGTAAAAATAGCCAAACACAATACTAAAACCAGCATACTACAACCAAGTACAACACCAATCAAGCATTTTAATAGTAATTAGAAACAAGATACAACAGCTAGAAGAAACCTAAACGACAAACAGAAAAGAACGAGTACTAGAGAAATAGATGGACAAGAGTTAACTCTAAAACGGCTTACAAACATGCATTAAAAATCAACGATATACCTCTAGACTTAGGAAACATCGTAGATAGAGCCTACAAAAACTTAGTGAAGTTACATTTCTGAAAAATGCGATCAATTTCTAAAACGGAAGAAGGTCGCGAGAAACAAACACCCATCTCCCAGGTATTGATTGACGAACGAGATAGCTTTAAAACAACTTCTATGCATCTGGCTCCGGAGGAAACTTAGCTGAATTAGAGTAAGCTAAGAAAACGATCACGTTGGTGAGGAAGCATAAGCTGCGGATAAGAAGCAAAAAGAAAGCACAAACACAAAATTCTAAAGAAGAAGGAGTGGCTAATATCTTGCGTGGAGATGAAAAATGATGTATGGAGAAGCGCATATTAAATCGTCAGAAAGAAACTGAAGCTAGTATCCAAAACTCCAGTCAATGACTAAGAAACCCTACAGCAGCGTGAGAAACTTTTCAAAATATTCTTGGGTAAGCTGGAGTTTAGCTCAATTTAGAAACGTGGGGATTGACTACGTTAGACGGGAAGAAGTCGAAGCTGCAATAAGCGGTATTAAAAATAACAAAGTCTTAGAACCAGACATCATATCCCAATGGTTGGTTAAAATAATGAACAGAACAACCTCAAAACCCTTACAAATAACTGAAATAGATATATAAGAACAGAATAATACCTCAATTAATGGAAAATAACTCTAAGTTAATACTAATAAATAAACCTAAAAAGCCACACCAACAAACAGACCGATATGTCTCTTGGACATACTAGGAAAGCTGTTAGAGAACCTACTCAGACAAAGATTAGAGAAAGAGTTCTTAGACGAAGCGGTACTACACGCACATCAATACGGATTCTAAAAACATAAATAAACTATAAACGCCCTAGAAACTGTGACTAACATAATAGCAACAACAAAAGAGAACTACCAACATAGAAAAGCTTGTATATTAATAACCATTGACATAGAAAATGCATTTAACTCCGCATCCTAGACAGAAATAATTAATGCCTTCGAACAAGCCAGTATAAGTAGATAACTGGTGAACCTAACGAATAAACACATTCGCACCGAAAACGAGCAAGTTATGCTAATAACAACCGGGATCGATTTTTGAAACATTATATGAAACAAAGTTCTAAGCTTAAAAATAGAAAAGAGGTTAGCCTAGTTGCTTACGCCGACGACCTAGCTGTCGACGTGATTGGGAAAACTAAAGCACAAATACAGTGCAGGGGCTAACAAAGCCATAAATATAGAGCAAATGAGGCCATAATGGACAAGTAACAGCAACGACGAGATGACTATAAAGGGTGGACTAGAACATTTATTAAAGGCATCAAACAATGGTGCGAAAAGAGGAACAGTGATACTGAATGCCACCTTCCAATGCTACACTCGAAGGTACTACACTGGCTAAAAAGCGAGCAATATTTACTTGGATATTTAGAATTTTGCCGAACCCTTGCTATTTAAGCAAGGTCTCTTTATCGTGTGACAATACCTACTCAAGGGATCTACGTTTTACCTCTCATCCGAATGAGGGCATATTTTTGTGAAAAATGTTCGTCTAAGGGTTTGTTTCAAGCTGTCCGTGTCGGGAATTGTAACCGGGATCTTGGAATCAGTAGTCATACACGAACCTGACTGATTCACGAAGCCGCAGTCGACCATCTACCTTACATTTGATTTTCTAATGCTCCACTCGAAGGTACTACATTGGCGTCTACCACCTGTAACAGGCCCTCGCCAGGCACATCAACTTTGTAAGCTGTCTATATAGGTTCACACTAATAGAATGCGCAAGGTGCCGATATTGCTTATAAGAAAACATTTCAAGGCACAGTCTTTGTTTGTTCTAGGTGGGAATATGTGAGGATAAAAATGCACATCGAGTGCGCAGAAAAAGTAAATAAGACCAACGTTACAGAGCTACAGCTCAACACACAACACTGGAACCCCATCACATAGGCCATCGCAGCTATTATGGAAAGAAAATAATAAGGCGAATATACACACAGGCGAGAACACTATCAAGCAGCAAGCGCTGTACTAAAACTACCGGATTCCCGCTTTATAAATAACCAAAACCAACTATAGAACAAATAGACAAATAACATCTGAACTCAACATAAGAGCTAATAGAAAATGAAATTTAACCAACTATGCCCCCTCAAATATTCCAAAGTAATGGTAATAGTGGTCCCATAGTGCTTTATCACAACAGGAAGCAAAGATTAAAAAGATACAGGATAAATACTTCCAAGAATGTAAAGGCGCTAGCTCAGGAACAATGACAGAGTTCTAGAAATGATTCAATGAAGTAAAGGATCGCAAAGGCAATTAAAAGAAGGTAATAGAATGATAGGCAATACTTTGGGGCATAAAGGAGGGTATGTTAGTAATAGAGAGCAGGGTAGCAAGTAAAGTATATAGACTAGGTTACGACAAACGTAGGATAGATACTTTTAACGTTCTTAAAGCGTTGGCTCAGGAATAATGGTAAAGTAGTACTAGAAATGATTTAAGGATGTAGAAAAATCACAAACGTAATTAAAAAAGAAATTGTAGGTAATATCTTGGGGCACGAAGAAAGCTACTTCAGTAATAGAACGCAGAGTTGAAGGCAAAGTATGTAAATGTCAACGATTAAAGTATATAGATTTAGTTGAAAAAGACAGAATAGATAATTGCAAGGCAATTTTAGGGCCATAAAAGGCTCGGTATAGAAAATAGTAAAGAGTTGTGTCATACCAAGTTTACAGCCCGACTAGGAGAATGCTACACCGTAAAAAAACTATATTTAAATGGTAGAAGATCTGATGCGGAAATTGCTCAAGGTTAAAAGTACATAAAATCTGATATATTTATCTCAAATTGTTCACATCGAAAATTATGATTTAGTATTCCTTCTAAGCAAAACCTGTCTCAGCAAATGTATTGATTTTTAGACGTTTTGCAACGCTGTTGCGTTACTTAAGTAAAAATTAGGTAGTAGAATTGAGTTTAGTAATTATAGTTAAATAAGGTAGCTTTTAGCAAGAGAACGCCTTTTAAAATTTATAAGCTTTGGTAGTTTTACCTTTAATAGGTTTGCTGTTTCAATGTAATATTAAATTAGGGTAATAAAATAAATAAGAAAGAACCTAGTATCTTAAATGCAAACCTTGGTAAATATCGGTATCTTACATCTCTTCGCTGTAACAATTTTTTTTTGACGACTGCAAATCACCTAAAGTTGTTCGTTAAATACGTCATTTTGTCTATTTAAATAAACACGTAAATATCGTTATGCAAATAAATATTCGTATTGGGATCGTGTAGCCCAATCATAATACAGAGATTATTCTTTAATGCTAGTTTGGTTGCTATCAACAGGCGTTGGCTGTTTGAATAAATACCTCAATGTCAAGCGACTTTGAAGTACTTGTGCGCAGTGGACAAACCAGTCAGTCTGCCATGGGCATTTGATAAAGACACACGATGCAGAAGTGCAGTGTTCTAACCAGCAATTTGCGTGTGGCCTTAGGCCTAGCCGTTTAAGTCAAGTGCAACATGCACTTGAATAAGTGTTTCTTAATAATGCGCTCTTCAGTTAATCATAATTCTCTTGAATTAATCTGAACGTTCTTCAATTAGTAATAATTATCTCCAGTATAACATAATGTTTTTCAGTTTACTATAATTTACTCAAGTTTACGGTAATCTTTTAATTGCCATGATGTTTTATTCGAAAGAGAATGCAGTTGAAAAGATAACGAGAGAAATCTAGTGATAACCTTTCATGTGTTTAATGTAGAACTTTTAATAAATAGCGTTTATACGCTCAAAAGTTTTCCGATAACAAGATATCCGACTTCGTTAATTTTTGTTTTCCCAAAAATGATAAAACGTACTCCTAGAAATTCTAATAATGATCTCGTAACTTGATATTATTGATTTCAATTAGTTTGTAAAATTAACCTCAATGGTTGGCGAATTTCCTGTATTTGCAATTAATAAAGTGGATAATTACGGTCAACATAATTGTTTTGTAACGAATGGAATGCCGTAAAAAAACAAAGCATTTTGTATTACTGTTGGATTGGATTTGTTTGTTTCATTCTGCAAGGAAGAAATACACTTCTGGTTCGTATAACTGGGCCCAACAAACGTGCAGTTGGATACATCACAACATATGGACAGCCGACGTCATTTGTTTGTCGAGGCACCGTATGTAAGCACATCTGGTTTAGACAAAGTAACACTCTTACATAAACAAGAACATCGCTGTACATGGTAAGCCTTTTTATTATTTTCACATGACGTCCCCGAAATTCCCACACCCTACATCTTTTACTAACTGCGTGCAATAATCCGATCTAGGTCTACCTCTACCACTTTTTTCCTATTTCTGCTTGTAATATATCCCACGCTATTCCCCAAATATCTTAGAACGTGTTCCGTCCATCTATTTCACCTATTTTTTATCGTTTTCTACAGATATTCTTCTTACCCTACCATTTCTAGAACCTCATTGCCAATACCTTTGTTTGTCTAAAAGGTTTCTACCATATTCCCGCCTGTGTCTCTTACTGTACCTATTTCATAGTCATATAGTTCTGCTCTTTCTTGTTAGATACAGCTGGGTTTCTTTTCTATTGTTTTCTAAATATATACCCTATTTCACCGATATTCAGTGATATGTGAAGGAGGTTAAGCATCTGCGGCTATTAAGATCCACAACACTTAGACATTTGCCAAATTAATACTTTTTCATTAAATCCTTTCGCACAATCAACATTAGTTGAGAATATTGCAAAACCAAAACTTGCAGCTGTTTATAATGATGATCAGGTTTAAATACAGTTACTTTTTTCATTATTAGGTTTCCGTCTTGGAGCTGGTTGAATTCATACCGCAATCGATATTTATTCTGAGCTATCCTACACATTTCCCTCAAATTCCCAAAGCCTAGATATAGCTCGGTTCCCCTTCTGTTATTTTCTGAAACATACCCTATGTCACCGATATTCAGTGGTATGTGAAGGGGTTTAAGTAACTTGTGTCTACTAAGAACCCTCTATACATAGACGTTCGCCGAATTAATAGTTTTCTAATAAATTCTTTCACACGATCAACATTAGTTTGAAATATTGCAAAATCTAAACGCGTAGTTGTTATAATGATTATCAGGTTTAAGTGCAATTATTTTTTTTCCACTTGGAGCTCATTGAACGCGTACCTCCATTGATTGTTATTAGCTAGCCTACACATTCCCCTGAAACTACGAGTCCACATCTTTGACTATCTGTGTGCAATAATCTGACTTAAGTCTACCTCTACCTCTCTCTTTTTTTCTCCGTTTCTAATATATTCCGCACTATTCTCTCATGCCTATAGTATGTGACACTGTTTTTTTACACTCGTCCTCTACTATTTCTAGAACCTCATTGTTCTTAGCTTTGTCTGTCCATGATATATTCATCGTACGTCGGTAGCATGACACTTTAAAGATTTCTAACTTTTTCCCGTTTACCTCTCCTACTGTCCAAGTTTCACAGCCGCATAGTGCTGTGCTCCACAAATATGCTTTCAGCAATGTTTTCCATGTTTCTATGTTTGTTGTCTTTTTCTTGCTAAATGTAGCACGACCTTGTGCTTATTTTTGTTTTATATTTTATACTTTCGCACTTGTTCCATATTGCGTTATTTGGCTTTCTGGGTAGCAGAAATCCTTAACCTCTTGTAAGTTTTCGTTTCCTATTGGTATTCAAGTTTTTGATTTATTATTCCTTCTGTTGCATACTAGTACTTTAGTTTTATTTTTATTAATATGTGATACCGTATCTCTTGGTTAGTACTGTTTCCATTTCAGTAAGAGCTTCTGCTAACTTTTTCTTGATAAATGCTAACACTGCGATACCATCCGCAAATCTAAGCATATCAATCTTTTGTCGTTGCATACTAATTCCAAATGTCGTACTGCAATTGACAGTGTTCATATTATAGTATTTATTCATAAGTTATTCCGATTTTGTGGAAAATGAAAGAAAAATTAACATAAGAAAAATACCAGTACAATGGTTGAAACGTTTATTTAATAGTTTTAAATATTATTTTCAATAGACCTTAATTTCCAAAAAATTGTTTATCATTTATATACCTAGTGGCCCAGCGAAGACGAAAAGGTCAAGATTCTAACTAGTTAAAATAAAATTTTGAAAAATCTTCGGACGGGAACATCCTTTGCAATAGAAGTAACATAAAACTTTTCATCCCTAAGCGAGTTACGTTTTAGGCCTTGGAGGCTGCCTTTTTAAAAAGTCTTTTTCCAAAAACTTCTTGTAACAAATATTTATTCAACAGAAATTACATGTAGATTTTTGACAAATTATATAAAATTATACTAATTCGAAATTACTAATAATTGAAGTTAAATTTATGGTGAGTAGCCTAAACAATCAACAATGTAAAAACTGTGAGGCTCAAGACTGACTGATGATCTTGGGGCTCCCTGCCCCTCACATTTCTGTGGGAATTGCAGATCTCATGTCTGCTTATTTCTTTGTTCAATTATATAATACAAAGTATCAATCATAATTCTAATAATTGCGGTTTCTTAACCATCTGTGACCTGCACCTGCATTATCACTTACGTGTGGAATGCAATGTATTCACATCCGTTCTCACAACTTGCTTGTGAACTTTCATTAACCTTTTCTCTATTTACCCATGAATTGCAATGTTGCATCTAACTTAAGTTTCTTAATAATATCTTAATAATTCCTATTTAATTATACATATATTAATTTGGGGGATATGTAACTAGCGTTATAAACACACCCCTAAAATTTTAAATGGCATGATAGGGTAAGTAAAGCCCCCAGTACTAGCAAGTACTTTTTATCCTTAATAATATACAAAAAATAAAATTGAAATCGGTTAATTGGTTTTTGAGAAAATCAAAATCAAGCATTTGAAAATGTATCTATTTAAATTTTTAAAACGAACAAATTAATTTTGGAAAACCAAAGAAAATACACTTGAAATTTCAAAAGTTAATTTATTTAATTTATTAAATTGACCGCCAGCTGTATCACAACAATATTAAAATTTTGTTAAAAGAACATGTTATTCTTTGTATCACTACTTAAACTTATAAATTGTATCTAAATGACCAACATGTGGATGTGCATTTGTTGATAAATTACCTAAATTTGTCAGTTTTAGTTTTCCGTTGCTGTCGTTAAGTTCAGTTTTCGCTCGAATTTACTTGTTTCGTTACTTTTTCGTAATTTCCTTATACATTTTGCAGAATGTTTTACACAACTTCAGACAGAGTAGATATAGAAATTCTTTATTTTAAAAATAGTGAAAGTGTTAATTTAACAGGAAATTTATCTAACGAATGATATCTAAATGAACATTATAGTGCAGTGTATATACTGGAATTCGTTCAAAAATACCGGGTCTGTTCTCAATAATAAACGCGATTTTGTAAACGAACGGCTTGTTAGAAACGATGCTTTAGAAATTAGAATTTTGAGACAGGTTGGCGCGGATTCAACATTAAGTACAAGAAACCAGCGTCGGCGAAAAATATTGCTAGAACAACTATTCAACGGGTTTTGAAAACGCACAAGTTTCATTCTTCCAAAATTCATTTAGTCCACAAGTTAAATGAAGATAATTTTGATCGGCGATTGCAATTTTGTGAAGGTATGATGGAAAAATTGTTGGCAATGAGAATCAACATATTTTTCGGATGACTCCATATGTTTTATAATTCGAGCGTGAAGCAACACAATTGCCGATATAGGTACGATAATAATCCGCGAATATTTAGAGAGGCACGTACTTAAACACCGGCAGTATTGAATGTATGGACTGTATTTTTGGTAACCGAATTATAGGGCCATATTTTATAGAAGATAATCTAACTGGGGAAAAGTATTTAAATATGATTGAAAATTTCATTTATCTAAATTTTGTTTACACCATCGAACACGATAATTGCTACTTAAAAGGTCAGCTGATATTTTAATAAGATGGAGCACCTCTTCATTATTGTAGGCCGCCTAGAGACTTTTTGGATGAAAGGTTGTCTGGGAAATGGATTAGACGTAGAGGTCTTTTGCAATTTCCAGACCTTAGTCCACTAGATTATTTCCTTTGGAGATATTCAAAAAATTAAGTTCATGCTAGCGAATCAAGAACTCTAGACAAGTTGTGACAAAGAATTATCACAGAATGCGGACAAATATCTCCTCAACTTTTAGAAAGTAGTAGAAGTTGTTTTGATCAAAATTTGTTTTATTGTAGTGAGACAAATGGTGATCAATTCAAACATTTAAAGGTGTTAGCGGAACTTTATCGACTCCAGTGGCAGCAAGAACGCCACATGGTTTTCCGAAAGCCCACCTTCCGATTACACTTTGTTTTCTTCGGGGAAGTTGGCGTCAGAAGAACATAGACAAGAAAGTTCAAAGACTGTTTAAGGTAACCGTACAGGTATTTGGTAGACGTTACACAACTTGTATACCCCTAAGAGTATTATATTTACTTTTCGTAGAACTCACCCAGCACCACTGTAAACTAACCGGTGCACCATTTAACTGTTACGTCACTTCACCTTCAGCAAAGTAAAATAAGTAGACAACGTATCGTCATTTCAGTACGTATTAGTTTATATTCAGAATAATTTAGCAACAGCACGTTTACATATAATACAACACATTGCCAAAAATATGGCAAGAGGAATGCGTTAGAAAAGTACTGATGCAAATTCGTATGGAGTTTTAGCACCTACTATCGTTTGGGAGTAAACTTGCCACATTTATCTGGTAAAAGTTTAACTGCTCTAAACTTTGATTGCAATACGTTACAAATGTTTATAAATTAATAAAAGTGTAACATACCTGTAACTAATAACGGGCACTTTTAAATTAAATTGCGACTTTATTCCACATACAACGCTGCTAGAAATGATCACAGTTTACTCACCTGCAAGAAAAAAGAAAATTTTTATTTTTGTAAACAAATAATGTTGATATAATAAACTGCATTTCTTAATTCTTGTACTCTAAAGCGTCACATAATAATTACTTATGGGTTTCTAAATATTGTTTAATCTCAGGGTGTACTCAATTCCAATCATATTCTCAAATTTGCTTGATGAGTATTTAACACGTTATTACACACCTTAGGTATTTTTATTTTGATATATAATTGAATGACATGTGTTGATAGACATCAGTATGAGTGTTGTATTGAACTATTCTGAGATGTTTGTCAAAACGGCTATTTTTATATGCTTCTTGAATCGTTTGGCTACTTTGGAGTAATGGTGCTTTTTTTGTCGAATAACTAGTACATATTTCCTTTACAGCAACTATACGCAACCAATATGATAGTGTTATTTATTTGCTTTTTTATTGTAAATTGTGTTGAAAATAATTGTTTATTTTAAAACCTTTGCAGGGTGCGTTTTTCTAATTTGATTATGTTGCTTGGTTTCCAATGAAATGTTGTTGATTTTATATACATATGTCAGTTGCAGTATTTTTATAAAACATGTATGTCATAATTTAATGTTTTTCCATATTTAATAGATTAATTTACATCGTTTCTTATTCATTGCATCAAACCACTCTGTGATTCTAGCATTGTAGAAAACCACAAGAGTTTTCCATATTGTCTAGAAAACCACAAGAGGTTATGGGCCCAGGTTACGTATCATCTATGCGTTATAAGTTTTGATGTAATTATGGAATTAGATCGAGTAAAAATTAATCTACTTCGTGGAGCTGAAAATTGGACAATATGGAAAACCAACATCGTGTTGATGTTAAAGCGGAAGCATATCTACGAGGAAATACTACCTACGTACAAAGACAGTGAGCCTACCATGCCCGCACCTGATGCTGATGCAACCATAAGTTCAACCTATGAAACTGCAAAATTGAAATATGTGGATACAGATTTGGATGCCCAAATCTTAATCCGTACTTCGATCAATGAGGATTTGTGTTCAATGTTGTCAACTTGTTCAAATGCAAGTTCTATGTGGGACAAACTTCTGAGCATCTATGAACAACGCTCTGGACAACGGTTAGATCTACTCTATACGAAATTGTTCACTTATGTGAAAGATCCCAGCGTTAACATTGCCACGCATTGCCATGCCATAGAAAGTATTGCAAAAGAAATCAAAGACGAAGTTGGCTCTATGACGGTGGAAGAAGTAATTGACTCAGTAGTTATAAATCGTATTTTGAATACACTGCCTCAAGAGTATTTTGAGTTTAAGGACACCTGGTCTGCAATGCCTAAAGAAAAGCAAACAATGCAAAAACTGCTTGAGCGACTATGTCTTAAGGAGCTCTCTCTAAAAAATCGCGATGGCGGTGAGTCGGTTACAGATGCTATGTATCTTAAGACAAAGAAGAGTGATCCAAAAGTGGGCGAGTCTAAGCAAAACAATAGCCGACGTCATAGGAAAATATCGGTTCAATGTTTTGCCTGTAAAAAATTTGGTCACATAATGAAAGACTGTACCAATGAGAAAGCTTTGAAGAAACACGCTGAATATAAACAGCGTAAGCAGCAGCAACAATTTAGTGAAAAACCAGTTCAAGAAGGAATTTTAGCTGAATGTATACTTTCTGACTCGACTAACTGCTACGTACTTGAATCAACGTCGACTGTATCTGAAGAGTGGATTCTGGATTCAGGAGCGTCCCGTCATCTATGTAATAGGCGAGAATGGTTTCAATCGCTCACCTTACTAAAGGTCCCTGGAGTTGTTCGAGTAGGTAATTCAGAAGCTATCTATGCATTTGCAGAGGGTGACATTCAAGTTCAAACAAAAATAGGTAATAAATGGAAAGTAATCTGGCTACGTGGTGTTTGGTATGTTCCAAAAATCGTCAAAAACATTGTATCTGTTGGAGTCGTCACAGCTCGAGGCTGTAGTTGTGTCTATGTTGGTGGAAAGTGCTCTATCACACAATCCAGTCAAACGATTGTAACAGGCAAAAAGGTAAATGGAATATACAAACTAGCAATTAAAGCGAACGTTTCAAACACATCTTCTACCTGCGAGGTTAACTTAAGTGAAGATGTGCAATTGCAGATGTGGCATGAAAGGTTAGCTCATCAAAACAAACGTCATGTCAAGTCGTTTCTGCGCCTAGAGGGTATTGATGTGAATGAGGATAACGAATTCTGCGAAGGTTGTGTTTACGGTAAACAACATCGTTCGTCTTATAGATCTAGGCCCAATCGTACAACTAAAGTGTGTGAACTTGTCAGTACTGATGTTTGTGGACCAATGGATGTACCTTCACTATCTGGTAAGCGACTCTATGTGGAGTTCAAAGATGACTACTCCAAATTTCGCATGGTATATTTTATTAAAGAAAAATCTGAAGTTATTGATCGGACTCGTGAATTTATTGCTCATGCTAAACAAAGTGGACATGTGATAAAAACAATGTTGTCAGATGGTGGTAAAGAATATGAGAATTCTGAGTACCACAAACTACTTGCTGATAATGGTATCATTTTTAGGAAATCGGCCCCGTATACTCCGGAGCAAAATGGTGCTGCTGAGCGTGAAAACCGTACCCTATGTGAATCAGCAAGATCCATGATCCATACAAAGAAATTATCTAAAAAGCTATGGGCTGAAGCGGTAAATACTGCCATGTACGTTCTTAATCGGACAGGTAATACATCAGTTAGTGGTAAAACGCCATATGAATTGTGGTATGGAAGAAAGGCGAAATTTGACCACTTAAAGATATTTGGAACTGAATGCTATGTACATGTTCCTAAGCAAAATCGAAAAAAATTTGATAGAAAAGGAGACAAAGGTATTTTTGTTGGTTATCACGGTGATTATGACGGATATCGTGTTTATGTACCACACAAAATCAAGTACGCATATCAAAAGATGTCAAATTTACAACAGAAGTGACAGTTGAACAATCAACTATTGTAAATATGCCCTCCTCTAGTTCATGGTTCCAAACTAATGCTCCTGTGGTAGTGAAACCAGATGATACATCGTTAAGCGACAACATTGCACCTATAGAATCTAAACATCATGAAGGCACACGGCAACTGCGAAATCGTAATATGTTGAAGAAACCCGCTCGCTACTATGATGGCTGTGATGATGAAGATGAGGTTCTTATTTCCTATGATGAACCGACCAAGTATAGTGTAGCAATAGAGTCAAATGAGTCATCACAATGGAAAAGTGCTATGGATGATGAAATGGATTCACTAAATGAAAACAAAACATGGAAACTGGTTAAGCTTCCAGAAAATCGAAAACTAGTTAAAAGTCGATGGGTTTATAAGGTCAAGGTAAATGCAGATGGAAGTATTGGTCGCTATAAAGCTCGACTTGTAGCAAAAGGGTTTACCCAGAGAGCTGGCATTGACTATGAAGAAACTTTTAGTCCAGTAGCACGGATGGATACAATCAGGTCACTCATTAGTATAGCAGCTGCAAAAGGTATGAAAATGCGTCAGTTTGATGTAAAAACCGCGTTCCTTTATGGAGATCTTCAGGAGGAGATTTACATGGAGCAACCTGATGGCTACAATGATGGCTCTGGCCGTGTGTGTTTACTTCAAAAAGGTCTATATGGTTTGAAACAAGCTTCCCGTTGCTGGAATTCAAAATTCACATCAGTTTTATTGAAATATGGGCTCAAACAAAGTATGTCTGACCCGTGTTTGTTTATAGGCTATTACAATGGTGAAAAACTGATGATAGCCATCTATGTTGATGACGGTTTAGTATTGTCTACAACCGAACAAACGGCAAAGAAGTTTCTTGAGGAGCTGAAACGAGAGTTTAAAATCACAATTGGTGAAGATTTACATTATCTCGGACTATGTATTCAGCATAATAGTGATGGTTCAATTACTGTCCATCAAAAGGGTTACATTGAGCATACTCTTACAATGTTTGGAATGGATGACTGTAAGCCAGTTATGACTCAATTAGTAAACCCTTGTCTTGTGACAGTGACAGTGAAGTATCTGTAGATGTTCCTTATCGACAAGTCATTGGTCGATTAATGTATGGCTCATTGCACTCGCCCAGATATTATGTTTGCAGTGAACTACTGGTCAAGATTTGTCGAAAAACCAACTAGTCATACGTGGATTGGTGTTAAGCGGATTCTTAGATACCTTGCAGGTACAAAGGACTATCAACTCACTTACCGCCATGGCCATGACCAGCTTGAAATCTACAGCGATGCAGACTTCGCCAGTGATAGTGATCGGAAGTCTACCAGTGGAGTTTTGTTTAAGTATGGTGACGCAGCAATCTGCTGGATGAGCAGGAAACAATCTGATATCGCTCTATCCACAATGGAAGCGGAATTTGTGGCAAGTTGTGAAGCTACTAAACATGCCATGTGGATCAAGCGACTTTTCTTCGAGTTAGTCAATTATGATGAAGTTCCTGTTATTAATATCGATAACCAAAGTGCAATTCAAGTTATCAAGAACCCAGAGCTGCGCCGCAGTACAAAACATATTGAAATTCGTTATTTCTTCGTCCGCAAAAAGGTTCAAGACGGTCAACTTAAAGTATCATATGTGGAAACAAAAAATCAAGCCGCAGACGGGTTAACGAAAGGGTTGGAACGTTGCCGTTTGGTTCAAGTTAACAATCTTCTCGGATTGCTTTAACGATATAAAAACTAAACAATTAGGGGGAAGTGTTGAAAATAATTGTTTATTTTAAAACCTTTGCAGGGTGCGTTTTTCTAATTTGATTATGTTGCTTGGTTTCCAAAGAAATGTTGTTGATTTTATATACATATGTCAGTTGCAGTATTTTTATAAAACATGTATGTCATAATTTAATGTTTTTCCATATTTAATAGATTAATTTACATCGTTTCTTATTCATTGCATCAAACCACTCTGTGATTCTAGCATTGTAGAAAACCACAAGAGTTTTCCATATTGTCTAGAAAACCACAAGAAATTGTATGCAGGAATGGTATGAACTGAACGTTATTGATTTTCGTGTAGTTTTCTGTTTAACACAATATGTAATTGTTAACATACCTGTACCTGCTTCATAACTTAATTAAAATCGAATACAACACGTGTAGCGCTAGCACATTCCCTAAGCAACCACTATGTGATAGCAATGAGCTTAATATTTTCAATTAGTTAAAGAAGCTTTTATCACCAAACCAACCTGTAAAATTTAGAAGCTTTGGTGGTGTACAACTACTAACACTGCTATTTTAATATAACATAAAATTAGGATAAGGAATTAAAATAAGCAAGCATCTAGTTTATGAAATACAGACAGTAATACATATCGGGACTTTACACCTCATCAGACTAAATTCAAAAAACTACAGATAGGCACTCTCGAAATAACCGGCATCTTAAAATTATTTGTACAAATTCACACGAGTTCCAAAAGAACACATTGTGAATACAGTCATAAAAAATGTATTGGAAACGCAAACAAATGGCTCAGCTTTCGGTATTGAAAGTAAAAGTGTGAAAAAAGTGATCGTGTACGGATAGATCGACAGTAGCCCCAAGGGTCAAGCAGTTTATACGCACCACTTTGCGATAACGACAGATTATACAATAACCCGGAAGCGCAGAAACTTCTAAAACCCACCGATAAAAAAGAGGAGGCAACTCCATTGATTAGGCAGGTTCGGGGATGACTGATAATCCCAAGGTCCCGGATTCGATTTCCGACAGGGTCCACTTGAAAAATGTTACGTAAGCATTTTTCACAAAAATACGCCTTCGTTCAGGTGAGAGATAAAATGTAGGTCCCGTGTGTGTGTGCGTGTGTGTGTTGTCACGCTTGGAATAGCAGGAGTTCGGCAAAATTCAAAATTTCCAGGTAAAGAACTCGCCTTTTGGCCAACGTAGTATATTTGAATTGGGAATTGGAAATTTGACGTGTTCAACTCAATCATGATTGCGTGGTGGCGCTCCAAGATTTTTGAGAAGATGTATCGTTTAAGCGTTATGGGAAATGATGATAATCAGATGATAAAGGAAGATAAAGTAATTTAAACCGGACAACTTATTATTGAAATACCATGTATAATTGTGATTTTAGTATAATGGTGTTTTTTAAGTATTGTAATAAATAGGAGTGCTATAAAATTATAAATTCAGAAATCAAAAAAGCGTCGGTGTGTTTCTGTGCAATATATTTTAAATGAAACTCCGATTCATTAATTATTTTAAAAACCACCGAAAAGGAAAACAGATTCCAATACATTTCTTATAAGGTATTAAGTAGCCTCATGTACATCTTCATTAAAAATATTTTATTTAATAATACACCAACATAATTACAGATATTAGTTACAATGTACGTAAGACGCAACAAAAATAAAATTTTTACAATGTGGTAAAATAACAATGAAAAACCATGAGTTAAGGAAACCTACAGAGAATAAATTTCCAACCAGACATCATTATATAGGACAATGTATTCATTTATATTACTTTGCGGAATTAGCAAAGAAACCATGACAATCAGGTATTTTACTCGTTTTGGTATATACTAAGAGCATACTCCTCTGAAGAAGGAAAATGGCGATAATATGATTGCTAGACAGCCACTTAGAACAAGAAAATTTAATTCCTTAGAAGTCATCAACACAAACAAATATGAGGTTGGACAGAAAAGTAAAGGTTTTGTTTGTCGTAAATACCCTGTTGATTATCAAATAATATATCAGGGTGATTGACACCGACTTTCGACATAACATACAACCACAAGTACAGTGCTTTCTAACAAATCAGTTTGGAATTCAATGTCCCGAAAGATAAAATGATATCTCTTGACTTCAGTGGAATTTATGGTGACTTTTAAATAAAACTGTAAGCAAATTTTTTGTAGAACTAGATGTATAATTTGGACTATATTTATGGTTGATCGCAATTATAACGTATTGTATGAATATATGATTTTGACATTGCGAGTTTAAATGTCACTAATTGTGATATGTAACCGTAAAGATTAGATGCATTAAGAATGAACTAATAATGAGTCTTGCTATTCTCCTTCATTGTATGTATCTTGCTATAGGAATACTTTTAGGACACCAAGCCAAATATTGATGTAAATACATTTAAAAATTATTTTTTGTCTATTTCTTTACAGAAATGCTCAAATAATGTTATTTTAGAATAGATTTGAGCAAGGTGAGTTGAGATTTGTTTTATATTTTCGAACAGACGGGTGACCTTTTGTAAGGAAATCCGTTTTACCAAGAGAATACCTCGCAATTAACAATCCCCTAGGCTACACGTCGTCCAGATGAAACGCTATTAGAACTAGACGTAGTTGGCGGCTTTTTACTTGACGGATTGAAAACTTAACAGGGTAAGTACTAGTGATAACGCAGCTTGAAATCACACTTAGATAAAATTATGGTCGTTACTCAATTTTGTTCAAATTTCTGCGATTTATTGCTATAGCAACCTACTCTCTCACTACTCTAGTTGGCCGGTGTATCTTGATTTTGGTATGGGATTCTCGCCACATTTAGGCAGTTCCAAATTCAAAACTTAATGCTTCTAGTACCTGTAACAAATGGCGACTATTTAGCCCAATTCATTTGTTTCAATTTTGCTTTAGTTTTAGTAGTAAAATGGTGCCTAAGGTTATATTCTTTCGAGTTAAGCGCTTCTGTACTTTGCCAAAAATCAGTAAAACCCTAAACTTCCAGGAGAAAGGTATTTTGTTAAGGGCGTCTAAAAAGCTATCGTTATAAGAGGCAGATTTATAAATTTACCGCCCCTTGGCTGGAAATATTTTGCCGTCCCTCATGTACAATAATTTTTGCTCTTTATTTTTACTGCTGGTAAACAATATTTAATATACTCGCGAATTAAAATGAATTTATCTTTATATTTCTGACGCTACAGCTAATAGGTACCGCGCAGGCGTCGTCTTGCTTAATAATGAAATAAAATTTCCACTATACTTGATATGATCGATGGATCGTATATGGTTTATGAATATATTTGTATGTAAAATATTGAATTTTTGATATGATTTCAATTTGTCTAGATTTCATTTTGTTAGTTAATTTGCCGCCCCCTAAAATTTGCCGCCCTAGGCTATAGCTTTTTTAGCATTATGGTAAATCCGGCTCTGGGGGTATTAACATCGAGTAAGCCTAAGCCACTTCCCCTGAAAAAACAAAATCTTGTTACCACGGCAACAAATAATAACTGTGAAATCTTATTTCAAAAAGTTGAAACATTGCTGTGCATTAAATTTTGACAGAAAACGACGCATGCAAATGTGAAAATCTGTAATTTAGACTATTGAACTATCATCACATACCTGTATTTGAAGGGGTTAAGTGGTAAGGAGGATTGTGAAAATACGCTTACTATACTTGTCGATCAATGCACATAATATGTGACTGTAAAAAACTGAATTTTATCATAAAAAGACAAACATTTCCGTTGAAGATAAGGTGCAACCAGGAAAATTTAGGTGTCCATGCTTGAAAATAATGATGCAGTCGAATTTGGTTGAAATATAGCTGAGGCACTAAAGAATTCATGTGAATGCGTCCATTAATATATCATGTCCGTATACATATGAAAAGAATTTCTGCAAAATGTAGTTCCAAGCGCTTGAATGCCGAACATAAACGAGCAAGGGTGGAAAAATGTTCCCGTTTTGAAGAAAAGTCGCGTTTTTTTAACTATCTTTTGACTGTGGATTAAAATAGAGTTCATTTTTATGATCCACAATGGAAACAGCAATCGAAGATGGGGAAGCACTACGATTCTCCTATGTCTGAGGATTTTTGAGTTCAAACATCTGATGATATAGGTTTTATTTCAGTTTTTTGAAATATCGGTGAGAAATAATTATGATCGATTACCCAAAGAAAAAGGTAAAACCATTGTTGGAGACTATTAATCTAAATTACTAACCACCAGTGTTGAGCCGGGTCACCGGGTCACTTCAAGTTACTTTCTTTGTTGGGTCACCGGGTCACCAGGTCAGGTGATCCGGTATTGACAAGGCGACCCGGTATTGACTTGGTGAACCGGTATTGAACCGGTGACCCGGAATTGACCCGGTGACCTGATGACCTAGTTTTGACCAGGTGTTAGCAGTATATGCTCCTGACATTGAAGTACCCGGTTGCCGTAATTCTTAAATACCAGTAAAATAACAGGGCTGCGTAAACCAACAAGTACATAATATATACGACATGGGGCATAAAAATTATTTCAAATTGTGTAACGGTTAACAGTTTAGCACACAGGGTAGCAACATTTATTTAATCATCACATTTACAGTCTATATAAAAACCAAAGCGTAGTAATTAGATTGGATGAAATAGAAAAGGAAGCTAAGATTAGAAATGGTGTTAGACAGCGTTGTATACTGTCTCCCTTGATTTTTAATGTTTATATTGAGGAAGCTTTAAACTTAGCTAGAGAGAGAAAAGAGATAGGTATTAGTGTACAGGGACAGAAAGTAGACATGTTACGTTTTGCAGATGATATAGCCATTATAGCAGAGTCTAGAAAAGAGTTAGGAGAGTTTTTAAATATTTTAGATGAGATACTACGGAGTAACTATAGTATGAGAATTAACTCAGTAAAGACAAAGATAATGACAAGTGAGTTACAGCCTAGTTCTAAACCAAAATTAAAAATAGGTAATACCGAGTTAGAGGAGGTAGATGAATTTTGCTATTTAAGTAGTATAATTACAAAGGATGGACGTAGCAGAAGGGATATAGTAGCTAGAATAGCTCAAGCTAGAAAAATGTTTTAAAAAGAAAACTTACTAATAGCTAATAGTATTAGTTTAGATAATAGAAAAGTTTCTTAAAGTCGTACGTATGGAGCGTTCTACTATATGGTAGTGAGACTTGGACAATTAAAGAAGTAGATAAGAAAAAGATAGAAGCTTTTGAAACTTGGTGTTATAGGAGAATGTTAAAGATTAGTTGGACAGATAGAATAACAAACGAGGAAGTTTATAGAAGGATAGGTGAGGAACCCTGTATGTGGAAACAATTAAAGGTCAGGAGATATAGAATGATAGGGCACCAGTTAAGACATGAGGGACTATTTAGTAAAGTCTTAGATTATAGACTACCAAATAAAAATAGAGTAGGAAGGCCTAGACAAAGCTATATTAGTCAAATTATTAGAGATCTAGGTTGTGAAGGGTATGCAGACCTTTTTAGACTAGCTCAGAATAGAAAAGAATTTAGAGCTGCGTCAAACCGACTTTAAGTAAGTTCGAAAACAAAGCAAAAAAAAAATAAAAATCAGGTAACTAAATGTCACCATGACATAACTCACAATTAGTTAGCGGTCTGGCATGTTGGTAGCGTTTCGTTGCTTAAGCCTTACCATAACATATAATTTAACACTTTTCCTTTTTGAAGCGGATAACCAGGTTATATTTCATTTCCTGATAAATGGTAATTATATGACCATGTTAGAGTTCTTTAACAAACATCAGGTTGCTAATATCTATGTAGAGCCAGGTGGATAGGAAAAAGATAGAAGGATATAGGAAGACCTAGACCAAACTATATTAGTCAAATTATTAGAAATTTAGGTTGTGAAGGGTATTTAGAGCTTTTTAGATTAGCACAGAATAGAAAAGAAGTTAGAGCTGCGTCAAACCGACCTTAAGTAAGGTCGAAAACAAAATGATGATGATGATTATGACAGTCAATGCTGAATTTTTCCAAGGACTCATTCGTATACGTAATCATTTTCAGTTGAATTGCAATGTTTTATAATTTTATAAGAGTTAGAATATTAGTACCCAATCAACAAGAACACTTAAAATTTATTCAAACATTACAAAGCAAAACACATTTGCGGATTGTGTTTTTATCACCGGCACCATTGCGATCTCAGAACCAGTAACAGTTCGATGAACGGTTAAATTAGAAAAAAGTTGCGCATTTGGGAGAACTGTTTGGTCACTTCAGGTGTCCGGGTCAGTTTGGGTACTGGGTCACTTCTGGTCACTTCGGTTCACATATAGTCACCGGGTCAGTTCTGGTCACCGGGTCATGGGTCACGGGTCACCGGGTCCCGGGTTAGTCTGTTTTTGGGTCACCGGGTAAAAAAATCGTGACCCGATCCAACTCTGCTAACCACCGTGAAAAAAAAATCAAGGAAACAAAGTGTAGCATGTTAACATTAAATGGTGTGCTGTTTTTGCAGGACAATGCACCTGCGCATTTCCATCAATTCGATTCGTGTTTTATAATTTACCGAAACACATACCTAATTCCCCAGGTTTAGCCCACTTCGACTATCGTACGTTCCGTCCATTGAAAGAAAGTTTGAAGGGATATCGATTTTTGTGCAACGAAAAGGTAATAGAGGCTGTGGAGGGCTGGTTTGCAGACTGAATCTTTTTATTTATAAGGAGTAGAGGCGTTCCAGGATTAACACGTTAACTGCCACCTGTATAGCAACTGCCAACTGACGTAAAACTGATGCACCGAAAGAAGTGTATGAGGTATTACGAAAATATTTTTGTTTTTTTTTTAGTACACATCATTGTATCGTCAAGAAACTAATATCTAAGTAACATATTTTTGAATGAGAGACCGATTTAGGAAACATTGTGTAATGGTAACCGGCTGTACAGGCGGCGTGCATGTAAAGCTGACATTTAAAATTTGCCATTTGTACAGCCGGCGTACACGCATTATCCCTCCTACGATGTGAATGCGACATTACGGTAAAGTGGGGTCAGCGACCGTTAGTTTCAGATCGAGTTTGCATGCGGTTAGCAGTTTTACAAATTGATAAGTTTATTTAGTTTATTTTGATATACTTAATTTTTTTCTACATTGTACTCTCATATTTTTCGGGTAAGCGACTTTTTACGATTTTATCACAAGTCAAGATAGCATTTTTATTACAGTCATTTCGATTAATATGGATTCAAATAAGAGGCCGTTGAGTGACAAAGAATTACTAGAAAAAGCGAAAAAAAATTTTGCCGAGTCAGAAAGTAGCGAAGTCGGCGAGAAGTTTGATAGTGATGATAGTGTCAGAGATCCTGACTTCCAGGACCGTATTTCCATATCTTCAGAAGACAGTTCTTCCGAAGAAGACCATTATCCGGATGCTGCTTCTAATGATATTCCTGGTATCAATCCGATACTAGTTTCTGAATGGAAAGAAGTAACGGGAAAACATCAGCAAATTTTTGTATTTGTAGGAAATGAAGGCCTAAACCCAAATTTGGCTACAACAAGTACTTTTACAGAATTAAATTTCTTATTCCATGTTTGTGACCGAATATTTCTTAGAAACGATGATTATAGAAACGAATCGAAATGCGCAACAGGTAATAACAAAGTAAGGTAGACCAAAGTCCAAAAGCTGACTTTCATTTGGAAGCTAGTAACACTACCGGAAATAAAAAAAGTTTCTCGGAGTTGTGCTTTGTATGGGTTGAGTTCGCTACCCTAATATTGAGGCTTACTGGAGCACATACTCCATATACAAGAATAACATCATTCCAAAAATAATGCCAAGAAACAGATTTCAATCTCTTCTGAGCTTTTGGCATTCTTCAAATAATGAAAACCTGACAGAGACAGATAGTCGTCTTCGTAAAATCGAGCCATTAGTTTCTCACTTTAATTTGAGATATAAACAGGTACTGTAGCCAGGAAAAATAATAGCAATTGATAAAAGCATGGTTCCTCTTCGTGGTCGACTAAAATTTTGACAATATATTCCTGGAAAACGGCATAAATATGGCATCAAGCACTTTAAGATGTGCTATCAGAAAGGATATACCTATTCGTTTTCTGTTTGTCAAGGCAAAAGCGCGAATCAGAAAGTATCTCTCCCAATGAGTACAGTGATGGATCTGTGTAAAGATTTTTTGGGCGAAGGCAGAGTTGTGGTAAACGACAATTTCTATACCAGCATTCCTCTTGCAAAACAACTTTTAATTTGAAATACTTACTCAGTTGGTACCCTAAGAAAAAACAGAAAAGGTCAACCAAAGAAAGTTGTGTTAGCAAAACTAAAAAAAAAGAGAAATAATAGGGCGAGAAAATGAAAAGGAATCGTTGTATCTAAGTGGAAAGACAAAAGAGATGTGTTAATGCTCTCCACTTATCACACTTTGGACATAGTAAACACCGGTAAGTTAAACAGAAAGTGCGAAGAGATTAAAAAACCTCAATGCATTGTTAATTACAATGCAGGAAATGCGGGAATTGATTTGTGCGACCAATTGGCCGCATATTCTTCACATATTCGAAAATCGGTAAGGTAGTATCACAAAGTTGCCATCGAATTATTTATTGATGGGTTCATCTATAGGTAATACTTTAGTGGCATACAGGCTGGATCATTCAAAATCAAAAATTTCGGTTAAAAAATTTCGGGGAACTTTGGTGGAGTCGCTTTTGGAAATTACAGGTGAAAGCGAAGCTTCACAACAGGATAAGAAGCGAAAGAAGCTACATTACATGTGATTTTCCAATGCTCCACCCGAAGGTACTACATTGGCCAGGAAGCGAGTTTTTTTTTACCTGGAAAATTTTGAATTTTGCCGAATCCTTGCTGATCCAAGCAAGGTAGGGATCTTTAACGTGCGTGACAACACTCACACACGGGACCTCCATTTTACCTCTCATCCGAACGAGGGTGTATTTTTGCGAAAAATGCTCGTCTAACATTTTTCAAGCGGACCGTGTCGGGATTCGAACCCTGAACCTAGGGCGTAGTAGTCACACACATACCACTACGCCACGGAGCTGCCCGAAAGAAGATACAGCATGAAATGAAAGAGACTGAAGAGCAATGCAAAAGGAATAGAAAAATCAGAAAAAGATGTTCATATTATTACAAGAAATTAGCGGCGGAGCAAAGCTAAAAACTAGCAGCAAATTCAGCGAAAAGAGTAACTAACTACGTATTGCGATACATGTCCCGAAAAACCTTTTATTTGTAGTCAGTGTTTTCCTCAACATATTTAAGTATATTTCTGTACTGAAATTTGTGTGTACTAAATAATGAACAGAAATAAAACTTTCGTTTTTTGATACATGTTTTTTCATATTCGCCATGCTCCGATCGCCAAACCAATGGTGCACATGTTTACTTGTACGCCGAAGAATACCTACTATACGGGGAATTGTACACAATCTGAAACGCCGGCGTCCAATTTATCATGGGTGACTCTGTGGCGTAGTTGGTATGTGTGTGAATACCACGCTAAGGTCCCGGGTTGGTTCGAATCCCGACACGGTCCGCTTAAAAAATGTTAGGCGAACATTTATCACAAAAATACACCGTCGTTCGGATGAGAGGTAAAATGGAGGTCCCGTGTGTGAATGTTGTCACGCACGTTAAAGATTCCTATCTTGCTTGGAACAGCAAGGGTTCGGCAAAATTCCAAATTTTCCAGGTAAAAAACTCGCTTCCTGGCCAATGTAGTACCTTCGGGTGGAGCATTGGAAAATTACATATAAGGCATCCAATTTATCTCAAAACATAGCTCTCCTCTTGTATGCCGGCGGTTCAATTGGCACGAAAATGACATAGCCACTTGGTGGATGATAACTTTACAATTCTTAAAAATGCTATGTGGCGGTTAACGTGTTAAGTGTGTTAATTTAAGAGATGACTATGTGGAATAGTAAAATATTCTAACTTCCAACTTTTATTTGTTTCAATAGTAGGTTAAGAATATTTCAATGCTCCCTCGTAACTCTTCTCCTCACCGTATTTATGTTATACTTAAAAGTAGTAAATTAGTCGCACATCAGGCTCTTTATTATCTATACTTGTCTAATTTGTACATAAACTAGAATGTGTACAACCTCAAGATTTATTATTGTACTTCTCCAACATTCATGTAAGTGTACGTAAAAGTGTCTTGCTTCAAAATTAGTTGGTTAAACCACGTCATTCGTTTTAAATGTCAAACCTTGTAGATTTTCTCTGCAGTATATAAAAACGTGTTTCTATTGGATTTTCTCCGCTGCATATTATTTCTGCTTTTATTCTTCTAGACAATCGAAATAATTCATTTCGTAGTAAAATGTTTCTTAGATTTATTTCTAAAACACGTTCCATTTGTTTTATTATTTGACATTTCCTAAAGGCGCATCAAGCAGACTGCTTCTTTTGTAAAATTACGAATTCAAGCCATCAATTCTTCGCTTTAATATATTTATTATTCGATTTGACTTTCTAAATATTTATAACGATGCTGTTTCTCTGTATAACCCCAGATTCCGAATTAAATTATGCTGCTCGCGTGTATTTCAAAACAGGTTGTTTACAAAATGTTTACGGAAGCCATCCAGATATATAATTCATCTTGGCATAAAAAATCTCAAGGGGTTCAATAATCTCATCCTTTAGATAAAAATGAACATCAATACTCAAGTAATAATCAATAATAATTGCCCAGCAAAAAGTTTATGCTGCAAAATTGCTTTTCGCTTAATCGAGGAGAGCTAACGAAATGGAGAATAATAACTTATACTCCAGAATATCGATATTTCAGATTAACTCCGTGAGACACTTTATTTTATAAGTTCTTACCCCAAGTTGGAAAGAGGGATGAGTTGTGTCGCCCTTTGGATATAAACTTTGCTTTCTTATAATTATTTTTGAGGAGATTCTTGTTTAGCTACCATTGTATAAAAAGCTTTAGATGAGGGAAGGGGAATTGAATAAAGTTGAATAAAGTTATACAAAATTTTTATACTAACTTGCTCTGTAAAATAATGAGTCCTGTAATTTTAAGGAAAATAAAATTTTGTTTGTGGATATTGACAACAGCGATGCTGTCGAAACAAATGTAGCGTCAATTTATCCATTTAAAGAATAAAACTGAGTGTCGACTTTACAATAAATTACATAGAAGTAGCTATTTCAAAAATGAAATGAATGAACGCGGCTATTAGTAGTCACCCATACATTTCAATTGTTCAAGTCGATATTAATAAATTAAGAGCGGCTTGTGGACAGCTGTAGAGAAATAATATCGGGACATTAGTTAAAGAGCTACTTTTTGTATTTGTTGAAAGTGTTAGAAAAAGGTAGTTGCATAAAGTTTGTGATGTGCAAATCAAGTTGTATCACATCATCCCTATATAAATGTAACGCTGGCGCATCACTTAAGAAAACATTGAACGGCAAAAGAGACTATTAATATCATTTATTCATTTGAGTTCTGCGCTCGAATGTAGTTTGTATAATTTAGAAGATTTGGTAAGTACATTTAGAGTTGCTATTTTAATATAACATTAAATTAAGACTAAAGGGTAAATAGAGAAGCACCCAATTTATTAAATACAAATGGTAATAAATTTCGGAATTTGACAACCCTTCGTATTAAATTCAGAAAAATTACATATAAACATCGGAAAATAACTGTCGTATTAAAGTTATTTGTACAAATTCACACGAGTTCAAGAACCATCAGCTATAGGAGATATACTACAAAAAGCATAAACTTACAGATACAGCCATAAAATTAATGAATTGAAACGCACGAATGGCGCAGCTTTGGTAAAAATGTGTGAACAAAGTAAGTGTACACACGTAGAGAACAAAAATGATCTTAAAATTAGGATAGCTTAACGTACAATGCGTAAGAAAGAGAATAGCATTCAATTACTCTAGGACGTGAAACTTATAAAACCGACGAATGGCAAAAGATAGGCTAGATCCAATCAGGTTATTAACGATCAAACTTGTAACATGTTTAATTTGATCAGTAATTATTCGCATTGAATTACGAGGATAATGCGCCAAGCGTGCCTTATTCTCTAATAATGTTCCATATAGTACATAATAAAACGCTTCGCTTTAATAATCTTCTTATAGTAAAATATCTGTGTGCCTTAAAGTTATTTTGTCGAGCATCTCTAGCTGTTGCTTTCGTATTTCCCCACCTTTAACCGCGAGTCTGTGAATCGTCGCTATGATTCGGTTCTAGTTTGGTTTGTTAGTCGCACCTTAGCTATCAATCTATCAAAATGTTTTCCAGGCTAGAGGCGTGCGACATTCGATTGAATTATTTGTGTGAGCGGACAAGTCATGGTAGACTTGAATAAATTTCAATAACTTCTACTAACGATTTGTAATTTATACATATGATCTGTTTCACTTTCGATTATTGTTGAACTGGTTTTACAAACCGTAGAAAGAAATTTTGTCAGGTTAGGTTTATATAATTGTAAGCTTTGTTCCATTTGAACTTCAGATAAATTTCAAGGTATATTTTCGACGTTATACTCTTTTGTGATGTAGTCACATTTGACAGTTGTTTGCCGTGAAAGCAGATGTTTCGTGCAGCTTTCCTAAAATTCAAATTAAACATTCTTCAATCTTGAAGTTAGCTATTATTTACAGATAAATTATAAAAACTAAGTATAAAAATTTAAATACACGCTGCGTAATAATTATGAAACTGTAATCTACCTGATAAGATCTGCCCAAGATAGAAATGTTAGTTCAATGCATTGTGGTTACAAATTATTTTGATCAAATATTTAAAACAAGCTTATGTTTAGAGAGCAGTCTTTTGCTTTAAAAAGACAAAATTTTGACTTTGTTATAAATGTTATTGTTGAGAATTTTTTCTACATGTTAAAAAGTTATGATTTTTAAAAGAAAGTTTTTTACTTCAGTAAACAATTAGCTAAACTTTGAGACTTTTATTTTGGTCAAATGCGATCAAATCTGATAACATAAAGGTAGAATTTTTGGGAAATAATTTTGTGCCAATATCATATTGGATATACATTTTTTTATTTTTAATACTTTTATAGGACACAAATGATGGTGTTCTACTTTTTCTTTATTTAATCTTTGTTCTTACAGGAGCTGCGTCTTATTTTTATAAGACAGGTTTTTGTTAACGAAGGCGATCGTTTTATCTTTGGGTTTCCACGTCCGCCCTTAGAATTGTGCTTTGCTCTTGAAAACAAAATTCGACTTACCTCCCCCCCCCACTTCTTATTGCTCTAGCCAGGAATAGACCCCTAGCTATGTCGGAAGTTTTTTTGTTCACTGACCCAGCCAAAAAAAAATTCGTATCACTGGCGCCAAACAACAACAAAAATTCGTTTTAAACTACCGACCGGAAATTACTAATTTAATTGACACGCAACGAAGATACGTTGGAAACAGTTAACGTGGCGATGTTCATACTCGAAGCTGTGGCTAACAGGCATATATTTGGGTGCAAAACTATAGGCGTGGATTTGATATACCCACAGTTAACGTAGAAACGGTAGTGTTAGGGAGCTTTTATCAATATCACAGTTGGATTTTATATCTGCAGTAATTCCTGCCTTAAGGTCGATAAAGTTTTAAGCGAATAAAAAAGAACCGTAAAGCGTTTAAATTTTGTTATAAATCCAATAAATATCTTGTACTGTTTGTGTGATTTATGGTGATAATAAGGCGTGGAGTTTATTATGATTAATAAGAAAATTAACGTTGACGTATCGTGATTGAAAGCGAATTTTACCTACCGGTTTCTCATAAAGAGAATCTCACAATTGTTTCCGCAAAATAGAACATAGAAAATAAAATGGTTGAATTGTTTCATTGATAATAATAAGTTGTTTCTTCAACAACACACATATTTGGCCAACTAAAAGTAGAAATGAAACAATTAACCGATTACTTATATATTTTACAAAAAGGAATGCACCAATATGATGAGCTGCAACCACAAGAAGACCGGTCATTGGTTTTTCTCTTTGTAAAACAACCAACAATTTAATTTTCGTTCACAATGCTTGAATTACTTTTCTAAACCAGACACAATTATTTGTAACTAGAGATAGATCATAGTTTCTTGTTGTTCACTGCTATAGTCATGTTCCACAATATAGGTTAAGTATACACGACATGAAGTTGCTTTGTCTTTATTTTAAAATAGTAGAAAAGAAGGGTGTAAGCAAGACTCCATTAACCTATCGTAACAGTGATAACAACAAAATAAATTATTCGGGTAGACTTTTTTTATGTTATTTGTTTCCTAGGTGGGTTAGCGCTAACAGGCTACACATAGACAAAGGAAGTTTAAAGACCTTTCAAGGTAAGCGAAAATATTTTACCTCTGGTAACTTTTTTCTCCTTTTTATTCTGGCTTTTGACCTATTTTCCCCTCCTTTACATATTAGTCCCTTATATTTATTTTTGTTGACTTTCATAATGCATCTCTCTGTTAGTGCTACTTCCATACCATTAAGTGTAGCTTCTGACTTTTCCTTGCTAGTTGAACTGACCTGGCAAGTAATTTTCTAAATTCGTAAATTTTCACATCTTCGAGAAAGACATTTGTTGTCTAAAAATTTTAAGTTCTTTAATCGATTTTTATTACAGCGCAAACTCCCAGTAGGGTTAACAACCACGATAGTGAGACAGCCACGCAATAGGCCGTATGGGTGGAAGCTATTTGTTCGTCCTCGAGTAACCTTTAACCCACCAACATATTCGTAATCCTGAATAAGATTTATCACGTACCACGTTAGTATGGGAGCGACGCCTTTTGGTAATCCAGCTGCAACATGGGCCTAACCTACCTAAAGGCAACCGCCACCAACTAGTGGTTGAGGGTGAGTGACTTTGTTGTACCCCAAAAGGGTCTATTAACTGTTTCTGCAAGCCCCTTTTTCACTATAGCTATGTCCTGAGCCGTCAAGTTGTAGTCTGCTAGACCTGGCACCCCATTGTCAAACATAATAATCTCATGCTAACTAATTAAACTTTTTACTTAAAGTATACTATTTCTAGAAAGTAATAATTGATGCAAATTTTATACACTTTCAATTATCAGCAATAGCCATTGTAAAATAGTTAAATCACAGTATATACGTGATTATCAGATCTGATACTCATTTAAGTCTCGAGAGACAAAATGTTCTTTAAATAATAATTTTTGTTAATATCACTAAGCCTTGTAAATTTCTTTAATTTAAATTTTTTATTAGTTATACAATAGATACTTTCTGATTTTAAAAGGTTTCATTTTCTAAGAAGGGTATATTAAAAGTTTTGAATGATCAATTTCAATAAAGTTTCTGTATCTACCCTAAAGTCGCCTCTTTTTAATACTTGCTAGATACAGTGGCGTTCAACTTCACTTTTTTAGTTTTCCGTTTCACGAAAATGTTTCAACGCTGTCGTTTCTCATGATCTCCTGTGGGATAACAGCTAAACTAGCCGTCGGCACAGCAAGTTTTTCTAGTCCCTTTAAATTCCGAATTATTCTCCCCTAAAGTTGAAGAAACAAATTTGTAACAAAATTTGAGAGTGAAGCATTAGGCACTTCATGCGCTACATCAAATTACAATTTACTTTTGATTTGGTATGTGCTGTTTGTTTGTTTACCACTAGCTAAGATATCTAGTTATTTATATATATTAAATCAAAATGTCTTACTTATATTAACGAAATAAAAATGCATAATAGCTTTTTGAAATGAACTTTATAATTCGGCGGTCCTTATCCTTTCTGGAACGGTGTCTTTATAAATATAATCAAATTCTTCTTTTTTCCATAAATAATGAAAAATGCTTCGTTACCATCGATGAGGAGTTTATCCAAGAAATTAAAAACAATTATAATTATAAATTGGGAGGAAGTGATGTAGAAGCTTGGCTAACGATTTTCTACTGTAACACTGTAAAGAGAGTGAACCTTAAAGGATATTAAATAGAATAAAAGTGCTAATCCCAGTTGCAGTTTGCATGCCTTTATAATGTGTTTAGAAGATTGTCAATTAGCAGCCGTATCGTTACATTGTTTCCTTCAATATTTACAACCAGAAGCTAACGTTCTGTTGTACAAAATCGCTTCTGGATGTAAAAGCTATTTCTCATATTCAACTTTAACCGCAAAAGTTACCTTAAATGTAAAATAGCAATAACTGAGAATATTACACCTAAGTTCCTGAATTCAAAACTTTCTGTTTCTGCTTCAGTGCGTTCAAACAATTTCAAAGATACTCTAGAATATATTATATTGTTAGTTAAAGTTAGGGAATACTCGCTAGTACAAGGGCAATGTTCCCTAAATGTTCTCGTATAGAAACATTAACTAAATTTATTGGCAACGATAGAATAGTCAGAAGGCATTTTGCGATTCTGTGTAACCATTGTAGGTTAAAAATGGCGGAACTTGTGTTTTCACTGGAAAGTTTAGTATTGAAGCAACTACCTAAAGTTTAGTAACTGTACGAATACCTCAGCATTACTGAAAGATAACTGACTTTGGTGTTAGAAATTACAGAAACTATAAAATTGCTAAATCGAAGTCTCAGTAGTGGGATGGTAGTTCTTTCGATTACTTAAAGGTTCAACTACTATCTCGTTATATTTTTTACAACACTAATTCGCAACCTGATTCAACTCATACAAGCACATTAAATAACCCATTCACAAATGCTATATTTTACAGGTTAAAATAACCGCTCTGTGCACTAACCTCCTCCCAAATTTCGATTCTCCAAACTTTTTGGGTGTGTTATACTGAATTCTAGGATTGATTTACTCAGTGTTGTCTATTTCAGAAAAATGCAGATAGCTAAAAATTTGGTTACCATTGATTGGACCGCATCTTTTACGGCTGCTTTTAAGATGCTTTGTTAACTGATGGTTTTTCGTTTCAGCTAAGTCTTTAGAAGTTGCTAATAATATACAACATTTTGTTTGATCTTTGTAAGATAACGAGAATCTAAAGTGCATTCATCAGAAAACTATCTGCTACATTTGCTTCCTTTTTATTATTATATTGAAATTAATACTAACCTATAGATTTAGATACATTGTTCCGTTTGAATGTCTTCTACCAACGAACAATTGGATGTGTTTAACATGTCTTTATTTTTGCACTGCGAACAACGAGTATTTTCTGTTTTATTTCTTCAAGCCCTGCAGTAGCAGGTTCTGATAATTCTTTTCCAGTCCCCGGCAACTTATACTTATTTGTGTAAAATATGCTTCTTTTCTGCTGTTTCAAACATCCCACTCTCTAGTTACCGCTTGAAGCGAGCGGGCGTGTTTTTCAGTGCTCCGGCTTATGCAGTAAACAAGTAAGTTTTTTGCTATTTATTATTGTTTTATTATAGTTTAAGCTTTGCTTTTTATTGTATTTTATTTTTTATTATTGAGTGCAGTTAATTTTAATATACAGAGCATTAAATAATATCAAAATAATAATTTAATCCGTTAAATACTAAATAAACCGCGTTTTAACTTAAATTTTAACTAAAATTCGCGTTTTAAAATAAACTATATCAAATTTCGGGCTAATAAATCAAAAACCAATAACCAAACACCCCAAAATAATTTAAAAAGGCGTTTTAATAAATTTATTGAAAATCTAGTAAATCCGATTAAAAAACCGCGTATAACAAGCAAATAAATTCGGGAAAATTATATAACGTGCGTGTAATAAAATAACAATTGAAAAACCAAAATCTAGGCCTTTTTGAATCAAACAAATAACTAAAAACCGTAAATTTTAAAATTATTTGAATATAAATATTCCATTTTTTAAGTGCACCTGTACTTTAAGCTTCCCTAAAGTCGATCTTTGGGACTAATTAGTGATGTAACATTTCAAGGTCGAGTAAACAAGCGGTAAGTGCTTCCGATACCGCATTCCAATAACTCGTGTTTCAATTAGTTTGTTTCTAAGTTTAAATTTAAAGTCCGGTATTTTATAGATTTGTTTTTGAGCTAAAGCTAGTTTGAATTTTAAATAAATAAATGGAGTTTTGTTTACGGTACATTTTTAATCGAGGTATATTTATTAGGTTTGTGATTCTATTTTGTCTTCGTTGTTATTTTGACTTTAGTGTCTGTTTTATCTTTGATAAATTTGAAACTTCATTTGCTGGTTTGAAAATTTGAATAAATAAATAAATTTAAATAAATAAATACCATGAAGTTTACGGTTCATTTTAAATCTAGGTATTTTATTGAAGCAGCGCTTTGTTTTGTACTTGCTGTTGTTTTGTTGTATAGCTGATCGTCTTAACTTCGTCTTAATTTTGAGTATTTAGCTTCGAAACGGTCAAAGTGTTTTTGATCTGGGGTTTTTTGTTTCTGCTTGTTGTTTATTTGTTTGATTTTTCAGCATGGTTGTACACCGTGATGTGGAGCCGCGGCCGAGGAAGAAGAGGGGTGATCGGTCGGAGTAGGTCAGGAGTAAGCAGTCGGAAGCAGGGTCGGTTGCAAAGGTCGCAGTGAAGGAGCTTGCGGTAATCGTTGAGAAGCTGGTGTCGCAGCCCGACGGGGAGTTAGTCGTGTCGCAGGTGGAGCCTGGGGTCTGCGGTGGTGGAGTCGGAGGGGCTAGCGCCCCTTGTTGGTGGGGCCGGGTCTGAGTCGCCCTCAACATCGAGAGGCCAGCGTCGCGGATTGACTAGCAGCAACGCAAGCGTTGTGGTTAGCGATCTAGACGAGCTGGACCTCCTTATGTTCAGGGCGAGGAAGGCGCACGGCCTCATCCAGAAGCGGGTCCCTGCAACTTCGGCGACAATCACCGTCGATGACAGGAGGGTGGTTCGCAACGCCGCGGACAAGCTCCAAGACGTTTTGAACCAGCTTTTGGGGATGGTTAGGGGTCTGAAGATGGTGTGAGGCCAGGTGAAGGAGGCTGTTGCGGAGGTTGCAGTCGCAGCGGCAAGGACGGGGCAGGTTGTTGTAGGGCGGGGGGCAACAGCAGGTCTTTTAGTCCCAGGTGGTTTCGTACGCCGGAACAGTGGTCAAGAAGGCAGCGTCGACGGTCGCGGTCCGTGTCGAGGCCAATCCAGGGGTCAAAGAAGACGTCATGGTGACGTTAAACAAGAAGGTTGATCCTGCCAAGGATAGTTTTGTTGTCGTCGGAGCACGTCGGACGCGTTGGGGTGGCGTTGTCATCGAGCGTGCAGGTCGAGAGGACGCTCGTAGGTTGCAGTCGACGGTAGGTGGAGCTTGTCAGGGTCTGACGGCAAGGACCATCAAGAAGAGGAGGCCGCGCATCGTGCTCCCTGGGGTAGAAAGGGAGATGAAGAAGAAAGAGCTCCAGCAGAGGTTGCTTGCTTAGAACTCCCGCTTCAGGGGGCTTAGGTTCGAGGACGAGGATGGGGGGAAGTTTAGGTTTGGCGGCAGAAGACCCAGGGATCCGTTGGCCAACGTTGTGTTCGAGGTGTCGCCGGAGGCTCGGAGGTGTTTCTTGGCGAATTCGGTCAGTCTAGGTTGGCGTAGGGTCTGGACTCGGGATCATTTCTCAATGATCCAGTGTTTCCGTTGCTACGAGTTCGGCCACAAGTCAGCGGAGTGCAAGGAGCGCCTGCAGTTTTGCGGTAACTGCGCCAAGATTGGGCATGAGTTTAAGAACTGTAGGCGGGCAGTTTCTTGTTGTGTGGTCTGTGAGAGGTCGAACGTCAAGGTTAGTAGTGTCAGGGTCATTATTCGTCACGACGCCAAGTCCAGCCAGTGCCCCACAATGCAGCGTTTGAAGGCCGTTATTACCAGGAACATCGACTATGGATCCTAGGCCATTAGGTGATGCTCAGAGGAGGTCGTTAATTAAATGTGCGCAAATTAATTTAGGTAGAGGCAAAGAGGCTACAATTAATTTCGGTAAAATAATAAACGAAAATAAAATCAACATCGGGCTCATACAGGAACCGCACCTGTTTAGCCACAAAATAACAGGTTTTGGGAAGGGGGTTACCGTTTTAAATACGGATAGCAAGCGATCGCGTAGCGGAATAATAATAAATAATGGGACGTGCGCCGAAATAATCCTAAACAATCTGTCGAATGAGTTCATAACCACCGCAGAAATAAATACGAGATTGCATACGTTTTACGTGATAAGCACATACCTTCCGACGGTCGATTCCCGACGGGATAATCCTCAAACAGAGGACTTAATAAATCAAATTGAAGGTATCCTTCGTAAAATCGGTACAAATAAAAATCTAATTATCGCGGGACACTTTAATGCTAAGTGGCCATTATGGGGCAGCCCTATCGAAGACGATAGAGGCTCACAGGGGAAGCTGCAGAAGCGCAGGAACAGGTGCCAATAAGGCCATCCTAGTTTAGGAGGTCGTCAGGGCTCTTAGAAGGATGAACCTAAGAAGGCACCGGGGCATGATGGAATCACTTCAGACGCAGCTCTGGAAGCGTGCCTGTTAGCCCCGTGTGTCTTTGTCGGGTTGTTTAATCTTTGTTTAGAAAGGGGTGTTTTTCCGCGTTGCTGGAAAATCCAGAACGTGAAATTTATACCAAAACCTAAAAAGGCGGATGCGTCAGATCCGGGCTGCTATTGTCCAATTAGCTTGCTACCGCTGCTAGGGAAAGTTTTAGATCGCGTTATGACTACGCGTGTTGAGCACTTAGTGCGAGACAGCTGCGGTTTTAATAACCGACTGTTGGTTTCGTGGAGGGCAAGTCGACTATCGACGCGTTAGAGTTCGTTGTCGGTGAAATTAAGCACGCGAGAGATGCTAAAGAGTACTGTGTCGTTGTTGCTTTGGACATTTCAGGAGCATGAATTTAAGATTAATGTCTGGGCTGGAGTTATTGATAATTTTATTATCGGTCCTGTTGTGATACCAAATCGATTAAACGGATACATTTACTTCAACTTTCTACAACAAACATTGCCAAATTTATTGGAAGATCTGCCATTGTTACTTTGCCAAGACATGTGGTTCGTGCCCGATGGTGCTCCTCCCCACTTTACTCTAGCTGTTCGACAACATTTACACGAAAAATATCCGGATCGATGGAGCGGAAAGGGATATGATGCTCCTACAAATTGCCAGCACGATCGCCGAACTTGACGCCCTGTGATTATTTTTTGCGGGGTACCTTAAAATCTTAGGTTTATTCGTCTCCACTTGATAGCGAAGAAGAATTGTATAGACGAATTTTAAATCTAGCCAACTCTTTAAAAAATAATGCACAAACAATGCAGAGGGTTCAGTTAAACTTCTTACAAAGAGTTAATTTGTGCATTGAAGAAAATGGCGGCCATTTTGAAAATTTATTGTAATGGTCCAACACTTGTACCGCGCTGTTAATTTTCAATGATAGTAATAAAAAATAAACAAAATAATGAAATAAAAATAAAAAAACAGACATTTGAAATTATTTTTTTCTGTCAAACCGCTCGTCTAATCAAAATTTTACAAGAGACAAAAAGTTTCCAAATTAAGTCGGCCACTCATAAAAAAAAATGGGTAGTCATTGCATAAACAGGAAAAAGGTAATGGTCGGATATTTATACAAAACATCTTTTTTGGGACACTCGTATGCGTTTAAAATTATTGCATACACCATCAAAAGATGTCAATTGAAAGTAGAAACTCGCACCCCAAAAATGGTTAAAATCTATTGACGCATTTACGAGTTGTATTAAAATATCAAATATTTTTCACGATTTTTGAAGCCCTCTAGCGGCTAAATGAAGCAACTTGTATAATAGGTAAGTTGACTCAAATTGATCTATTTCGAGCAAAAGAATCTCTGTTCTTACGTTGTACACGTATTTTCCGGACACCCTGTATAATATGTCAGTTAGGGAATGATAGGTAACGTTAGGGACAAATTTATGATAAAATACTTAGATCAGGGAGGACGAATTTGTAAATTTATAAAGCAGGCAAAATAGCTAGATTCACTATTAATACATTTGGCAAATGCTTAGAAATTTGAATCCATTTTAAATTAGCTAGCTAGATTTGGATAGTTTTAAACCCTTCAAGTCGCACTGGTAAGCAGAGCCGGCGTCTGCTATCCGGTATTACGGATTCCTCCCCCTTTCATTTTTGCTCGTCTTGTTGATCGGGCACTCCAAAGTCAACGCTAGTGATACCATTATTTAAACCCTGTTTTTAGTTTTCGTTTCAGTCTGTTACATTTTTATTTGGGGTGGATTAATTATGAAGTTAGAATAAATTAGAAGCACGTTTATTTTTCGCGTTTAAACTCAATGTAGTACCTTCGGGTGGAGCACTGGAAACGTGGCCGCAAGTATAGCGGCCCTTATTCAAATTATAATGTTTCAAACATCCTCCACCTAGCTGAAATGAATTACCTGTATGTCGCAATTTTGGTATCTTATATAAAGTCGTTTTATAAATAGACAAACTGACACCAAACCACAAAAAAAAATGAAACCTTATGTAATGGAACAAATAGACTTACAAATTTCAAACAGATCAGACGAGCCCCCAATTCCAGAAAAGAAAAAGAGCAAAGTAGTTTTTATTTTCTGCATTTCTAACTTATTAAACACGTCTATTTTGAAAACTTATACACAATTTCAATCGCGTTTATTTATATAAGAGTGATTATTGAAAAACAGGCCGAACATATATCAACTGTCGATAAACACATGCACGCACGCACGCACGCACACACACAAACATACATGCACTCATTTAAGCGCGCAGCACGCACGCACACTCGCAGGCATGCACGCACACACATACACAAACGCGTGCATACACACATTAACTACGCAAGCACCAGCTGATAAAATAAGACACTAAGTCTCATGTAGTGAGCGAAGCGCACACGTCTGGATTTGAATTCAACCTTAGACTGACTGCATTGCTGGAACACACATTTTTTATGCGCTACCGCAATTTATATATTCCTGCTAACCAGTAGCGACCTACTGCTTTACGATTAAACAGCCGTCAATGCTTAACCATTTTCTTGAGCTTGTTTGTTTTCTTGTATCCGATATCAAATTATAAAATCTTTGCAGAACCTTATTCAAAATGTAACTTAAAATGCTAAATGTATTCTGTTAATATTGAAGTATGCGAATATACCTTAATAAAATTTATTTTTATCTGAGGGAAATTAAAAATGGACCTGACACTCCTTCGTTTATCTCCTGCACTGATAGTCAAAGGCGTATAACGTACTACCTCAAAAGAGAACCTAGATGACATAGTAAACGATTTTAGAAAAAGTTAAAGTACAACCATGGCATAACTCGGGTACGGCTTCTGGAGGAGGCACAAAAGTAGGCACATAGATAGGTTTATTGTTTACATATTTAACTAACAAGTGTCTGGGGAATGAGAGGGCAGCACTACTCCTAATAATGCTACATATTAGATGGAACAATACACATGGGATACATTGAAACCCTTATTTTTAGGGCAACAAAACAGACACCCTGAGGACACTCAATAGCGGTTGCCACTAAAAAGAAGAGCTATAATAGTAAATACTATGGGATTAATGTTTGTGATTCAAGATAAGCAATAATGATATTAGTATAATTAAAACTTACCAACTTTTAATACCTTATGTAAGACAACCAAAAATAGTAAAAGTATTACCCAATAAAGTATTTCTATTTTTCAAATAAAATAAAATTTTAATTGGGGTTTTCTGTATTCACATATAATAGGATAATAACCACTAATTTATTGCAAATATTTGTGCTAACCCCGTATTTCCCAGGCTGAAAGATATGTGTGGTCAGTACGTTTAGCGAATGAGACAACGTTTTATGGAGGGGACACCAACAAGTTCGTGAAAACAACGCAATTGAAAGGCCTCTGCCGACTACTGGACCATTTTGAAGTATTAAATGCGGATGAGAGCTGTTTAAGTGCGAAGTTTACCTTTTGCATCCCTTTATTTGTCCACTACCCTAAAAATATCTTGTGTTCCTTAAAAGTGTAGGTTTAATGCACTTCACTGCCAGAATCTGGTTTGAACATAAGAAACTAACTCCCACGCCAACCACCACCAATTGAATTTAAGCAAAAGATGCATTTGGTTTTAGTTATTAAGCCCATTTGACGGTAATAAACTACGCCTGGGGTTATCGTAATAATTGGCTTCAAATAGAGAAAGCAATAATGCGTAACAATTTATGCAACCAAATTGTTATTCGATCTTTCCCGGTTTAGCGCACCCCAGGCGTTACTTATTACCCTAAAGCGAGTATAGATAAGAATTAAAAATATGTCAAAGGCTTACTTGGGTAAATAGCTAGATCCAGATGCATCTCTAGCTTGTCTTCAGGTAGATTCGAGCATTGTAGAAGCATAATCTAGATTCTGGCTAAGAAGTTCGTTGAACCTGCACTTTCAAGACACACAAGATATTTTTAAGGTATTCGACAAAAGTTTCTTCAATAGAACGTGGGCAAACAATATTCAGCTGCTCCTCTTATAGAATAGTTTAGGATACCCAAGCAAGGGAGGTTTATGCACAATAATTGATGCCGTGTAGAAATAATATTAAGGGATTGCTGTGACAGACGGTTTGGTGCCCCTCGATTACAACAGAGCAAAAACCTTTCAGGGTAAGTGATTAGTGTAACGTAGATTTTTGTATATCAGCCCTTGTGTTTATTATTTTTTTCTTTATTATTTTAAATTCAAATTCTATTTTTCTTATAATTTTTTCATAGGAACCCACTTCCGTACAACGCAGTTAGCTAACGCTCCCTAACATTGTTACGGGGTTCCAGTTCCTTCGGCGTAAATGAAAATTCAGTAACTTAACATTCATTTTACAGAAACAATTTTTATATTCAGAAAATAATACCATTTTGTTTGAAAACAGCTCAGTCGGCGGTATTAAATAGAAATCTTGCCTTTCGATAACAGAAAATGTAGTTTAATTGACGTGTTTACAGCCCATTAGATAAGTTTGTATCATTTATTAGACAGTGTGGACACGATTAATTAAACGTCCAAATGGTTATTATACTAAAGAGTGCATCTTAATCGAATTTTTTGAGATATGAAAGCCGATTTTATCTTTCTTGTTAAATAACTGATGGACGAAAAGCTATTTTACAGCAAAACTCATATAGTTAGCATTTGTTAGTATATACACACCGGACGAAAAATAATCAAGTCCAAGAACCAAAAGGTTTGAAACGAAAAGTAACGACGTCTAAAAAAGCGCGTTTTTAGCACTTAAGCGCATCTGTAAAATTAACTTTTATGGAGAGGCCGGCAAAAATGTATTTTGAGAGTAATTGCGTTGGCTTATTGCATGAAACAACTACACAAGGTATGACAATCCAGCGGTAAGCAAATCCGTATCCACACTACAGCCTGTTCTGGTGATGTCAGTCAGGTCTCTAAGCTGTTTCTGAAGCGTAATCCCAGGATGCAAATACACTTTACAATATATAATAGTCCGGGAGCTACCGACATTTTTTGCTCGTGGAAGTATCGAGCATAAATTTTTTACCATAGGTAGTTTTTATACTGCTAATGAAGGAACTGACCGTCAGACCGCGCGACCTCACTTATGGTGTAGGATGCTGACGAAGTTATCAGGAATACTTGTCAAAATTGTAGCAGTATCATCGCTAAAAATTATAACATTAGCTATTTATGATGTGAATTTAAGAAAAATAATCGTCAGACGTCGATATGCTGATAAAATCGTCGTCAGTTATGTATAAGTAGTCGTCGGAAATTTCTGCAAATAAAGTAGTAGTATCGAATCTGAAATTGCTACTAGTTGTTATTTATGATTAATATAACAAGAAAAAAACCGTCAGACTGCATGATAATGCTTAAAAGTTCGTCAGTCAGGCCTGTATAGTGTAGCGCAGCGTTCAAAAGCATTGAGCGCGCGGCGTCTTTTGCGGTCCAACTGACGGACTTTTTACCATTATCGTGCAGTCTGACGATTCGTTTCATTTTATATTGATCATAAATAGTAACCACAATCAATTTCAGACTTGATACTACTATTATAATTATATTTTTTGAGTCAACAATATGCAAACTGAAATTAACGCACAAACTATTACTTTAATAGAGAAAATAAATTTGTTATACTGACCTCTTTTTAGTTTTTCAATATAATATAATATTTTAGACTATATTAGAAGAATTTGATTACATAAAATTAATTTATAAATCAAAAAGAATAAAGTATAAATTTTCATACTAGCAGTATTGTGGAAGACTTTATTTTTCTCGGTATATACAAAAATTGAAAACTATTTTTAATAATGATTTCATCAAAATTTATGCTTCTTCATCATAATCATTCTCATAATCACTAATTTCCGATGATGTATCACTGCTGCTATCATTCAGTGCACTCTCGCCGTATTCTAAATCACCCTCATCACCCTGTGTTTCTGTTTCGTTCAAATTTTCTGAAAAATGTATAAATATTAAATAAGGAGCATAATATTTCGATAATTCTTATTAGAATAAACATAATTAAATACCTATGATATTTTCTTATTCACCTATGCCATCAGTTATCGTTTGTATGGAAGGTAATTGATCACCTTCAAACCATTTCAAGTAATATTTGTTATCTTCTTCTTTTCATCCATGTAGAATCGGAGATGAAATGACAGGATTGTCATGGTGAGCATGGCTCCACATTCGAGCAATATACGTTGTTCTTAATAAATGTTGGCGTAATTCTGATCTACACGGAGGAAGCGCAGAGCCATCGAAATTATTATCTACTCGGAGAATATCTTCGTTTCTTTTTATTCTGTATGTCTTCATGAACTGCGCCACTCGTAATAAATTTATATCGTTCAAATTATTATAACCATATATTCGACATACAAACTCCTCCATTACTTTAAATAGTTCATCTAAATCTTCATTAGACCAATCACAAATATCAATAAATGTTCTAATGAACTTTTTCCGATTTTCGCAGTATCTCGAGAAGCTTTTTCTTTCCTTTCTTAAAAAAGGCAGGATTATAATCACAACCCGTCAGAGCGTGAAATCCTGGTAATGCTCTACATAACTCATCACCTAATTTTTTATGTAATTCGGTGATGTTAATATATCTGCGTACATTACCTGTTCCCATAAGCATTGAGATCTGAAGATTATGTGTGAATTTACTCATGTTTCCAAGCATAATTACTAAAACATCTGTATCAAAACATCTTATTGTGACGCAAGCGTCGAAGTCTAGCTTGAAAACGCGAAACGCTATTTTAGTGTCTGCTTCTTCGTGATTAGGGCATGACAACTCAATTTCCTCCGTTTGTATCACATTGTCGTTAACAACTTCATATTTGAAATATTTATCGTGATTAACATATATGGTTTTCCCTGCGATGAAAGGAGCCAGATGACTTTCCTTCCAATGATCACATAAAAATTTGATCAACGCATCTTTGAAGTTAATGTTTTGTAAATCTTTATTGAAATTGCTCGAGCGTTTTTGATCAGGTCCATTGATAACGTATGTGTTGCCTCGTATTCTGCCTCTCATTGAATGTTCGTTATCTTTTATAGATGGCGAACAATAATTATCAAAACAAATTATGACAATTTTTGCATTTGTTGCTGCGAACATTTGTAATATTTTTTGAGAAATATTGCCGAAGGTTACAGGTATATCTCTTAATGAATGGAGCATAAAAAAACTATCATAAATTATTACGTCACAAGTTGCAGGCTCTACACTTGCGAATTCTTTTTCCAATGTGCGAGTCAAAACTGATTGGTCAGTTTTACACATTACACCGTTTGTATTACACAGGGCTAGTGGAACTGGAGTAAGAGGGTACGTTAAAACTTTATCAATGTTTAACGTTTTTTCTAACGATAATCGTAGCAATTTTCCAAAAATATCTCGATGCATCTTCAGTTCCATTAATTTTCCATTCATTGACATTTTTCGTTTAGCCACTGCGTCAGCAAACGTTATCAGTTTATTTTTCTTTATAGGGTTCTCGAATCTGTTTTTGTCTTGAGAACATGCTTTAATAAATATTTCTTGTTGTTTTATGCCCAAATTCCTTACATTTAGTAAAAAATTGGCAATTTCTTCCTTTACAGCCTGTCGAGTTGAAATATCGTATAAATGGTCATTATCGATATATTCTGAGAACGGATTTAAGTTCTGCCTTATATGTGAATTAAATGCTAGTATTTGATGTTTATGCTTGTTTATTCTACTGTTTGATAGATCGGCTGAGATATCTTGCGCCTTACGTAGACCAGTTTTGTCCATGATAAAAGTAATTATTGTTGAAAGTATGCTATGGCTTCTGCACCACCGCTGTCGAGCGCCGATAGAATTAGTCAAATAACTTATCCCAGTTAACTTGTTCGCTGCGTCGGCGTTTATTGTCTGCTCCAGTGTATAATCAATAGGTTGCCTTGAGAAAGGCTTATCGGTTCTTCTTACACCGAATGAACCTTGTATCAATTGCTCTTGTAAACCTGGATGACTTTCTCCAACTTTTAATAAATTGTCATGATACAATAGTAAATAGCGAGAATAATTTTGTTGGTTAAAACTAAAAAATGTATTCGACATTCTGAATATAATGTATTTGAAAAGACTGAAATCTGGTAATCTAATACTACGAGTTAACATGAGATAATCATGTACAAGTGATGCATATATCATATAAAACTGAGGAGTTTTCCCGTGCTCACCAGCTATTGTTTCCTCTACATATTTCTCGTATTCTTCCATGATTTGCAATAACTTTTTATTTGTAACTGAAGGATTATTTGATTTCGTTGAATTAAACTCTATCAAATGCTCCTTAACTTCTGATTCGATTTTTTCGTCACTTATATTGCGTGCACGAAGGAATGCTTCAAAATGCAATATTTGCAGTGATAGCGACATTAGAGGATGCAAGCGCTTGCATCTATTGAAGTGTTTCCCTGTTAAAAAAAGCTGTTCACTGAGCCATTTGCTAATAATTCGCTATTTACCATTACATCTGTAAGTCCGCAACCATCAATAAACTTACCAATAGCTTTGAAATATGCCATTGCAATATGGAATGACCCAATATGAATAAATACATTGTCGAATAATGGTCTTTCCATATTTTGAATTTGCAATGCTTTTTTCTCAATAGCTAGATCATATGTCACCTCCATGTATAATTTGCCGAGTTCTGATGCTGCTTTTTTGGCCTGTCTAAGAGTTTCGAATACTACTGCATCATTGGTCGGAGAAGAATTTATCGTTGTCAAGTACGAAATTTTTTGCTTACAACTGAGATCATCGTGTATGATACTATTATATCCAATCCATGATAGTGTATCAGGAATTCTCAAATAATGGGATAAAAGCCAAGCTAAATCTATTTGTTTGTGTAATTTTATAATACTCTCATCACACGATCGCAAAGGACTTTCATAATTTACCAATGTGTCGGAAAACCTTGGTTTTTTATTATATGGTGGTAAATCTAAAGTCACAGCATCCAAAGATCGAAGTCTTTTTCTTGTTTGATTTAAGAGTTCTTCATTTTCACGATCACTTAATAAGGAATCGTCTTGGCTTTCTTCAAGATTCTCGATAATATTCTGAAAATACAGTATCATGTAGAGTATCTTTTCCACTTGTAGTGTCGACAAATCTGTCAAAATTATTATAAGCAAGACCTACTTGAAGACTCGAGGAACGTGTTATGTCTTCAGGACATATATCGGTATAAGAAACAGATGCGAATGTTGCTTCAGTTTCGAGTTCCTCGAGTACAGTATAACTGCAACAATGACCGTGTCTATTTATTATATTGATAACCTTTTTACTATTTGTGAGACTTTTTAAAGCCATTTCTAAAGTGATATGTTTGGAAGGTTTAACTGTACCATTCGTTACAGCGTAAATGATATCTTCGGAAAAAGATTGAGATAGACGTTGCTTATATGAGCTACGCTGTGAACGCTTTCCTGAACAAATTAATGAAGAAAAGAAGTCAGTTTGCTGTGATAGTGGTGAGAGGTTTACGCTCAATATTTTTGATTTCAGAACGTAGAATTGGTGCTGCTCTACTTAATACGTCATTTTTCTCAAGAGAGAGAGAGAGAGAGAGAGAGCGCGCGCGCGAGAGAGAGAGCGAGAGAGAGAGAGAGAGAGAGAGAGAGAGAGAGTGAGCGAGAGGGAGAGAGAGAGAGAGAGAGAGAGAGAGAGAGAGAGAGAGAGAGAGAGAGAGAGAGAGAGAGCGATTTATTTGATTATGGAATTGCACTACTATGAACTTCAATTTAAAAAAATTCTATTTTTAATCGTTTAAAACGCAATTGATGAAGGATTTTTGAAATTGCTTATTTAAAAATAACACTCACCTTGGAACTGGCGAAGCTTCCGATTCCGTTTCAGTAGTTGCAGTATCTCTATACTTTTTTGGTAATGCTGTGAATAATCTGTAGCACTTCGAATGATCATGAAACCTGCAGACAATTGTGACGGCAACTTAACATCATTCATGTATAATTCTCTCTCCACTCGAATAGTCAACACTGCTCTACATTTATTTAGCAATTCTTGCACAAATGGTCGCAACGTCTCTTTTTTTTTTGAGACAAAATACACAAAAAGGCGTTACAGCAGACATTTTCAAAATTCGAACGCGTCCGCTTATATCAGAGGCTACTCGTGAACTAACTTGAACAGTTGCTTCAGATCTGAGTCCAGGTGTGTTTGCAGCAGATCTTATAAAGGAGCAGGTAGCCGATTCGCAACGAATCTCTTCTATCCAAACATATTTAGCTAAATACTACTCGTTTCAAAAATTTCAATATTTATATACATGATTGAAAACAAATTGTTTTCTCTATTAAACTAATAGTTTGTGTGAAAGAAATATAATTATAGTAGTGTAGTATACAGTCTGAAATTGATTATGGTTATTAAGTATAATCAATATAACATGAGAAACATCATCAGACTGCATAATAATACTTAAAAATCCGTTAGTTGGACGGCAAATGACGCCGCGCGCTCAATGCTTTTGAACACTGCGCTACACTGTAGAGATACTCTTTTGGGTCTTCTACTCAAACAGATTTAGCACTACTCGATTCAAAAATAAAAATGTCTAAATTACATAAAGATTGTAAACAAATTATTTTCTATATTAAAGTAGTAGTTTGTGCGTTAATTTCAGTTTGCATATTGCTGACTCAAGTAATATAATTATAATAGTAGTATCAAGTCTGAAATTGATTGTGGTTACTATTTATGATCAATATAAAATGAAACGAATCGTCAGACTGCACGATAATGGTAAAAAGTCCGTCAGTTGGACCGCAAAAGACGCCGCGCGCTCAATGCTTTTGAACGCTGCGCTACACTATACAGGCCTGACTGACGAACTTTTAAGCATTATCATGCAGTCTGACGGTTTTTTTCTTGTTATATTAATCATAAATAACAACCAGTAGCAATTTCAGATTCGATACTACTACTTTATTTGCAGAAATTTCCGACGACTACTTATACATAACTGACGACGATTTTATCAGCATATCGACGTCTGACGATTATTTTTCTTAAATTCACATCATAAATAGCTAAGGTTATAATTTTTAGCGATGATACTGCTACAATTTTGACAAGTATTCCTGATAACTTCGTCAGCATCCTACACCATAACTAAGGGCCTCCCAAAGGTCTGACGGTCAGTTCCTTAAATTAGCAGTACAAAAACTACTTGTGGTAAAAAATTTATGCTCGATACTTTCACGAAACAAAATTGTCGGTAGCTCCCGGACTATAACTAATAATTGTTAACGTTCTGTTAATATTAATGTGGTGTATGATATAGAAATTTGTATAACAAATTGATCCACTAACGGATCACAATAATACCATTTATTGTATGCATAAGTATAGGTACTACTTACAAAATTTAAAACTAATTACATATTTGACTAACTCATTAACTTGAATGTAGATTATAATTAGCAATGCTTCTTCAGTTTTCTGGTACAACTTTTAGATTTAATCGTGTTATTAATTTTTCTTATTTGAATATAGGTACGCGTCTGATATAACATGTAATAACTTCAAGAGGTACCTCTAATATAGATTTAGTTGCGTATATATTTTAACTCAGGTCAGTTAATTATTCTATTAGGCGTATTGCCATGGTAATTATGAAAAAAAATTTCAGCAATTTTTATTACATCAAAAAAGTCTGGAAGAAGTAATTAATGCAAAGCCACTCCCGTTACTGTCGCAATGCATAGGCGTAGAATGGAACTGCATTCATGTCAGATTCACTTCTTTGGGTTCTTCATTTTCTACAATATTTAAGGATTTTAATAAACGCACACTTGTACATTCACCAGCGGCGGCCTTAGACTCTGCGGGGCCCTGGGCAAAAAGTTTTTGCGGGGCTTTTTTATCGTAAAATCAAAATTTATAGCTACTGAAATGCGGACTTAAGTTTTTTGGTAAAAGCCTAAAAATTTTAATATTACCAAAAATACTGATTTTTTTATTGTTAACACAATAAAATGTTTTACATGAACTGTATTAGGATTAGAATCAGGATCAAATGGATTTTAATTTAATATTTAAAAGTAACTTATATTTAAATGTAGGAAATGAAGAAAACATGAAAATAAAAAAAAAAAAACATCAATTAACAATTCGACGAATAAGAAAAATGTTGAGAGTTTTTTAAACTTCTCAGACACAAACTTTTCTACTTTTTATTGTAGCAAAATCTTGTATCAAATGTTGATAATTAAGCGAGGCAGCAACGTCGTTTTCGATAGAAATTAATGCAAGAGCAGACAACCTGTCTTGAGTCATTGTAGTCCGCAAATATGTTTTTATTAATTTTAACCTGGAAAAGCTTCTTTCTGCAGACGAAACGGTCACTGGAATTGTAGATAATATTCTTAAAGCAACACTTATATTTGGGTAAACTTCATTTAAATTGTTTTCAATGATATATTTTAATGCAGAAATGGCACTGTTTTCACCATCAAACGCTCTTATAAATAGTTTTAACTCTTCATATAGTTTTAATCCATCCACATCTTTGCTTCCTTCAACGCTTAATGATATCTCCAAATCTTTACAGTGTTTTAGAATAGACTCATCGGTCATATGTATTAAATTTCGAATTTGATACATAAAGCCAAATATATTACTGTGCTCTTTAAGTGCTTCAAATCGACGCTCAACGCTTCCTCGAACCGTATCAACAATCACATTAAAAAAATTATTTTTGAAGTTAATTTCTGGTGTCTGGGAACTCACATCTTTTGCTTCGTAATCAAAAAAGCGTTTCTTTTGCCTGCTTCTTTTACATTTGAATGTTGGTTCAATTTCCGCTTGTTTAGCTAGTTCTTTTGCATCAATTAATGCCGACTGGAAGCCAGTATCTCGGTATTCGTTTATCCATTTAATAAAATTTTGCAAATGTTGTAAAGCGACAGTTAAATGCATATTTTTTACTTGCCACATCTTGCTAATTAAATTTATTTTGTGTAATATATCGTACCATATTGTTAAAGACATTACGAAGTCAAAAGAAGTTATATCTTTTTCGATTGATTGGCATTCACTAATCAAAGCACAATCTGTTGTATTTTCGGCTAAACTTTGTATAGCACTGCATATATCATTTAGCTGATATTTCACAGCCTTTACGGATTCTACTCTACACTCCCACCTCGTTTCCGATAAACGTTTTAGTGAAATATTAACATTTTTCTTTAAAATAGCCCACCGTTCACCAGAACCAGAAAAAAGCGTATAAAGCCGTTGCAAAAATCCAAAGAAGGATTGAGCTTGTACACAAGAGGATGCAGCATCACCTAATACTAAATTCCAGTTATGGCAGCCACAGGGTACAAAAAACGCCAAAGGATTTGCAGTCAAAATTCGTTTTTGAACCCCACTTTTTTCTCCACGCATGTTTGCACCGTTATCATATCCTTGACCCCGGCAGTTTTCTAATGGCAACTTTAAGCTTTCCAGTGCAGTTAAAATGTAGGTAGTTAAATATTCTGCAGTATTTTTTTCTGCGGCAATAAAACCAATAAAATGCTCTTCAATGTCACCACTATCTACATCGACAAATCTGAATATCATTGACATTTGTTCAATTCGAGCAGTGTCTCGTGTACAATCAAGAATTATGGAAAAGTACTTAGACTTTTGTATTTTTTTTATAATTTTAGATTTTACGTGATTTGTAATCAGTTGTATGAGTTCATTTTGAATGTTTTTTCCGAGGTAGTGATCGCTAATTTTTTTTGAAGTTACTTGTTGCAAATGGATTTTTAAAATACGATCAAATCGGCCAATTAATTTAACGATATCTAGAAAGTTACCGCTGGACGTATCTTCTAGATTTTCAGAGTGTCCTCTGAATGCTAAATTATGAGAGGCTAAGAATTACACTACAGCAAGTAGCCTTTCTAAAATATCTTTCCATCGTTGTTTAATAGATTCAATTTCAGACTTTGATGAATCATCAATACCTGTTTTGCATTTTAAAGCTTTTTGTAAATCGAACCATTTTAAAAAACATTCCTTGTGTGATTTAGAAATTTCATGTCCTTTTAAGAGATCACCTACATTCTTCCATTTATTTAATCCTTCATAGGAGCTTAATTTTGATGAGCAATTACCAAATAGTCGGCAAGCGAAACAGTATATAACGTCTTTCAGCTTTGAGTATACCAACCAACTTCTGTTTTGCTCTTCACCGTTTTTTAAAGTGCGGGTATAGTAAAACTTGCTAAAATGTCGCCCATTAGCATCAGTAGGAAAATTAATATCTACGACACTTGGACCTTTGAGCACAATAACAGACCGTGCTGCATCAGTAATGTACGTAGGCCACATTCCTAGATCATTTTCTATATTTATATTGAGCGGCATGTTGAAATTTTCAGATGATTCATACTCTAAGGCTGCTGAAAACAATGAAGTATGTGACCCAAGCGTAGATGATGATTTGGGTGACTCATCAGGCTCGGTGAAGATTCGGAGGAAGCATTGTTGAATGTAATTCTTCAACAGGTGCTAAATTTGTCAAATCGATTGATGTCAATGTCAATGACGATTCCATATCCGTTTGTCTTGAACAATTTCCTGTTTTCAAATATTTTACGAGAGATCCGATAGTTGCCCAGCTTGTTCCTTCCTTTTCTCGGATCTTTTCTTTTCGAACTTCCAGACTCATATTTTCTACCAACGTCTCGTTCGCGCGATGCCATCACTTTAAAATATATATATATATATATATATATATATATATATATATATATATATTGTAACAATTTTATTTTTGATTAATAAATCCCTTCATAAAGTTGCGAGAATAATAAAACACTTTTATTAAAACAATAGTAAATTACATTCAACAACTAAAGTAATACGTTAAAGCAGCATCGTCCTTTGGTATTCTATTTGTGGTTAAATATCTGTGTCTTCTACAGCTATTTGCAGGCGCGTTTCTGTTTGACTGTCCCCTCCTCGGACGCCTCGGTCGCCCGAGCTAGTTTTGTAATGAGTCGGCCATACGTGGAAGAAGCAATAAGATGTATCAAAAATTGCAGGCCGGCAATTTGCGTATCAACTTTGATGAGTTAGGACACATCTTCGAATAGCGCGCGACAAGATATAATGCTACAATCTACAATGCAACTCTGAAAATACGAAATTTAGAAGGCAGTTTATTAAGAAGACGACTTTGCTACAACTTACGATGCAACTTTTGGAATAGAAAATTTAAGAAACCAATTTTATGAAGACCACTTTGTTATACAACGTAAGGATGCTACTTTGGTGAGGCGGCGTGATTCAACATCCGGATTGCAGCGGCTGCCGAATGTATCGTGGCCGTATTTGATTCTACACGTGGAACAACTCCATAGTAGAAATTGTTTAGTAAGAATTTGGTTCACACTACACGCAGTGATCTTTGCATGAAATAACAAGTACCTCATCAAGGCGAGAAATGCAGTTTTGGTTCGTAGATAGCTTTAAGACCTTTTATGTGTTTCACACTAAAACACGTTAATTTGTTCTAATGTGTAAAAGCATGAATATTATAAAAGTTTCAACTATTGCTGAGCTGGATTTTCCAGTGTCGAAATTAAAATTCACTGATTTGATGTTTTGAGAAACAACAAGCGTGGTTCATTATGAATCGTTAGTAACAACAACAGGTGTTACTGACGTCACATTTTTCTGTAGTATACTGCTGACAGATGTATTCTTGAAAGCAAATGCTTCGAACAGCTTTAGCACAAGTTATGTAAACAAGAGTATTTTTGTGATCTGCTTTATAGAAACTAAAACTTGCACATGTAATTTAAAAGAGAAAAACTTGAGTAGTAACATTTTTAGAAGTAATTAATTTGTCATCTGTCTGAACAGATCTGCACAGGTCGGAGCCTCTTTTTTGTATAACAAGTTTACAATATACTGTGAAATATTTGATTAAAAATAATTTAGACAAACCTGAAGTTGAAAACCATGAAGTAATTCAGTTATTAATTAAATTTTTGCTGCAATTCATTTTATTTTAAAAGAAATTCTTTTTAGTAAACAATTGGTTCAAGATTAAAGTTTTTTATTTTGATCAAATATGATCAAACCTAAACACATAAAGCTAACATCCTTATGAGTAGAATTTTGATGCCAACTTTATATTGAAAATAACTTTTTACTACTTCTTTATGTATATTTGCTGGACACAAATAGTGTTCCACTTTTTATTTATCTAACTATTACAATTTCTTACAGGAACAGCGTCTTATTTTATTATGACAGGTTTTTGTCATCGAAGGCGATCTTTTTTTCTTTGGGTCTTCACGTCCGCCCTTAGAAATATGCCATGCCATTATCATGAATAAGTCCGGATTTGGTGGCGCCTATTTGGTTTAGATTAAGTTTGATCTACAAACAGATTTCGACTTACCCCCATTTCTCATAGCTCTACCCAAGGAATAGACCCCTAGTTATGTCGGAAGACTTAGTTTCACTGCCACCCAAAATGGGGCTGGTGCCTTTAAGAAAAGATAAGTTTCACTGGCTCACAACGTGGGGCATATGTTTCACTAGCACCCATGAGTGAGGCCAGCCTTTTAGCAAAAAATTCGTTTCAATATATTACACAGTGTGGAAGTTACCGATGGAATAAAAATATTTTTCACTTTATGCATTATTTTAGACAATAATAAACACTTTAACAATATCGATTTCGTTAATTGATTGATGCAAAAAAATTCAAACTTGTCTGTTATTGAACCAAAATTTAAAAACATAAGTGAATGATTAATTCCATCCTATTCCTATAGGTATTGTAACTTACCTAATTATTTTCCTTCAGAAGATAATCATTAATCAGTGTATCTGCAGTTTATTCTATTTGCTATTGGACTTAATTTTAATTTAAAACACTAATAATTAATTTATTTACAATTACAATCAAATCACGTGATACTTAATAATTCATTAGTTCATTACATTTATTTATTGCATGCACTTGCACAAAACTATTATTCAATTTACTATAAAACTAATTACACTATTAAAAATACGTCCTTTTTCGCCACAATATTAATTCAATGTATTTACACGCACATAAACTAAATTAGTAAAACTCAAAAGGTTGTTGAATATGAAAAGCTCAATGCTCAATGACAACTGAACTAACTTAAAGTTTTATTATTCTGAAGACTCTAAATTTACTGATATGATATGGAAGTAACCCGTACTTAGTTTGAACACTGATTATCTATGGGAAAAACAACCAACAACAAAAGAAATATTACAATGGCATGGCACCCTACAAAAGATAATGAAGTCTGTAAAGTGTGCAGTCTTAAGAAGTTTCAAAAGTATTAGGTACACAATGTAACTGCTTGGTGCTTTCTTATATTTATCTTTGACCTTAACAGGACGTTTCATTGTTTCTTATTGTAAGCATTGAAGTTTCTTATTCTTACAGTGATTCATCCGCTCGAAAAAGGTGACTAGGATTATAATTGTAAACTACACAATATGTACTAGGTATTGTATAGATTTATGATGCATAAAGCTATACTCTGAACAGTTTTGCTATCGTTTTAAATAAAGTGTAACACAAATTTTTAAAATATGCATTGCGGTGCGCGGGGCCCTTTTGTTCGCGAGGCCCTAGGCAGTCGCCCAGTTCGCCCTCCCCCCCCAAAGGCCGCTGCTGACATTCACAATCGACCAAGTGTTTTCGGATTTTATGTGCTTCAGTCATCGAAATACCAGGTTGTACAAGATTTTCGTCTGAAGAAGAATCGCCAAGTGTATTTTTATTATTAGCAAAAATTGCAGATGAATGTTTCCCGCGTATATACCATTTCTATCTATTTTTGAAATTATACTCCGTAGGAGTTCCATTGGCACCTCCCATTCGTCTGACATGCGAAAAAAATTTTTACAAAACATCTTCATGTAAGCGATTCGTCAAAATGTACTCCACTCCGAATTTAAGATTTAGTTCATCGTATAAATCAATTAAGCTCTTGTTCGAAACTTGTATACCAATCTGAAACGGGAGCTTCTGTTTTTTACTCTGGGCTCTTAGTATTACCATTATCTGAGTAACTTTCTTTAAAAGATTAATTTGTTCTTTTTTTGTTTGTTCCAAATGCATCTGTTCCTTTGTGATGACTATATCTTGAATGGGAATTGAACAAATCACACCAGTTGTTTACCTATTTCAATCTCATATATAACCAATGAAAAATAAAACACAAACATACCTCTTTGAAAAGCAGAGCTGTTTCTTGCTACTTACCTTGTATAATATTTTTAAGTCCAGCAAATTGTAGTGCTTTGGATACCGAGTTAGAAACTAATTGTGCTGCTGTTTAACTTTTTTGCCGTTGCAACCCTTTTACATCAAAGTGATGTGAATTTATTATAAGCACAATGCTCAGTTCTCCGAAACACTTCAGTAGTTGTTCTGTACAAGAACGGTCAATAATTTTATTGTTGAAAACATAACCTTGGCCTAAATAGCGATTTCTAACTAACTTTAACAAGTGCGGCACATCGACAAACACGAACACATTTCTAGTCGTCTCGGTGGGATTAGGAAACGATGCCGAAAAGCGTCGATTTTGAATGTCTTCCACAAATTTCGTTTTGAATCACAGTAGATATGTTATGTTCGTACGAGCGCAAAAACCCGGTTTTCTTAAGGGATTTAACATGGGAAATTCTAAGGTCTGTTCTGGTCATTTTTGCCAGATACAAAAGCAACTTTTCCAAGATTGAGGTGATGTCATACCAAAATTTTAAAACAGTATTACATAGTAGATGGTTATTGGGGCGACTGCCGCCACATTTCCTCAAGCATCCACGTTTCCTCACACATCTAGACCAAATAGTTTTCTTCGACTAGCCATTGCATCGTTTGAGATAAATCTATCTTGTTTGGTATCAATTAATATTAGATTTTTCATAGCTATCCAAATCCCTAGGAATTTTTTAGATTGCACCACCCCGCAGGGAGCTACCCTCATTTTAAGATTTTTTGCTGTTAGCGATTTATGACCGTCCCTATAAATTTTTTAGCCATGCGATAGGTCAAATTAGTCTAGAATTTTACGTACAATCCGAATCTGTAAATATATTTAAAATATGGCCACCCCTTAGTAAGTTACACACATACCCTCTGCGGGATAAATCTTTCTCCACATTTCCACCCACGAGATAAATGTACCTTGTTTGGTATCAATTAATATTAGAATTTTCTCAGCTACCCAAATTTCTAGAAATTTTGTAAATGGCATTATCCTCCAGAGAGCTACCCCAATTTTAAGATTTTTTTTACCGCTAACATTCTGCACCAAATAGTTTTCTTCGACTAGCCATTTCCACCCACGAGATAAATGTACATTGTTTGGTATCAATTAATATTAGCATTTTATTAGCTACTTGAATTTTTAGCAATTTTTTAGATAGCATCATCCCCCAGCGAGCTACCCTTATTTTAAAATTTTTTGCTGGTAGCGATTTCTGACCGTCCTTATAGATTTTTTAACCAAGCGATACATCAAATTAGCATAGAATTTTACGTGTAATCCGAATCTGTAAACAGATTTAAAATCGGACCACCTGTTACAAAGTTACACACATACCTTCTAGTGAGCATACCGCCACCGTACCACTACTCGCTTTTAATGTCATACCATACTTTATATTATGTTTAGCTCATCCTTATGCGATAGCTAGCCATACGGTTGTTAAACGCTGTGCTAACCATTTCTACATCATCTTCACCAGTAGCGGTAACTGTTGCATTTTTGTGTCCGTTGCTTCTCGAGTGTGCGGCATACGTAGTCTTCTCCATTTCGAAATCGCATACTTTACACATAATTCGTGGTTGTTTTGTACAAGACCCTTTAACAGCTGTCGGAGCTGAAAGTTTACGGCTTAATGACGTACCGTGCTGTTTTTCCTTGTGTCGCAGTAAGTTGTCCATTCTCGTAAAAGCGATACCGCAAGACCCACAGTTTAAGTACTTTGCTGCTTAATCGTGGACGATGTTACACCACAACATTTGTTCTGGTGTCGTTTGAGAGCATTTTTCCAGGTTTAGGAAGCATCGCAAAAGTTGCATTTAAAAGCGTTTGCAAGTACCATTTTAGTACAAAACAAAATCCGCACTATAGGACTTTAGTTAAACTTGTAAGCGAACTAACTTATAACTAAAAAGTTTACTCTAGTGTACCTGCTTAATGTACCGTATAGAATGCAAACCGAAGGTTTCCGAAGATGGCCGAACAAAGTTGAGGATTCAGCGGGGAACTAAATGACGTAATCTTTTGCCAACTCTTGCTGCTCGTCCAGTACATTTAGCACCAATGCATGTGCCCGGTTTGCTTTGTCCATGCTGCGAATGCAGTTACTAGAAACATCGAAAACGTCTTCCATGTTATACGGATCAACAATCGCATCGCGTGTATATTAAAAATCCAAAAGGGTGGTAGCACACGCACACAAATTGGCTGCAAGTCGTGCGGTAGGAGATGCAGTGCTTCTATAAACAAAAACTCAATAAAACACTTTAAACCTTTACTAAGAGAATACCAAACTTGTTGTCTACAGAATACTTACTAATAAAGCAATTTAACTTTAAATAACTTCTACGTCATATTTCGGAAATGGCAGGTTTGAACATTTTCTTTGGAAACAATCGAAGATTGCCGAAGACACTCAAAGAGTGCACAAACGCGGTCACTAAACCAATTAGCATTAATACCAAGTATTCTGTACTTTTGTAGGTTGCTCATTTCCTAGAACGAAATCTTCCGCATAGCGGTCGGTAGCATGTAATTATTTCTAGAACCGGCAAGTACTCGATATCGCCCGACTAGAGAATCAGATGCTCGATGTCTGTCAACTTCCGATTCTCTTGTAAAAGGTAGAAAAAACTCGGTCAATCGTCCATCTAACTTATACTTCGACCCGCTCCCGTTCTGATAATTTCCAAACATTTTTCAAACGACAATGGTCTCAGAATTTTAAACCTCCGAGGGATCTATAAGTCGTGATCAATTACACGTTCGCGCTACCGGTAAATTAACATATTTTATAGTAACAATGCGCAGTATAATACATGCATACCCCTTCTCTGCGCTACTGCTGTTATTGTAGTTGCTTGAAAAAGTCAGTCGCCTTTTTTTACTGCTAGGACCAATGCAAAGCACCATTCTATTCTTTAAAAATATAGCACATCGCGCACTTTTTTGTCTTATAATTAAATTTTGCTCATGTAGGCTTTTACACTTTCGCATATTTAAACATCTAATACGATCGATTAACCACTTTTGATTATTCTAACGGGAACCACCATACATTCCACCGCACTACTCTTTTTGAATCCGACGATCCCATGGGCTGCCACACACTAACACCTAATGTATCTGTCCTACTATTTGTTAAACAAAAACTACCGGCATCGTCATGTCCGTATGTGGACGTAAGCAGATGTTTGTGAATGTGTACGAGAATATGTAACCATATACATTAATCAGTCTAAGCTATTTTATTTAGTCCACGAAAACTACTATTTCTCTAAACCACAATTACTAATCACTTTTATAGGTTTAACATTTCTACCATTTCCCAATGACTGGTGCTACGTACATGCAAACTTTAATTTCTTATTGGAGAGAATTCTTATTCTCCCACGCACTGTTGCGTTGTTGCATGCCCACCCCTATTGGGAATATATGTTTGTTATAGGTTGTAGCACCCGCGGTTTTACTTAGCTACACTTCGTGAGACCCCTTTAATCTTTTAATAGTGTCTTTCTAGCTTACAATACAGTAGGACTTAGCCCTACTACCAACAAATTATATATTATATATGCTCTTACGTTGTATTGATTATTGTTTATTCGTTGAATTAGCATACAACATCCTATTTTAAAGTGTATGAAGCTGTTAGTAACGTACCAGAAATGTATTAAAAGTTATTTGCACAAGTCGGTGCTAGCGTATCAAAGGTGCGTTTACTTCACAATACAATCTAATGATAGGATGGTACTTGGGTAAGCGAATCGAAATGTTAGAAATAGGTTTGGGTGAAGTGTAGTGGTTATGAAAGGTTATGTTTGGTCAAGACAATTATCCGGGTAGAGACACTAAATAAGGTGGCAGGGATTTAGATAGCGAGTTGGGATCAGTTCGATCCAGACATAATTACGAAGTATATGGCACAACGATGGACGAAACTTACTCCAGGTAAAAAAAATTAATTTCTTGCTTATACATAAACATTTGTGCTGATATTTTGTGCTTGAGTGTTTTAACATATTGGGGGTGTATTTTATTATCATAAAAACTCATTTAAAGGGGTATATGTACGGGACAATTAATATTGTTTATTAAAAAAAATGTTTATTGATATGAAAATGTTGTTGTAAGGAGTAAACGGGTCTTTAGCTTTATTTTAAATAAAAATGCAATATGTAAATGCATTTAGAGTAACTGGGTTATACTGAGCTCAAAATAGACCAGACTAAAATCAATTTAGGGTTGCACGACGGGCCCATCTACTCGTCTAAAATAAAATTGTTGAAATATATTAAAATCATAAAATTTTAAGAGATGTAAAAATTGAGATGGTAACAGTATTTGATCAAACTGTATATACCAATGTGTACATATTTTCTTACTAAGGGAAACTTGTTAATATGTGTAAATAAAAAGGTTGTATGTCTTGCTGCATTTTTTGAGTGGTAATTTCATTTGACTGTGTTTGTGAGAAAGAAATGTACTTAGGATGGTAGGTATTCAAAAAGGAGCAGATTTCTGAGCTAGCCAGGGTGTGCAAAAATCAGGAGGCGTTCAAAAGGTAGAGTAAAATTTTTTTTTTCAGAAAAATTTATAGTGGCCCAACGCAGGCGATCTCGAAGTGGTTGGCCCAAGCGTGGAGCTTGATTGGTTTTTAGAGAGAGAAACGATTTTTTTGAGTTCATTGCACTCTTATGGCATCCAAGCCGTAGGGCGAGACACGATTTTTTCGGAATCCACGCCAATATATATATAAATATTTTTCTTGTTGAAAGGGCACAAACGGTGTCCTCTATTCCAAATTTATTGTGTTTTTGCAGTAGATCTTCTATAGGTACCATCTGGCGATCAGTTTGATGACATAAGCGCACATGTTGGAAGAAAGGCGGCTCCGTGGCGTAGTTGGTAGCCGCGTGACTACTATGCCCAAGGTCTTGGGTTCAAATCCCGACATGGTCCGCTTGAAAAATGTTGGGCGAAAATTTTTCACAAAAATACGCCCTCGTTCGGATGAGAGGTAAAATGGAGGTCCCGTGTGTGTGTTGTCATGCACGTTCAAGATTCTTACCTTGCTTGGAACAGCAAGGGTTCCTCAAAATTCCAAATTATCCAGGTAAAGAAAACTCGCTTCCTGGCCAATGCAGTACCTTCGAATGGAAGATTGGAAAAATCACATGTAGGGTAAGTATATATTTCTGGAATATTATCTTCATTACAGCTTTCCGAAATATCTTTCCCTCGAGCTTCTGCATCCTCTATTAGAAAAGTTTCTTTTCAGTTATCATCAACCTCAATGTAGTGCCGTCAAAATTCGCAGTGTTATTTAATTGTTTCTATCTACAATTTAGTTCAGCCCTACGCGGAATTAAAATCCAGCTTAGTCTAATACCTCTAAGAGAATTTCTTTCATCAGCTAGCCGTTATTCGTCTAATTCTACAGTGGGCTATTATTTATTTTTTACAAGACATTCTCCCATACATTCTTAAGGGTCCAATTAAGCTGCATGACACGTAGCTTATTCAATCCCTAAATTCGCTAACTTTCCACCCTCTCTACTTATTTTTTCTTAAACGTTATTAAAAAGTTCAAATACAAACAAAAAACAAAGCAAAGTAATCCTCTCGTAAAATAATATCAAAAGGTTTTCAACTTTACATCACTTAAAGAGGGTTTTTAGCCTATGGAGAAATGGTGTGGCATAATATTTCTATACCGAAAATAATAATATTAATGGATTTAACTTTTCTTAAAGTTAGATAATGATAATTAGATTTACGGGTTTTGATAGCTTGCGGCAAATGCTTTTAAAAGTTGTTTTGCGTTTATTCTATTTGCTTATTTTGCTTTGCAAATTTTAATCAATTTAGAAGGTTGTTACAAACTTACTCTCTTTTGATAACTGTGAGCCGCTTTTGCTTTAGCCTGTCGGCAAATCAAGCCCATTCCGAAAGCTTATGACACCTTTGTGCAAATTTACCTCTAACGTCTCAAATTTGCATTACGTAATACAAAATGGCGTACATGTAGTAAAAATATAATACATGCATTTCTTTACGTTTATTATGGTGCTTTATGACATTTTACCAAATAGGCAAAACGCCGAATGGACATAACACAAAAAACTTGAACAAAATGCGGAAAAAATCGGTGAACCGTCTGGTCAAAAAGCCTCGGGATTGTGGCTACGAAATCGAATTCTCAATTTTTTTTAATATGCCGACTGGGTAATTTTTACTTTTATTTTTATTTTATCTTACTTCACTTTGGTGTTAAACTACACTTAAGCCTTTGGCCCATCTTAGTTGTACAGCTAAAAGGGATATATACAAATAAATAAAAAATTTTAAATATCTAAATATTTAAAGTAAAGAAAAAAAATGGTTGGTAATGGACTGGCAGCGAATCCTTTTGTCTTTTCCTTCGTCGCCGCCAAACTGGCTATGTTGATGTTAAATATCAAAAGTAAGTGTATGCATAAATGTAGATCATTGAGTTTGAGTTTCGTGTGAGCGTATTTTTTTATGGGTGTAGGAGTTAGTGTGGGGTTGGGGTTGGTTACGCAAGTGTATTCGTGTAGCAAATTTGTGGAGATGGGGATTTCATTCAGAAAGAGGTTCAATTCTTAAGAATGGTGGATTATACGATTTGAAGGTCGGGGAAAGAAGAGTCCACACAGATTGCGTTTTGAATTTGATTTGGAACGGGGCAGTAAGTGAGCCAGAGTAAATTAGCTGTTCGGGTATTTCAAGTACAGTATAACCGCCGCAAATACAAAATGAGGATCAGATTAAGGTACGGTGGTATATACTTTGGAAGTTCCGTGTTAAGTCAGGAATTGGACAGTGGGTATACCGGAAAGACGGATGTGTACCGGGAAGCCAGTGATGAAAGAGAAGATCTTATGGGTATATCTGCCTAAAAATGAAGGGAGCCACAGTTCCTGCCAGGAGTGTAAGGAAATTGTGAAAGCGGGGTTTGATTTCCGTGATGGGCAAAGTGCGTCGTCGTACTGTATTGTCCAATCGTAGAGGCGAACTGGTTTTTTGAGTTAAAGGTTTTGGAGTGCAGTAGGCTCTCGAGGTGTACAGTAGAAATGATCTAATAATTGAGTTGAGTGAGCGTCGGGATGATATTGAATTTAAAAGAAGTTAAGAGTCTACGACATATCGTATGATCGGGATGATGATTTAGTTAACTGTACGTCTGCGGATGGGTTTTTGGATCAGATTGATTTCGTGAGTGCGAGTGCAAATGTGTAGATTGTCTCAGAGAGAAATCAATAGAGATACGCGTCCAACGAATTCAAAGACGAAAAACCTAATAACGAAAAAAATAATTGTACTTAAACCAAATAATTAGTATACGCAACTACAGGTGATGGTTTTGCAATATTCTCAACTAATATTAATTGTGCGAAAGGATTTTCTGGAAACTATTAATTCGGCCAATGGTCAAGTGTTGGGGATCTTAGTAGCCGCAGGTTGCGTAACCCCTTTATTTTATCACTGAATATCAATGAAATAGGGTATATATTTAAAAAACAATAAATAGGAACCGAGCTGTATATAACAAGAAAAAGCAGCGTCTATGTTCGAAGACAAAAAAAAGAAACAAGGAAAAAATTGTTGAAAGCACAACACTGTACGGTTTTGAAATGGGGACACTAGGAGAAGCAGCCAGAAGTAAGCCTTTTAAAATGTTGTGCTTCAGATGTATGATGATGATAGCATGGACAGACAAAGTTGATAACAGGGTTTTAGAAATTGTATGGGAAGAAAGATATCTGTGGAAAAAAAAAAGGAGAAATAGAAGAGCAGGGCACGTTTTATGGCATTTGGGGATAGTGCGAGATATATTACAAGCAGAGATAGGAAAAAGAGAGGTAGAGGTTGACCTAGATCAGACTATTGCACGCAGATAATAAAAGATGCAGACTATGAAAATTTCAGGGAAAGGTGTAGGTTTGTTCAGAATAGGAAGCAATGGAGGTACCCGTCTATTCAGTTCCAGAACTGAACGTCTAATGATGATGATGTGATTATAATAAACAACTATTAGAGATACTTACTATATAATGTTTACATATTATGGTTGTTTTAATTGATTAGCGTGTTCAATAAATGATAGGATTGGGATTGGTTTTTCACAATCTTCAAGAAGATTATGCAGATCAACAACTCTAGAGTTGAGTTTGTATTTAACTCTTTCTTTTATACTATCACTCTAGTTCAGATGCTGATGAAGTATTAAAATTCATGGAATGTGTTGGTTAATGATTAGTTAAACCTTGAACTAACTAACAATAGTTAACTAAAATGAACAAAACATAATACTAATAATTTATTGCATATCACGAGGTTTTTAAAATTTAAATAGAATTCACAGTTTGTACCTGCAGAGGGCGAGCGCCCAATTTTGTTCCACCACTGATTACATTGGACCAAATATTTTACACATAATGCAAGTTACATATCCCCCATATTAATATGTATATAAAATTAAATGCATTATTATGTCTTAGTAATAGTATGTTACAATGTATTAATTGAAGGTAACAATACTAAAGGTTAATCAGAGTTTATATCAGACATGAGAACGGAAGCAACTGCTTTGTATTTCAGGCGCAACCTGATACTGCAGGTGCAGATACAAGAAACTGCAGTAAAGCAGTCTTAATTAAAACATTACTCAGAATAAGACATTGTATGTTTATCAAGAAATAGCAGAAGGTGAGATCTGCACTTTCCCATAAGATGATGTGAGAGCAGGGATTACATAAATACCCTGAGAAGCTCCTGATTGCCAGCAGACTCAATTATAATTACTTACAATAAGACAATTTATGATGATCAAGAAATAACAGACAGCAAAATCTGCACTTTCCCACAAGATGATGGGAGACCAGAGGCTTCATATACACTGTGAGAAACTCCGGATCGGCAGTCAGTCTTCGAACTTCATAACTTTAACATTGTTAGTAGTTCAAGCTACTCATTGGTAATTATTAAAATATTAACTTTGAGTAATTTGTAAAAGTCACGTTAAGGAACATAACGCACAAGTTGTTAAACCATTTTTATAATTACTGTTTAAAAATAAATTTGATAAAAGTCTTTTTGGGAAATAGATGTTTTTAAAATGAAACTCCAAAAAGCCCAAAACCTATTTCGCATAGACCATAAATCCTGTTACGGAGAAAAACAACGCTACGTTACCAATTTCAGTTTTCCTAGAAAGGGTGGGAATCTCGAAACATTTTTAGGGGGCACCAGCTAAGTTTCAACGGTACAGTATGCCAAAAATGTAAAACTACTTTACACGTACTACTTAACTTGACAGGTCTCACCATTTGTCAAAATAAAAGAGCACTGGGCCGTCACATTCTAGCAATTCCTTTAGTATTTTTGCAATTCGGAGGACAGCTATTCCGGCTAGGCCTCCTTCATAAATCCCATCTCATCTTTTACCTTAAAAACGACTACCTTATCGCTTTATAAAACGAACAACACTTTTTCAAAATAAAAATCTCTCTCAAAATACGACTTCAACATTGGAGTGGCTGAATATTCTATAAAAAAGCCTTATTTTATCTATATTCCAAGCAACTGCAAATATAATTCAGTCTAAATTTAGATTCGATTAACAAAAATTTTAATAGTAATCTTAAAAACAGCAAACCTATTCTACATCTCACTGGCCAGGTGTTATTAACAGAAATCCAAAAGGAAAACATTAATCTATAAATAATGTTACCAACCTACTCCTATATCTTTTCCCCAAGTGATTTTTATAACTTTTAAATTCCATTTATTTTGAAATGCCCTTATCAACAATGCAGAAAAAAACAAACAGCACGATACCATCTTTTTAGTTAACCATTTCATTGTCCATTTAATATGCAAAGTTTACACCCTTTAACTAACAATAATTTTACACTTGAGCTAACATGTACACATTTATTACTCTTTTAAGATATTCAAACTTCCTTCGCTGATAATATAATGCTTAACTTTAAGCGAAACTACTTGCATCGCTATTTCATAGTCCAGCAGAGTATTTATATAACCGAATACTAATTTCGAACAAGGTATCTTTATTTTATATTCACATATCTTTATTTTATATTCACAAGTACATAATTATACATCATTAATAAACAAAAAGCTCATACAGTACTCGCGGCTTTATGTTCCAAATGGTTCTTACAACTAAAGATGCAGAATGTTCATGGACGCCAATGACATACCAAACGTGTACTCCTTCTGCACGGTAAGTCACCTCAAAGTTCCAACTTCAGTTGACAAATGAAACCAATTCATTTTACTTTCCTGGTTAATCACCCCAATCGACAAAAATATAAATCCACTATTTACGGTGCGGTCTTTCTGGCCTCTACCTATCCGGTACAGCTCAAAATAACTCGGTATCGGTCCCTAAGGGCGCTTTTGCATTACCGCTAACGAGACGTCTATTGTCACTCACACACCGGTTTGTTTTCCTTGTCGGCCACCCGTCGAGGTTCCAACGGCTTACAGACGCATTCCTTGTCACAGACGCATAATTTCGTTTCCCTTTTGACGATCTCCCTCTGTATTAATTTTATTAAAACTTGGTGTTTTTAATCTCCCACCATTTGTTAAAAATTCATAATTTCGTTCTGACGTCTAATGCTTTCGGAGGGTCAAGTTTAATGTTTTCAGATCCTGTGAACGCATTAATTTTATTACATTTTATTATTCTGTGGTTGTTGCGGTTCCTTAGTTCCCCAGGTAAATTAATACAAATATTATCGTGGACAGTAGTATCCCTGATTTTTATCGGCGATTTTTTTAATTTAATACCACCAGTGTAAAATTCATATAAAAATTGCTGTTTATATAAAAATATACTAGGCGCTTTTTGGTTTATTTACTTGTCCTGATTCAATATTATACTAAAATTGCCTTTTTATATAGTGTAAACTTCTTAAGTCTATATAAAATTTTATAAGAATATTTTCTTACTAAAGCTCCTGAACTAGCTGAATTTAATAAATGCTTTTCTTAATAAGTGAGCGTTACACTTCTCTTAAGTGAGTAAAACTTAATACTCCTAAAAATAAAAAGACAACGGGAAAATCAGCCTAGAATTAAAACAAACCTTAGGGAATGTAATGAAAAGTAAAAAAACTGTTTAGAGATTATCAAACGCTGGAGAAAACGTATTTCCTGTTTCAGTAATGTAATCAAAACCTATTACACCCTCGTTCTCAAAGCTCAAACATAAACATCCACAGGCGAACTTATTTTCCTGCAACATTTTATCAGGGTATTTTGGGTTAACCTTACTTTTGCCTGTATTTGTTGTTTCAATTTCTCAAAATCATAATATTAATAAATTTGACTTTCCATAAAGACTCACAATTTTAATGAAGTTTAATGGATATTATAGCTTGTCGAAAAATCTTTTAAAAATTATTTTGTTTTATTATTAGTTTAACAAAATAAACTGGTCTTCTTCGCATTTTTATGACTCATTTTTATATGTACTTTTTGGCAGCGTATTTTACTGACTGATTATTGTAGCATAATAAATGCGCAAATTGCAGTGTCAAAATACCCACTTATCCAATCGGGATAGAGGTACACTCTGAATATGATTCCGTCAAAATTTGTCCTTTGATGCCTTTGACATACTTTTACTCATGCTTGTTCTCAACATTAACTCGTCTTTGTACTTACAAATAGCAGTTCAAACATTACAGACACCACAAATATCCCCCTTCTACTGGCCAATTTGCTGATAAATTTTTATTTTTTCCTGTCTGTAAACTTCTTCAATAAAATGGACTGTAAATCAAATTGTAATAGATAAATCAAGCTGGATCATTTTAATTCAACTAAAAAAAATAAACTTTTACATGTTACAAAAGTGTCAAATCAAAAACATGATTCTCAAAAATCACTGAAGGTTGTTTGGAGTAGTATTACTAGGCAAATACGAGGAAGTGTATCATATCCTCCTGTTAAACTACTACTTCTTGTTAGAAGGTTGTGGGGGACGCAGCTCTGGGGTTCCGGTGGCGGGTGTGTTTGTTGGTCAACCGTTGGCTTAATGATGAACATGGAATGGGATTATCTATGTCTTCGCCCTCGTTACCGTGATGTGTGGGGGCGCGGCGCCGTGGCTCCGGTGGCGGGTGTCTTTGTAGGTCGATAGTATGGTGAATGGGGTTCGCCCTCGTGTGGGCGCATGTTCGTGTTTTTGTTGGTCGGTTGATGAAGATCGGGGCTCCCTAGGGCTTCGTCCTTGTTTTTACTCTCGTCGCATGATACTTGAGAGATTCTAGGTTAAGCAAAAATAAAACGTAGATGAATGCGGAACGGGGTTCTCACGAATTTAGAAAATAAAACGTGGTGAAGAATTTGGATAACGTAATCATTCTCAAAATGTGGATGGAGCTCCCTAGTGTGTTCTGAACGGGGCTGTGTCCCATTAGGTAATTGAATACTTCGGAGATTTTTAGGTTAAGCAAAAACATGCACGTGGTGGAGAATTTTTAGGTTAAGCAAGAACGTGCACGTGGTGAAGAATGTAGCGGTGCTAGAGCTTCGCCTCTGAGAGCCTCAAGAATCATTTTTGTATTAAATATCATATGTTTAAAAAGAAACACACAAACCTTTAATGTTTTATTTACAGAAAATTACATTTTTAATTGTCTTTATCTTTTTGTGGAGTGGCCGCAGCAGATTCTTCTTTATTCAATTTTCTAGTTTTAGCGTTGTCATCACTGATTCTACTAATTTCAGAAAATTTCGTAAGTAATAAATATTATTTTCACTTACCGGCATATTCTAATTACATGGTAATGAGTTGATATTTTCACAGAGTTAGATTGTTTCACTGCAGAAACAAAACATTTTTACACAGCTGGCAATACTGTGTGCCGTACACTTCAATGTAATGCCAGCTTATAAACATATGCCATTTATTCAAAATTTAACCACCAAATTAAATAAAACTTTCAAACACCTAAATATCACTATTACTAAAGAAGAATACTAACAGTAAGAAATCTACATTTTAAATTTCAAGCATAACAGAATTTAAGAGGAATGCTATATTTATAACACAAATTGTTTCGATTATGATCAGTGACATATACGCAATATCTCAAGATATTTATCAAAGAAATACTTAACATACAAGTGGCATTCGAACAAATCTAAGAACTGGCGCTTTAACAACTTATCTCTCTAAACTGCTTTAGGATGCAATGGGAAAGTTTTATAAAAAGAGCTGGTAACATTTTGCAAGGGTCGGAGCGTAAGAATTTCAGAGGCCTGAAGCAAGTAAATAATCTAGAGAATTTGAAAATCGAAATGGATAGGCTAGCATTAGACATAATAGGGATTATGAAGTTCGGCGGCTAGGGGCGGGGGATTTTTGGAGCGAAGGTTATAGGATAATTCTTACAGGAGCAGATGAAAGGAAAGTCGGGTCTAGTGATAGTTATGCGGAAAAAGATAGGACACTTTAGAAAACTACTTACAAAAGATGTAAAAGTTTTCGAACAGCACACGTGTCAAAGAATGGTACAAAGACGGTTGGAAAAACGGGTTGAAGGAATACTAGGAGAAGATCAATTTGGGTTTAAGCAAAACAGGGGAACATAGAAGGCTATTTTAGCTCTGAGAGTGATAATGAAGAAATTAATAGAAAAAGATAACGCGTGTATATAGGGTTTTTAGATGTGGAAAAAGCAATCGACCATGCCACATGGAAAAATGTTCAAAATACTCAAAAGATTGATATAAGATTTAGTGATAGACGGATAGTACATTGCTTATCAAAGAGCATACAGCGGTAATAAAATTATAGCAGGAACGTAGAGAAATGCAAGAAGATACTAGGAATTAATATGCAGGGGAACACGATTGATATGCCTAGATTTGCAGACAATAAATCAGTATTAGTATCTAGCAAGAAAAAGTTAGACGCAGCTTTAAATGAAATGGAAACAGTACTAACAGAGAGATGCGGTATGAAAATTAACAAAAATAAAGCTAAAGTACTAGTACGTAAAAGAAAGGAAAATAAATCAAAAACAAGAATACAAATAGAAAACGACAATTTACAAGAGTTTAAGAATTTCTGCTACCTAGGAAGTCAAATAATGCAAGATGGGAAAAGTGCAAAAGATATAAAACAAAGATTACCACAAGGCATTGCTGAATTTTACAAGAAATAGCAACTACCACATTCAAAAGCGACAAACATAGAAACAAGTAAATGATGGCTGAAAGCATATGTCTGGGATATAACACTGTACGGCTATGAAACTTTAACAGTTGGTGAAGCGGAGAGGAAAAATATAGAAGCTTTTGAAATGTGCTGCTACAGACGTATAATGAAGATATTATGGACAGACAAAGTTAAGAACAAAAGAGTTCTAGAAATGGCAGGAGAAGAAGTATATATATATATATATATATATATATATATATATATATTATGCTGTGATAAGGGGTTGTTTAAGGGTGTACTTTATAGTAAAGGTCGTTTAGGAATTAGAAATTACAATAGGAAGCAGAAAACTGCATTTATTTAGTAAAGAATTGAGAAATGGAGATAGTTTGCAAATTGTAAGCAGTAAACACCCTGTATATAAAGGATAAATAGTTTTAAGCAACGCATATAGATAAAGAAGACATGCATTAGGTAAATAGTAAATATTTAACACACTGTAGTTAATTTAGGTAAGGCAAGTGATGATATTTTTCAGTGGAAGCACGCGTATTTTGTAAGTAAACATAATAAAGTGTAATTAAACACGCATTCAAAAGAGTTCCAAACAATTAGGCTAATACGGAGATAAGAAATAGAGCTACGAGACGCATAGAATAAATGCGTAAAAGTAGTTAAGAACTGTGATAAAGAGAGGTGATTAAAAATTGTGTAAATAACAGGCAGATATGAAAATTAAAAGTCGAATTGCATAAGTTGTTTATGTACAACATGGAAAAGCAATTAGATTCATCAAAACACCGCATGTTTGATAACGAAGCACCTGCGAGCAGGCCACAATTATTGGAAAGCATAGAAAATTACATCAGAAACTACTGTAAATGCAAAAATTTGATTGGTTAAAATGAGCGACGAGTTTGTAGACCATACCCACTGACGGAGTAGGAGGTCAATGATATATTAACAGGCACAGTGATAACGAAGTTTTCAACTCAACAAAGGCCGAAGTGCGCCACTCTGAGACAAAGTGAGATACGTAATAATTTAAAGTGAAAAATTGTATAAGTGCGAAGATGAAGATTACGATTGCCGATTAAACGTAAGTAGTTTTTGGGGAATTTATTTTAAACTAAAACATAATAATAATAGGGATTCTGAGTCCGGGGAGAATAATGCAATTCCGAGTCAAGGGGAAAATAATTGATGGGAATTCCAAGTTCTAAGTCCGGGGAAAATAAACTACGATTTCCGAGTCCGGGGCGAATAAATGTAATTCTAAGTCTGAAATGAGACGACAATAAATTGGTGTGCATAAATATAAGTTAATAATGGTAGTCCAGAGGGTGATGGCAATAATTTAAATGCAATGGTTCAAGCGTGTGGATAGACAATATTTCGAATGGGCATGTAATAATCCTGAATTAAGGGAAAATAAATTTTATTCAAATATATGACTTCATGCATGGGAAATACTAGCTGATTATGGATGCGCCAATGCGAAAAAAATAGACCAGGTCAGATTTTTAGTTATTAGACATTTTTTTCTATTTTTTATTTGAATATTGAATTTGCTTAATATAAATGAATGTGAAAAGGTCAACAAAAAGAGGACTTGTATACGTATAAAATGCGTGATATGATAAGAGGTTTTGAACGTTCCACACTTCCTTTTTTTATAAAAATAATAGGTTTTTTTGTGACTTTGGGTTTGATTAAAAAGTATATGATTTTTGATAAATGAGATTTACAACATTAATTAATGGAAAAGTGTATTTTAAATTATTTACAAAAACTGTACATAATATTTGTTTCATTATATAGAATCGAATTAACTGAATTTTATAATTCCAAATAAATGCTAGTCGAGGTCATAAGATAAAGTTAATGGGAATGATTTGATAATTTAAACAATCAAAGAGGAGCTATAAGTTGAATACGAAATTGATAACGAGTAAGGCGGCAACATATCAAATTTTGTTATTGGTCGACAAGGTAGGTTCAAGATAAAATCCAGTCAAGTTCCTGGAGGGAGTTCATGGCAATATTAATAAGACAGCCCAACGTCGGAGAACGATAATTCCAATTCTTGTTAATACATAGCAATATATATATATATATATATATATATATTAACATTAACAGAAGAAAGTCAACGGAACAGTTAAGTTAATAGCTTTTTGTAGGTATATATATTGCTGTGAATCCACCAAAATCCGGGAACTACGATTTTCGAATCGTGCCCCACAGATTGGGCGTCAAGAATGCTGTGAAACCTACAAAAGCTATTAACTTAACTGTTCCGTTGACTTTCTTCTGTTAATCGCCTCTTTACTCTTTTCCGCCTCGGCTGCTCACCTAGTTAAAACTTTCATCCTCAATCATAAAAAAAACAAACACATTCCTATCACAAAAACCCACGTTAACTCTATTTACATCAATATTCACAATACATTAAAATTTCAAAATTAAAATTCAGCATAAATTTCAGTATCAGAAAATTTCAAGATTAAATTTATTATCATTTTAATGTGCATCCAGAATTAAAGCCCTTGTAGATGCCTACTAATTAATATAACAATATATGCAGACCTGAGTCTGAGTACAAAGGGAGCATCTCCCACCCCTTTACGTTAATTAACCAGGTTCGTCTAATTGAGCTCAAAGACATACCCAAATTTTCATCATAATCCAGAACATAAATACTAAATACCCCTTTCTACTTAAACAAGAAAATTTCACCTTAAAATTAAAAATTTGTTGTTAGTACAATTTCACTACTATCCATTTTAAGTAAATCAATTATAAAGTTATTCAACACACACCAAAACATCAAAAATCGAACAACAAAGCATAAGTTACCTGAAGGTTAATGCACTCGTGGCCCCAATGTATATCGTCCTCTGTTAATCACACCAATCCAACTGGGTTATGTTTAGGTCCTCGTATTGCTGGTCGCCTTTAAAAAATTTTACACCACCATTCATCTAAAGTTGTTTCAGTGCTTTTCCGGAACTCATTTGTGTATATCTGAAGCTTGTTTTGTGGATTCAGACACGTTTACGAATCATTTAATTATTAACACCCCCGAAAAATAGCAAAGAAATTCATACTTCTTTCACAAATATACACCAAAACTGCCTACTTTTGAGTATTCATTTGTCGTTGCGAATTTGACTAATTGGTACAGTGATACTAGACTTTATTACCTTGTATCTTCTTTTCTAAGTGCACTAAATTACATTCATTGTAGCACGTAAAGAACAAACTGTTTTAAATCACCAAAATATACGAGCAAACTGTTTAAATTATTCTATCAAAATCGGAAAACTAAAAAGCACTGTTTAACGCATTGAATCAAATCGAAAACCTAAGAGAGAGAAACTCATATTAACCCGGGTATATATAGTGGTTAGCCGGTCTGTCGGTTTTGTCCCCAAAACGGCCAGTTTCTAGAATTTCGTATACTATGTTCCCATCTCGACCGCCTGTGCGTCGGTTCTTATTAAATTTGCACTCGCACCAGTTAAATCTCAGAAATTTCGACACGGCTCGCAACGTCTGGAAATTGCTTTAAAGTTTACAGGTAAACTTTGATTAAGTTTCAAAAACTATTTTACCGTCAAACTAAATTATGTATTTTATAATATTAATATCTACTGTAAATCCCAAAAAAAATTATATTCGAACACATGATTGACTACCTAAAATAATGTCCCATTACTAATAATAATGGCACCAACACTGATTAACTTACACTTATTGCTTAAATACTTATCGTTACATGAACAGCAGCATCCATCTGCCAAATACATCAACAGGACTTGAATCACATTCCCACTGGAAATCAATTGTACTGGATTTCCAACGTAACATCACTGCATTCTCAGGCATCCGCAATCCCACAGCTGGATGAGGCCACAGCAGACAAAACATACCCAACAAACCATACAACATTTGTACCCAAACCAAAAATCTAAAGTAACAGGAAAAATAACCCTCATGTGGAAACACTCACAGTTAAAAATAATATTTGTTTAACTTATTCTGATGAATCAAGATTAATACAAAGATAGTTCACAGGTAGAAGATCAACTTGTAACCACATGTGCTGATTAGACTCTCAATTTGAAATACTAATAATCCAGCTTAACTGTATACCAAAAAATTCTCTCATGCAGAATAATTTTGCAATAACTTTATGTAAATTAGATTAATCCCAATAATGGATGGTTTGTACAAAACCAGATAAATTCTAATTCAAGCATGCAACTGACACTCACTGCATCATAGCACGATGACCAGTGCTATCTAACAACACATTTTACAGAAACTCAATACAAACAACGAAATTTCTAGGTCAGTAACAATTACAAACACATTACCAACAGAATCTAGTATCAACAAAGTAATCCAGGACAGAATTCAGTACACAATATGATTAAATTCATTATATCCTAGTATATACAAACAAACAATCCAAATTATAAAGTCATATTTACAAATACACAAGTAGGGAATAATCTGAGACAGAAACTCATCAATTTAAAAGGAAAATACAATAATGAAAATTAAATTAATATCAGAACTACAGAATACATATCTGTACCATTAACTTTCTATTAAATAATGAAAGGACATATCTATATCACCAACATTCAACCAGTAGCAGATAATAATAGAATCTTGAATATTAACAACTTGAACAAAAGTGACTTTAAGGTTGATTAATATTAATTAACAGAGCAAAATCAATATTTTAGGTTACATCAACTTGCTTAAACAGTTAGGAATTACATTTACAATTGAGCAAAAATTGTAACTGTAACAAAAGAAGCTCATTTTGCAATAATCGGATACCATTTAACTAAAATAAAATCTGTACGTTGTATAATATGAATTGGAAAGAAACGCGTGAAGATAAGGTTTTAAACGCAACTAATTGCATCAATATAAATACACTATCGGCAAAGATAGATAAACTGGCATTCTAGATATTTAATAATTTCGTCGAAAATATCAACGCATGTATAAGTAAACGCATTCTAATACGTCATTATTAGAAAATGAATACGTGATTAGGAATATTACATTTGTTTAGAAAACAACATATTTTGTAACAAACAATAAGCACCAGGCGGTTAATTGTACTATAAGTTTTGGACTTTTAAACAACAAGTATAAAATACGTGACAGAATGAAAGCAATAATCGGAAATCCTAACAAAATATATATATACTATAATATACAGAACGCTTACGTGATTGATGGAGCATTTCATGGAAGAATTGAGCCAGGGAATTTAAGAGATACCCGGTTCTACAAGAGATAAGGCAACGTACAAGCCTTGATCGACGAACACGCCAACTGAAACGTTGGAAGAAAGGGCTTATAAATACGATGGGGAATGAATAAACATTTAGTTCATCTATAATAAGGCACGAATCACGTCAGTATACAGTAGAAATTTACGTGACAGTATTAATTATTGAAAAATTTATAATTTTGTATAAGTACAAATTTGAAAGTGCCAAATTTGTGCAACGAATAATAGCCGTTCTACACATAGACGGCTCTAAGTTAATCTCTAGAGACTGATCTAAGTTAATATCTTGATACTGCCCTAAGTCAATATATTGATTAAATATCTAAATATATTTCTAAAATAACCTATAAAAAGAAAATATAAAAATACGTCTGAAAATAAGACCAATTAAACGAAAGTAAGGATACTCAAGGAATCCGAGGGAAACTACAAGCAATCATTAATCTATAATTCTGGCCAATAAGTAAAACGAGTGTAACAAGGGCTGCTGAACACAGATACTCTGAGGCAATTTCAGGGACAAGGAAATAAAACGCAGGTTAGCGATCTTAAAATATTTCATTAGTTAACTGTTAACTGTTTCAATTTTAATATTTGCTATATATTATATATCTGCAAGAGTCAACAAAAAGGTCATTTGGGAATTTGAAAACAGGGACAGCATCTTAGAACGTTCGAAAGTACTTAATTGTAATTAAAAAGTTGTTTTTGCTGGCTTTCATGAAATTATAAACTTGGTGAATGTTAATGTTCTATTCAGGGGCTGAATTTTGAATTTACGTAAAATTGTACATATTATTATCAATCATTATATTGTGTAATCTTTGCATTGCTTTATTTAAATTTATTTAAACAGTAGAAAGAGAAAGGGTTAAACAATCTTTAACATCGTACAATAGGAATTTCATAGCGTAATGACACCCAATCGTGGTGTATCACAGCAATAAAAATGATACCCAATCGTGAGGCTTAATACGGGCATATCACAGCAATAAAAATGGCGCCCAACGTGCTGCTTGATAGGGGCATATCACAGCAATATATATATATATATATATATATATATATATATATTGCTGTGATAAGGGGTTGTTTAAGGGTGTACTTTATAGTAAAGAAAATTTAGAAATGAGTAATTACCATAGGCAGCAGAAAACTACACTTATTTAGTGAAGAATTGAGAAATGGAGATAGTTTGTAAATAGTAAGCAGTCAACACCCTGTATATAAAGTATAAATAGTTTTAAGCAACGCAAATACACATAGGAAGACGCATAGTTAGCGTAGAAACAAGGAAGACATTCATTAGGTAAATAGAAAATATTTAATACCCTGTAGATAAAGTTTTAGTGAATTTAGGTAAAGCGGATAATGATATTTTTCAGTGGAAGCACGCGCATATTTATAAGTATACGATAAAGTGTAATTAGACACGCATTCAAAAGAGTACCAAACGATTAGATTAATACGGAGATGGAAATAGAGCTTCAGGTAGCATAGGTAAATGCGTGCAAATAGCTAACCATTTTTGATAAGAAAGGAGATTAAAAATTGCGTGAACAACATGTAAATATGAAAATTAAAAGCCGAATTGCATCAGTTGTTTATGGAAAAGCAATTAGATCTATCAAAACACAGCATGTTGATAACGAAAGACAGCTGCAAGCAGGTTACAATTATTGGGAATCGTGGAGAGTTACATCAGAAACTACTTTGAATGTAATTATTTGATTGGTCACAAATAAGCGACGAGCTCTAGACCATACCCACTGACGGAGTGGAAACGGAATAATATATTAGCAAGCACCGTGATAACGAAGTTAGTTTTGAACTCAACAGAGGCCGAAGTGCGCCGTTTTGAAATAAAGTAATACGTAAATTTTAAAAGTGAAAGATAAAATAAGTGCCAAGATGAAAACTATAATTGCCGATTAAACGTAAGTACATTTTTGGTGAATTTATTTTTAACTAAAACATAAAAATAATAGGGCTTCTATGTCCGGGGAAAAACTACAATTTGAAGTCTGGGGAACAGTAATACAATTTCTAAAGCCGGGGAGAAAAATTCAAACTTGATGTCCGGGGGAAAACAAAGTACAATTTCTAAAGCCGGGGAGAAAAATTCAAATTCGAATTACGTCTGGGGGAAGAATAATACAATTTTAAGTTTGAGGAAATTGATTGATAAGAAGTAATAAGTTTGATATGAAATGACAATAAATTGGGGTGCATAAATTAATAATGGTAGTCCATAGGATAATGGCAATAATTTGAATGTAATCCTGAATTGGGGGAAGATAATTTTTATGCAAATGGAAGCGTCGATGTGAAGAAGATAGACCAGGTCAGATTTTTTTAGTTATAAGACAATTTGTTTTTCTATATATTTTTTATTTTGAATATTGAATTTCCTTAATATAATATGCGTGTAAAAAAGTCAACAAAAGAAGTTGCATAAGTATAAAATGAGTAATATGGTAAAAGGTTTAGAACGTTCTACGCTTCGTTGATAAGGATAATAAGTTTTTTTTTTATGACTTTGGGTTTTGAGTAAATAGGATATGATGTTTAATAAATTAAATTTACAACATTAACTAATTGAAAAGTGTATTTAAAATAATTTACAAAAGCTGTACATAATATATTGGTTTCATTATATAAAATCGAAATTAACTGAATTTTATAATTCCAAATAAATGCTAGCCGATGTCATAAGATTTAAATAGTTCAAGGAGGAGCTACAAGTTGAATAGGAAATTGATAAGAAGTAAGGCGGTAACGTATCGAATTTTGCTATTGGCAGACAAGGTTACTTCAAGATAAAATCCAGTTAAGTTTCTGAAGAGAATTGATAGCAATATTAATAAGACAGCCCAACGGAGGAGATAATTACAATCTTGTTTATTCATAGTAAATATTAAAATGGTCGTCCAAATGATGGAGCACGAATAATTTAGAATAAATACTCCCTGTATGTTTGTTGTGGTTTGTTTAGTATTCTTCTTAATCTTCTTTGGGGATTAAACCACTCATAGTTTTTAAAATTATCTTTATTAACGTTTTTATTATTTTGAAAACGATCCTAGGTCATGGATCGAAACGTTAATAAAGATAATTTTAAAAACTATGAGTGGTTTAATCCTCAAAGAAGATTAAGAAGAATAATTTAGAATACATAGCAAAATAATAAGGCGCACAACGAAGGGGCATGATAATTTAGAGAGAGCATAGCATATATATATATATATATATATATATATATATATAACAATTATAAGATGAAATAAAATCCCAACTTCTTATGTAAAGTTGAATAACCATTTTAAATCGAACTGGTAATTCAAAACCGCTAAAAGAACAGCTGTAGCAGGATTTTAACTAGCGTCCATTGATTCTCCGGATCAACGTGTGTGCGTGTGTGTGTGTGTGCGTTCATACGCGTTTGTGTGTTCATGAATGACATTTTACAATTCAGCGTTTTATTAAAACTGCAATAGGTCTAGCTTTTTTTGTAAAGTTTCGCAGTGGAATTAGATTTTAGTACAATCAAAGTTAATTATACCTTCAGACAAATATTCTCCATTGTCTCCATTGAAATATATTATTAGTACATTTTCAATTAAAACTTATAAGCCAAAACATAGCAAAAGCAATATTTACAAAACATTTCGTTTAAAGCTTGAACTAATTTAATTTAAAGCAAGCTATATTAAATACAGCTCTCATTAAAATTGGATGTAACGAACGCAGATCAAGGTCTTTATTATTGCTCGTATTGTCAAGAATGTAAGAATCTTTCTCTTATTTAATATTGCCAAGGGTTAAGAATTTTTTTGTTAGAGAAACGAAAAGCATTTATATGAGCTTAGAAAGAATTATTTTGCCCCTCAATTGTTTGTAACTGATATGTTTTCCAATTCTTTTTGAGGAATGCATCATTGAACATTTTGTTTGATACAGTGAAGTAAGATTTTTATTAATATTCGGTAATTTCCTGAAAAGTTTTCTGCTAAGCCGACAAAATGTAGTTCTATAAACCAACAAACGCTTTTTTATTTTTGTTTAAAATACTTCGGTTATGCTTAAAAAAAGAGTATGGCTAAACGCGTACCAAGTAGAAAGACAGAAATTGGTTGAGAAAGCATTATTGACACAGATAGGGAAAGGAAGGCACAAGTAAGGTGGTTAAGTAAGGAATAGAGAAAGGTTAGAAGATAACCAGTGAGATAGATTGGAAATTAAGAGAGCTGGCAAGGATGGAAAATCTTCTAGCACCACTGAGAATAAGCCTACCGTAAACGTTACCAATATTTCGACAATATGAGATTCATACATACACCGTTAGAGGTCACCTTATACTAATCCAAAGGTAGACTAAGGAAACCGTTGGAAATAGAAAGTCGAATGTTCAATTAATGTGATTGGTAGATAAGAAACGTGGAAATGTTATACTATTACTTATCTTTCTTAAAAATCTAAAATTATTTAAATATTTGTTAATTTTTTTCCAATTTTAGTCCGTACAATCATGTCGAATACTGGTGGTTGTAGAGATCGAGATAGAGGAAGAAAGTATATTCCGGTAATATAAATAGAGAGCTTAAACGAAAGAAAGAAGAAACAATTAAGTCGCAGTCGGGCGCACTAGAAAAATTTTTGATGCCAGTGCAACAAGTTACACCCGTAGACACACCCATTGTGCAAAACGAAAATGAAAATCGGGAACAAACGGAGAACAATCAAGATGCAGATGAAGCAGGTTCAAACGGGGATGAAGAAGAGTTAAGCGAAGTTGATTCAATAACGGAGGATCAACCTTCAACTTCAACATCTACTGAACAGAATTCTACGAAATTAAATATTTTCGAAATTTCCAATTGGCCCGATTTAATAAATGATAAATTGCGTGTAGAAATTGTTAATCGTAAATTAAATAGTGACAAAATGAAAACTTATGCAGCAGATAAAGATAAAAAATATTTTAATAGATTGTTGCCTAATGGAGAAATTGTTCAAAGAAAATGGTTAGTTCATTCTGAAATAACAAATCAACTATATTGTTTCGTTTGCAAATTATTTCATAATAGGACTCAGAAAAATTCTTTTATAAATGGTTTTAATGACTGGAAACAAGTAGGTGATAGACTATATGAACACGAAACATCTCAACGCCATTATGAATGTATAATGAAACTGAATTTGTTAGAAAATGGTATGAAACACGGAAATTTAATTGACCAGACTTTTATAAAAATAAGAGACAACGAAGTTGAAAAATTAAAAAATGTTTTAAAAAGAATAGTAGAAATAATTCTTTTTTTAATAAATAGAAATCTGGCTCTTCGTGAAAGTTCGGATAAAATTTATGAACCCCTAAACGGCAATTTTCTTGGGTTGATAGAGTTACTGGTTAAATTTGATGCAGTTTTAAATGAACACATAAACAGTTTTATCAATAAAAATAATCGTAAGTTTTTCCTAAACCATACATTTCAAAACGAAATTATTTGTGCTCTTGCTTCAACAGTACTGAAAACCATAATAAACAAAATTAAACGAGCTAAGTATTATTCCGTCATTCTAGACTGTACCCCTGATATTAGTCACTTGGAACAAAAGTCTGTTATAATTCGTATCGTGGATAGACAAGATGAAAATGTTGAAACTGTTGAACATTTTATTAATTTTATAGTTGTCAACGATACAACTGGTAACGGTTTAACCGAATCTATTAAGAATGAATTTACGAAACAGAATTTATTGTTGTCAAATTGCCGAGGTCAATCTTATGATAACGGTAGCAACATGAAAGAAAAAAATCAGGGTGTCCAAGCATTAATTAAAAAAGAAAATTGCTACGTACCTAAACGTAGTCGGAAGAAAAGTAGATACCAGGCTCATACCAATTGCGGAGAGTGGGGAGATTCGCATACATGCCAAAAAAAATAAAATTAAAGTACACCGCCTACGATTGCCTATTAACACATAAAAATAAATAAAGGACTCTGTACAAACAAGCAAAAGGAATTTAAGCGTTACTATTTTACAGCCAACAATTATATTATATGGACAATTTAGAAGTGCGCATTTCGTATTTACACAAAATAAAATTAATCAGTAGCAAATAAAAACAGTGAGAGCTTTTGTCAAGTGTTTTTAAAATTTCACCTAATGATTTTTATAAAAGAACTAATTAGTAGGAACGAATTAAAGTGTACGTTCTTTTGACAAGCATATTTACAAATAGTACATCGCACCTGTAGAGCAATAATATCGAATCGCAGCAACCAACAATAGTTCTACAATGTGACGTTTCATGTCACGTAACTACACCAAACGTTGATAAGAATTATGCCATTGACGCACACAATAGAAAGCAAGTTGCATACCTGTAGGTGTCTTGATACTTAGCTCGCAAGCCGTCAGGGGTGAGACATCATAGAAACGCCATGATCGTCAGGGTTCATTCACCCTGCCATCGTAATTATAGCAGCGATCCAAAGACAACGGGCAGCTGGTCCACGGAGAAAAGAAGTTGGTCTACAGACAAAAACAGTTGTTCTACATAAAGAAAGAACCTATTTGGCGTCCAGCTAAAAAAAGCGAATACACGCAAGACACCTCCTAGTTGTCATACAGAAACACGTGCATCGCTTTTGAAATATAGTGACGAATAAAATGTAGAAAACACTTCGACGCACAAGCTACAGTATCAAACTCAACAATCGTTCCAACAACACGAATTCGAACTGCAAATCCTAGCATATTGAAGCGCGGTAAGTGGAAAACCCGGCTTATATCGGATAGTTCGCGACCATTATTTTAACAAGTCGTTACCTTGGAACAATAGAGAAAACCATTATACGGCGGTCGTAAGATATACCATTATAGCGGGTACCTAAAAACAGGATATAACTATTAACTTGTAGCATAAACTTGTCGTTTCCAAATAAATAAGTTCAAAATGAAAATTTGTAGAAAGTGTATTTATTATTGTAAACAGGATGTTATTGAAGAATTTAGGAGAATACGGAATACTAGGCATACACTATCTAATTTATAGAATAAATTTTCGTTTTAAAATCAAAAACGGGTTTGAGTTGAGGAGTTTATTCGGGAGCGTGTTTATTATTAATTATGTTGAAGAATTTAACAGATTTATAGTAAAACGGGTTTATGAAGTAACAAGTAAACTATATAGGGGGTTGTTGAAGAATTTAAGGATTGGAACGGAATTTATTCGAACGAATAATGAATAAACAAGGGAGAAAAATAGGGTAATTAATTTATGTGGAAACTAAACATAACAAAGTTTTCATGCTTTTTATTTGCCGTGCTCTTCTCATAATTTAAATTTAATTCTTGGGGATTGTTGCAAGTCGTCTGAACGAGCCATTAATTTTTTTTCGCTAATACAAAAACATCTTTACAACGTTTGGTGGGTCAGTCAGTACGTGGACTATTTTTAAAAAACATGCACACTTTTTAACGCCTAAACCATTATCGGAAACACGATGGGAATGCCGATTTGAAAGCATCAAGGTAATTCGTTTGCAGTTCCCCCGTGTAATAGCTGCATTGGAGGAAGTATATACTGTCGTTGCCAGTGTTTTAAAAGTAGAAGTTTTGTCAATAATTGAACATTGTCATTTGAATTCGTAATGAGTTTGGTGATTTGGTATGAAATACTAAATAAAGTCAATATTACAAGCAAAATTTCTCAAAAACGTGGAATACAAATTTCTGTAGTTTTAGAGCATCTAAAACAACTTTTTTTTTAAGTTACAGAAATTCTGGGTTTGAGGATGCGATAATTAGTAGTGGTGAAATATGTAGTAGTGTAAATATATTACCAGAATTAAAAACAAAACGTATTTCCAAAAAACCATAAATGTATGCCTATGAAAACAATGATGACATTGGAAGCGATGCAAAACTGTTATTTAAAGTAGACTATTTTTTAAAAATTGTAGATTGTACTACTGTTGCTCTGGATAAAAGATTTGAACAGTATACTCGTTATAATTTCTTCAAGATGGCGAAAATTCGGATATTGATGGTTACAATTTATTTAATGAGTTAAAAATTTTGTCACGAATTGTTTAAGAAAATACAACTCCATTAGATTGCGTGAAACAAATTTGCACAGATAATATACATTATGTATGTCCCAATACATATATAGCATTGAAAATTATGTTAACAACGCCTGTTTCAGTAACTTCCGCAGAACGTAGTTTTTCCAAATTAAAGTTAATTAAAAATTATGTAAGATCAAGCATGTAACAAGATAAGTTAGAGGGGGTGGCTATGTTGTCAATAGAGCAGGAGGTAACAAAACAGATCAATTTTGATGATATTATCGATAAATTAGCAGTAAAAAAAGTTTGTACGAAATAGGAATAAAAAATATGATGTTTCATCATCATCATTAGGTCTTCAGTCCTAGAACTGGGTAGACACGTACCATCATTGTTCCCTATTCTGAACTAACCTACAGATTTCCATGAAATATACACAGTTTGCATCTATAACTGTCTGATCTAGGTCAACATCTACCTCTTTTTTCCTAGCTCTGCTTGTAATATATCACATACTATTCCCCAAAAATGCCTTAGAACGTATTCCGCCCTACTATTTCTCTTTTTCCCCAGATATCCTTGTTCCCCTACTATTTCTGTAACTTATTTGTTATTATCTTTGTCTGTCCATGCAATCGTCCTCATACATCTGAAGCACAGCATTTCAAAAGGCTGCTAGCGTTTTTCTGTCTGCGTTTCAGACTGTCCGTATTTTATAGACATACTGTGCTGTGCTCCACACATATGCTTTCAACAATTTTCTTCTTATTCTATGTTTGTGATCTTTCCTCATAGGCACTGTTCTTTCTTGTTAGATGCAGTTCTATCACTTTTTATTGTTTTACAGTTATATGCCCTATTTCTCCGACCTTCAATGGTTGTGAAGGGAGGTTCGCAACCTGTGACTGCCAAGTTCCCCCAACACTTAACCATTTGGCGATTTAATATATTTTCCAATTTATCTTTTCGCACAGTCAACATTAGTTGCAGGTATTTCGCAACCAACAACTAGTTGTTTATACTAATCATCAGATTTATCTGCGCTTATTTTTTCGTCATTAGGTTTTCCGTCTCAAAACTGCTTGGACACGTACCTGTACTTATTTATATTCTGAGCTAGCCTACATAGTTCCCTGAAATTCTCACACAGCATGTGTATTCAGCTCATTCCCTTTCTATTGTTTTCTAATTTTATATCCTATTTTACCGAGATTCAATGAAGGAGGTTAAGCAACCTGTGGCTACCAAGATCCCCCAACACTTAGACATTTGCCGAAATAATGGTTTTCCAGTAAGTCCTTTCACACACTTAACATTATTCGAGAATATTGCCCAACCAATTCTTGTAGTTACTTATAATAATCCTCATGTTTAAGCACAGTTATCTTTTCGTCATTAGTTTATCCATCCTGGGATTGGTTGGATGCGTACCTCCACTGATTTCTATTCTGGGCTAGCCTACACATCTCCCTGAAACCTCTACAGCCTACATCTTTTACTATCTGTGTGCAGCAGTCTAATCTAAGCCTGCCTCTTCTTCTCTTTTTTCCTATCTCTGCTTCTAATATATTCCGCACTATTCCCTCATGCCGTAGTATGTGGCCTATCATCCTATCTTTCCTATTTTTTACTGTTTTCCACATATTTCTTTCTTCCCCTACCATTTTTAGTACCTCTTCGTTCTTAACTTTGTCTGTCCATGATATCTTCATCATACGCCTGTAGCACAACATTTCAAAGGTTTCTACCTGTTTCTTGTCCGCTTCTCCTACTGTCCAGGCTTCACAGCCGTACAGTGCTGTGCTCCACACATATGTTTTAAGCAATCTTTTCCTTGTTTCTATGTTTGTGGTCTTCGAGCACAGTAGTTGCTTTTTCTTGTTAAATGTGGCACGACCTTGTGCTAATCTTTGTTTTATATTTTTTGTGCTTTTCCCATCTTGCGTTAGTTGGCTTCCTAGGTAGCAGAAATCCTTAACCTCTTGTAAGTTCGTGTTAAATACTTGTATTCATGTTTTTGATTTATTTTCCTCACCTTTGCAAACTAGAACTTTAGTTTTAGTTTTGTTAATTTTCATACCGTATCTCTCTGTTAGGACCGTTTCCATTTCATTAAGAGCAGCTTCTAACTCTTTCTTGCTAGACGCTAATACCGCTATATCATCTGCAAATCTAAGCATATTAATTTGTTGTCCCTGCATAGTAATTCCAAATGTTTTCCTGCATTTGACAGTATTCATTGCCTCTTCTATGTACAAGTTAAAAATCAATGGGGATAGGGCACATCCCTGTCTCACCCCTTTCCTAATATTTACTTCTCTATGTTCCTGCTCTAATTCTATTACTGCTGTTTGCTCTTTGTATAGGCTATGTACTATTCGTCTATCCCTATAACTCATTCCAATCTTTTTGAGTATTTCAAACATTTTTTTCCAATTTACATTGTCGAATGCTTTTTCCAGATCTACAAACTCTATATACATGCTTTCCCCCTTTTCTATTATTTTCTCCATTATCACTCTCAGAGCTAAAATAGCCTCTCGTGTTCCCCTGTTTCGCCTAAACCCAAATTGGTCTTCTCCTAGTATTTCTTCAGCTCGTTTTTCCATTCGTCTTTGCACAATTCTAGTTAATATTTTTGACACGTGTGCTGTCAAACTTATTGTTCGAAAATTTTCACATCTATCCGCGCCTTTCTTTTTTGGTATAGTTACTATGATGCTACGTTTGAAATCTTTGGGTATCTCGCCTGTCTCATACATATAGCTTACAAGTTGGAAGAAACGTTCTGTTACTGCTTGTCCAGCGGCTTTTAGAGTTTCTGCTTGCACCTTATCTGTACCCGGCGCCTTACCATTTTTCAAACTCTTTAATGCTAATTCAAACTCGTCTCGAAGTATAGGATATCCTAAGTCATCATTTTCAATGTCTGATTCCTGTTCTAATGCAGTTAGTTCCTCTCCTGCATATAAATTCCCTATATATTCTTGCCATCTACTCACTTTCTCTACGTTTTCTATAATGACGTTTCCTTGTGCGTCCCTTATATTTTTGCTATACGGTTTTATATCCCTAAAATTCATTCTAATTAATTTGTATGCTTCGTCTGTCTTTCCTATTTCCATCTTAGTTTGTACCTCTTTGCACTTTTCATCAATCCATTGTTTTTTAGCTTTCCTGCATTTTCGAATAATTTCCCATTTTATGGCTTTGTATCTCTGTTTTCCTGTTTCGTCTGATTTATTTTTGTATTTTCGTCTTTCTTCTATTAAATTCACGATTTCCTTTGTTATCCATGATTTTTTATTTTCTTTTTGTGTATACCCCAGAATATCTCTGGCCGCCATGTCTAGGCTGGATTTAATGTTATTCCATTTTGTTTCTACTTCCTTAGTTTCAGATATTTTCCCGATATCATTCAGCAATTCATTTGACTTTTTTCTAATCTTACTTGAATATCTTTATCATTTAGTTTCTCTAAGTCCAAGTGCCTTTTTCCGTTCCTCTTTTTCAGATTTTTAAATTTAAGTGCGGCCTTCGTAATTAAGATGTTGTGGTCAGTATCTATATCTGCTTCTGGGTAGCTTCTACAGTCTTTTACTTGATTTTACTTGATATGTTTATGTATGTATATATTGAATATATTGAAGAAATAAATATTTCATTAAATAAATTGATAAAATTATGTCCATGTATCATTTCTTTTTTTTTTGGGAAGGGGCCCCGCATATAATACTTTCCCGAGGCCTTGCAAAACCCACAACCGGCTCTGAGTATAGACGTGCCTAAAAGTGCACGCTTAAGAGCCCGGATCAGTCAATTGACAGTCAAGCAGGAAACAAACCCATAGGGTGGTCTGTAATTGGTCGAATACAAGTTCTATAAATAGTTTTTGGCGATCCATTTGATTATTTTTGTTAGCACTAAGTAACGCCAATTATGATGTTTTTTGGTTTCAGAAAACAGCACAATAGGTAATGTTTAGCATTAATTTTTTAAGAATTACGCCTTTTTGAAATCTATTCTGCCATTTATATCATGTGAATGCATGAGAGTGTGCGTGCGCGCGTGTGTGCGTGAATGCGCACATTTGCAGGTACTGGCGCGTGCGCGTGTTAGAAATGGGTAATTGCTGTCCTCCAATATTATTCATACGCGTTTGTGCCTTAGCTATACTGAAAATGAAAAAGAAATTTGACAGTTGTTTACTAAGAAATATATTCCATTTATTTTTAACCAATTTCTACTCGGTACTCAGTAACATGTTAAAAATCGCTTAAAATGTACCAGTGACACCTACTGGTATCTATCTACCCACAGTGTCCACACATTTCATAAGGAAAAGCGTCCTTTTAAGCAAACTTTAGTCAGAAGATACCCATACGCTTATAGGTCACCTACTCACGCTAAAATAAGCATGTTGATTTGCTATAATACATTATTTTTTTAAATTCACGTTGTAATTATAATGTTACTACGCACGAAATTTTTGTTACCACAATCGTTATAATTGCAAACATCCAAACTTTGTTATTCTGCAGGGTCGTTATTGTTTGTAGTTGGAGTGCAACATGTAAGTTGTGAGCAGGAGTTTCTTGCCTTCAATGCCACTAAATGGCCTATTTTACAGACAACTCTGAAATTGATAATTTATATATAACGCGGCTTGCATTATCAAAGCTAATCGATTCAAGACTATTATAGTACAAATTTTAACGCAACCTTAAACACAGTGCGCATTTAGGAAGTTACAAGTCTTGTATTTATTAGAATACCGCAATTCACAAACTTACAGGTGTAATCAAAAACGGATCACGATTATGCGGAACACGCAGTTTGTAGAAACATTAAGTTAATTAAAATTTCCAAATTATAACGAAGCAAATAGAATAAACACAAAACAAATCTATTAAATTATTTTCCGCAAACGGTTGAGTACCTACAGCGCAGGGCGTTAATTAAAATTATATGACCTTGAAGAAAGGTTATTCATTTTATTATTTTCATGGATATAAATAACATGATTCAATATTCACCGCTTGTTGACTAAGGTAAAGCTAAAAAGCTAGGATATTATATAATTTCGAAGACAATTACTTCTCTACGGTTGTTTACATTTCAGTTTTTAATAATGTTTGAAGAATAGAATTTAATTTATTTTGACTGCAATACTGAAATACGAAAGTTCTTTCCATGCCTTTGACAATTTATAAAAAGTAAGGTACTTTTCACCACAATCATTGAATTTTTTATTAGTTCTGCATTGGTTACTCTGTGCTTTTGTTTAGCAAGAAAAACTGCATACAGTTCTCGGACCGTCAATTGATGGATTTTGATACTGTTCACATGGTGTCTAGAAAAAGTCCCCGCCGCACATTCTTGTGCTAATCTTTTTTTTCCTCGTATACATCCTAGTACTTTAGTTTTATACTTGTTTTGTTATACCGTATCTGCCTTGCAGGAGTATACAACCAACCATACTTCTAAGAAAATTATCAATAAGCACGCAGCATTCAAATAAATAGCATGCACGCTTAAAACCTTCTTCAAATAGTAATGGACTCGTTTGACACACCCCGAAATACACAATAGTACCGTCCGAACGTACAATACAAGTAAATTTAAGATATAAAGAAGTTCCAAACGTCACAGCAAATTACTTCATAATTGATTTGTTTTTAAGGTAGTCACCAACCTTTTTGGAGAGAACTATAGAATAGTGCAAAATGGAAATCACCAAGGATCTCGTGCGCAAAGTGTTTGCCTTCAAACTATATCGTTGTGACTACCAAATCTAATGGAATAAGTTGAAGTGAACCAATATAACCACATTGCGGACGCAGGAGTCCGCCGTAATATAGCTTGGTTCTGCTATACCTCTGAAACCTTCGGGACCTTCTCCTTCACGCCAGGATTGGAGACATTCCGCCATTAATGTGCTTTTATTTTACCGGGCGTCTCCGTGGTTTACTTGATATGCATGTGAATACTAAGCCGAAAATCCTGGATTAAAATCCCAACACGGTCCGTTTGAAAAATGTTAAGTGAGAATTCTTCACAGAAATATGCCCTCGATCAGATGAGAGATAAAACTCAGATCCCGTGTGTGAGAGTTGTCACACACGTTAAACTTCACAGCAGGATTTCGGCAAAATTCAAAATTACCAGGTAAAGGAAACTTGCTTTCTGGCCAATGTAGTACTTTCGGGTAAAGGGTTGGAAAAACAAATGTGATGCTCTATATTCTACCAACCAATGATGTCGCCTGTATGTCAGCATCTCCGCCTACCAGCCGCAGGGAGCCGAAGCATTGGAATCCTATCTCAGTCACGGCAGTTAGGTGCCGAATAGCATTCAGCTTAACGATAAACATCATCCACACACAACACTAGATCCAGGTCTTCGTCATGAAGTCGCATTATTCAATGTTTCAACTGGATACACATCCAGCAACTTAACAAATCAATGCGCTTTTAGTGTTAAAAGACGTTTACTACAATTACGCACAAAAACTTTTATAAATATTTTCTTTTTGTGTTATACCTTTAATGTATAATTAGTTCGTGTATTTAACTTGTAAATAAATGCTATCTCATGCTATCTCTGTTCCTATGAAGCATTAACAGGATGACCTCAGACAAACTAGAACGCGATATTAGTGACCGCCTACGCGATGATCCAAAAAGTTATGCGGCACGGTTAATTGAAGTGTTTAAAGACAGTTCAAATCGTTTGAAATGACCGAGCAAGTGGACATGGTTGCCGCGCGAAGTCCACCCATCCTGCTAGCGAATACAAAAAGTTGGTGTTCCCAAGTAGAACACAGCTTCGACATAAGCGGTATTACACAAGACGCTACAAAATAGGCGTACATAATATACAACTTCGAAGCTAAATCTACAGAAGGGGTCCGGGACATCATAATGAAGCCGCCCAAGACCAACAAGTGTGCAAAAATCAAAACCTAATTAATTAAACAACTAAGATCATCACAAGAATAACGAACTGGAAAAGTGCTGTAGCGCAAAACGTTGGCGACAGAAAACCCTCACAACTTTAAGAGGTCTACAGTGACGGAGAGTAACAATCGCATCAGATACACTATTAGAATCAATCCTGGTCAAGTCGCATGCCAATACAAATGTAAACAAGCGATCCTATTTACACATTCGCAAGCATCCCTGAAGAGGATACAAGTTCTACATTTCTGGAAAAGCTGACATAGGAGTACACGCAATCAAAGGCCAACTCCAGCAAACGCAAGCGTTAAAACTGAACAGCGCAGCCAAAGTACTTGTAAACCATTGTTCCAAACAGAGCAACGTAATCAAAATCCGCCAAGTCAGCGACAACGCAAAGATTTGTGTTGGTTCCACTACAAATTCGGAGCCACAGCACGCAAGTACACGGTGCTTTGTAATTTCACGGCTCAAGGAAACGCCAATCGCAGGAATTAGAGGCAAATGATCTCCTGTATTCCATTTCACGTTGATTGTATATAACAGATCGCACCACGTGTATGGAATTTTTAACCGACACTGATGCAGACTTTGTGTATACCAAAGCAGCAAGATGCGTGGACTACTCAAGCCGACGAACTATCAATTGTTCGCAACAAATAAAACGATCATGAACACAGAATGGTACCATCACATTAACATTAGAGTTGAACTAAAGCGACTATTTACTTGGTAATTAGTCTTCGCCGATGTCTACAAATCTATTATTGTAATGGGTTTCCTAGCACACCATGAATAACTGGTTGACGCTAAAAACATTAACCTTGTCAAATCAGAGACAAAATCTTCAACTAAAAGTCATCCCGCCAGCAATAAACATAGTGCGATGTTAATTACGATATCCAGTTCAAAATTCTAACGAAATAGCCAGACATATTTCGTCCGAGAGACCTTGTCATGCTAACAAAACATAGTACCAAACTCACATCCTAGCTAACCAAGGACGTACAGTATACAATTGTCCACGCAGATTGGCGGCTGACAAACGCAAAATAACCCAGGACGATTTGATTACAACGGTTCAGTTAGGAATAGCAAAGTCATCCGAACCATTGTGGGCTTCACCCCTATATTTAGTGGTCAAACACAACAAAGTCCGGAAACCCTGTGGAGACCTTTAAACGCTCGCACAATTCCTGGTAGGTATCTCATCCCGTTTGTGGAAGACTGCACAAAAATTGCAAGACAGAAAACCGATCTTATCAAGACCTATCACCAAGTACCCGCAGCTGAAAAAGACAAAGAATAGATAACTATAACAGTGCCTTTTAATTTATTTGAGTTTCTATACACGACCTTTGCATTACAAAACGCCGCAAAAGCTTTTTGACGATTCATGGCCGAAGTATTAAGTAGAGTAGAATTCTGTTACGGCTATATCGACGACATATTGATAGCATTTCAGTCTGAAGAAAAACACGACAAACATTTGGAAATTCTCTTCAACAGATTAAAAGCTTACGGAGTGAACATAGACCTTGCAAAATGTATCTTTGGGAAAGATGAGGTCAAATTTCTTGCCTACCTCATTAACAAAGGTGGCACTAAACCTCTACCAGAAAAAGCCAGCATTGCACAGAACTTCACAAAACCTGAAACAACCAAAAACCTCAGACAATTCTTAGGCGTGTTTTAAATTATTATCGGCGCATTATACCACGGACAGCTAACTCACAAGCTAAACTTAACGGCCTACTACAAGGCAAAACAAAAGGCAACGTGCCTATTAATTAGACAAGTTAAGAAAACATAGCTGTCGAGAAGTGCGAAGAATACTCACGAATCCATCCTCCAACGCAAAAACACCTATAGCAAAAGATGCTTCAGACTTTACTCTAGATGGAGCCATCCAACAATAAAGCAATTTCAAAAAAACTAACTAATGTCCAAACAAAATATGTAGCTTACGACTAGAACTTCTCGCATTTACCTAACTGTCAAACAATTTAAATGCATGTTAAAGGGTATATATTTCACGATAATACATACCACAAACATCTAGCCTTCTCTTTTCAATAGTAATTAAAAAGTGTACTCCCAGGCAACTTACTTATCTGGATTACATAAGCCAATATTCAACACACCTCAAACACGCTTCGGCGAAAGAAACATTGTTACAGACACTCTCGACAATGGATAGCATCGATTTCAAACAGCTATTCAATTCAGAGCAAAACAATCAAGAAATCATAATCTCAGATAAAACAACAACTCAAGTTTTACTTAGAGACGGATTCAGATTCCGAACTCTAACAAAACAGTTTTCTGTAACTTTTCAACAACGATTGCTCACCCATTCGTAACAAAAAAATTACGAAAAGAAGCTTTCACAAGCATTCACAACTTAGCACACCCAGGAATAATAACAACCACGAAGCTGGTAACCCAAAAATTTGTTTGGCCTAACATCAAATCAGACTGCCGCAGCTGAACACAAAGTTGTGTCCAATCCCAAAGAGCCAAAGTCCCAAGACAAGTGATTACGGAAACACAAAATTTTAAATTACCATCTTCAAGATTTGGGCATGTCCACATAGATTTTGTCGAAATATTTCCCGTATTAGAGAAACACCGATACATATTCACATACATCGACCGCTTTACAAAATGGCCAGAGGTAGTATCTTTACAAAACACTGAAGCTAAAACGGTAGCCAAAGCATTCATGGATCAACAAATTGCACCCTTCAGCGTACCAATCACAGCCACAACAAATCAAGACCGTCAGTTTGAATCGCGACTATTCAAACAATAAAAGACCTTAATGCGATTCACGAAAATTTGTACCGCATATTGTCCGCAGTCCAATGGCATAGTGGAACTATTTCACCGTCAACTGAAAACTGCATTGCTCTGCCACGCAACAGAGAAATGGACAGAAAAAAGCATTGCCTATACTCCTACTCGGAATCAGAAATGCTTGGAAAGAAGAACTAAACGCTACAGCTGCAGAGTTTGCATTTGGCGAAACGCTGCGCCTGTCTTAAAAAACCTCACAAGTGCGAGCAAATCAACGGAAGAAATAAATTCTGAGGCACTTAGCTACGTTAGTATCAAGTTAGTATCAAGCATAGCAGCAGGCAAACATGCGTATCTCAAGAGTTGAACAACTTATGCCACATTTTTGTACACTGCGAAGGCAAAAAATGTGCTTTACAATGTACATTCGATGGATCATACAAGGTAAACCACATGTACGACAAAACAGTCACTATCGACAAACAGCGCAAGAAAAACAGTGATTCAATCGACTGGGTCAATGCAGCATATATGGAGAACGTACCCTCAGAAACAGTCAACACGAGTCCAAAAGAATAAAGTTGTACCCCCAAAACGATAATTACAAGGAGCGGTAGAACAGTACACTTCCCAAAAAAATATATCATTTTTTATTGTGACTAACTAGAATAAGGGTGTAACAATTTTATTTCTGGGTTGATAAATCCCTTCATTAAATGTACGAAAATAATAAAACACCTTTATTAAGTAAAGTCGTAATACGTTTAACAATTCAAATATTACATTAAAACAGCATCTTAGTTCGTTAGTCTATGTGTTTTGGATGTCGGTGTATTCCACAGTCAGTCGCAGGCGCGTTTAAAGGTGACATCCCCCCTTGGATCATCGGATCGTCCGAGAGCGCGTGATAAGCACTCGGCCATAGGTAGAAGAAGCAGCAGGATGTATGCGAGGACGATGGCCAGTAACCTGCGTATCAATTTGAATAACGCAACGAGGATCTAAGCGACAAAATTTAGGCGATAAGAATTTAATATACAATCTACGATGCAGTTAGAACTTTGAACACTAGAATCGACGTTAAGAAAACCACTTCATTTTGCAATGTGTATTTAGAAGATGGAAAGCTGATCTAATTAATAGAAGATCGTTTGTTGCTCCGAGCAAAGATACTACTTTGGTAGAATGTAAGCTGTAAATTCCGCATGGTGATACACTTCCTAATCCAGTCTAGGAATGCAGTTTTGTTTGGTTCGTAGTAGCTTTAAGAAATTCTTTTGTGTTTCACTCTAGAAACACGCTATTTTGTTCCGATACGTAGAAGTACGACTTTGTTATTCACTTCATCTATTGCTAAGCTGGATTTCCCAGTATCAAACTTAAAATTCACTCAGTTAATTTTGTAAGAAACAACACGTTGCTCCAGTATAAAATAACAGGTGTACCTACGTCACTTGTTTGTTTGAAATATGTTGTTGACACATGGATCCGTGATAGCAGCTGCTTAGCACTGCGCTATTACCACCTTTCAAAACAAGAATAATTTTTGTGAACTTTTTCATTTTAAACTGAACTTAGTACATTTAACTTAAAAGAGAAAATTTGTATTTTAATTTTTGTAATGTAAATGACCTAAACAGATCTGAGTGGGTTAGAGAATTTTTGTGTAACAAGTTACACCTTGTTGTAATATATTTGATCATGAATAAGGTTGATAAACCTTACTTTAAACTAACAAAGTAATTCAAGTTGTTATTTAATTCTGTTGCATTGAATTTTATTTAAAGAAAAAGAGATTCTTTTTAGTAAATTATAAATCCATGCTTAAGGTTTTTTATTTTGATCAAGTGTGATCAAACCTAACCACCGAAAAGTTAATATCTTTAAGAGTTGAACTTTGATGCCACCCTTATACAGGAAATATTTTTTTTATATATTTCTTTAGGTATATTTGCGAGACACAATCAGTGCTCCCATTTTATGTTGATTTAATTATTTTACTTTCTTACAGGAACAGCGTCTTATTCTGTTAAGACAGTTTTTTTTTGTCAGCGAAGGCGATCTTTTTTTCTTTGGGTCTCCACGTCCGCCCTTAGAAATATGCCATGCCATTAACGTGAATCAATCCGGACTTGGTGGCGCCTATTTGTTTTAGTTTGAGTATGATCCCCCAACAGATTTCGACTTACCCCCCCCCATTTCTCATAGCTCTGCCCCAGGAATAGACCCCTAGTTACGTCGGAAGACTTCGTTTTGCTGACCCCCAACTTCTAGAGTCAGATATAGGTATTAAGAAGAGAACGCTAGTTAAGCCCAATTAGAGGAAAAACGTTTCACTGGCACACCACGTGGGGCTGGTGTTTTAGTGCTCCAAAAAAATTCGTAACAAGGGTATGTAGGATTATGGAACCAATCATACTCCTAACTAACTGACCAATAACCACCAACATGTAAATAAACAGCATGCTCGCTTCAACCCCCAAAAGGTAATAGACTTGTTCGACACTCCTCGACACATATAAGTGTCTGAACGTACAATACAATCAAACCCAGGATATAAAAGGAGCTCCCAAAGCTAGAACAAATTACTTCTTAATTGTTTTCTGTTTAACGTATTCGCCAAACTCCTTGAAGAGAACTTAAGAATAGTGCAAGATGTAAGTCACCAAGCTCTTCGTGCACTAAGGGTTATCCTTCAGAATATTTCGATATAGCCACCAAATCTATCGGGATAAAATGAAGTAAACTCTTATAACACTACGGACCCAGAAACCCGCCATAACACTCTTCATAGTCATGAGGACCACCTCCTAGAGCACGTGACTCCAACATACACGCCAAGATTGGAAACATTCCACCACAAACTCGTTCTAATTTCTACCAAGCAAGGACGTCGACCATATGCTAGCATCTCCGCCTACCAGCCGTGGGTACCAAAGCATGGAAATTGTATCTCAGTCATTGCCGCTAGATACCGTATTGTATTCAGGGTAGCAATGAACATCATTCTCTACACAATACCGGATCCAGGTCTTCGTGGTGATGCCAAGACACACAATTCTTCCACGCAGAAATGCATTCTACAACTTTACAAATTAAAGTGAGTTCAGTGATGAAATACATTTGCAATAATTAAGAACACAAAAACTTTTGTAAATATTTTTTTGTGCATCATATCTACACTTAACTTGTAAATAAATATTTTCTTTGTTGTTACAAACTATGAACAAGGTGAGCTCAAACAAACCAGAGCGCCACACCCTGTAAGAGAAATGACTTGCAGTAAACCCTAAAATTACATGGTTCTATTAAATTTAGGTACCTCTCTGCCAAAGCACCTTTGGTATTTGAACCAATTAAAAATTTATTAATTTATTATCGTTCTACAAATATCTAAAACTAAATGAGAAGGGAGGAAACAAAAGCAGATCTGTATTATAATATGTGTCATAGAGCAGCGGTTCAAGGGGGAATGTTTTGCAGAATTCAATACTTGCGACTAATTTTATTTCAAATTTGACCCCCACCCTTTAATTTTTAAAATATTTTAAAATATTAAAATTTTGACGATTTCATTATAGCGCAATAACTCGATAACGCTTAACCTGACATCTTAAAGTTTCACATTGTTGAAACAGTAACCTACAATTGTCATTTGTTTTTTAGTTAATAGCGCTATCTATTGCTTTTTATATGGCGATTATATTGGATTTTGAGTTTGTTAGATAATCCTTAGAAAGTACTTTTCAACGATGTATAACATGCCTTAAAAATATTTAGTTATAAAGAAAATATGAATAAAAACTTAAAATTAGTCTTTAACATGAAATTAGTAGGCTATGAAATTAAACACCAATGACAAATGAAAGTAGAAAGATATTCTGAGTAATACTGTAAATTAAGGAAACGATAATGACGTATAATTTCATTATTACCAAATACACAGGCTGTCCAATAGAATTAGCAATTTATGGTATTAACCATCAGTGAGAAATATATATGTATATAAAACAGGCAAGTTGGAAAAGGTGTTTTGTTACAGTTTCTTTGGTGGCTTTTAGAGTTTCTGCTTGCACTCTATCTGTATTCGGCGCCTAATCATTTGTCAGGTTCTTTCATGCTAGTTCAAATTCGCTTCTAGGTATAGGAAATCCAAGTCATCTTTTTCGATGTCTATTTCCTGTTTTAGTGCCACTAGCTCTTATCCTGTATATAAATTCACAATATATTTACTTTCTCTACTTTATCTACAATGATATCACCTCCCCCTCTTTTTGCTATACGGCTTTATATCTTTAAAATTCATTCTAATTAGTTTGTATATTTTTCCTACTTCCATCGTAGTTTGTACCTCTTTGTACTTTTCTCAATGCATTGTTGTTTAGCTCTCCTCCATTTGCGAACAATTCCTCATTTCATGGTTCTTATCTTTGTTTTCCAGCTTTGTATGGTCCGTTTATGTATTATGTCCTCTTCTATTAAATTAGAATATTTTTCGTTAACCACAGTTTCTTATTTTCTATTTGTGTATATACCAGAATACCCCTGGTCACCATGGCTAAGCTGGATTTAATGTTATTCCATTCTGCTTCTACTACTTTAGTACCAGAAATTTTCCCGGTGTTTTTCAACAATTCGTGTGACTTTTTCTGAATTGTTTTGGAGGCATCCCTATTTATTAGTTTCTCAAGGTCGAAGCGCTCCTATCTCGTTGCTATTCTTCACATTTTTTAATTGAAGCGCGACGTTCACAACTATGTTTGTGGCCATCGTTTATATCTGCTTCCAAGTAACTTATATAGTCTTTTACTCTATTCCTAAACCATTGCCTAGAAAGAATATAATCCATTTGATATCTTCCAGTCTCTTGGCATCTTCCACGTGTATCGGCTTCTAGCAGATGATGAATTAATCTTTGCAATAGTTGAATTGCTTTTGTCGTAAAACTCTACCAACCTTTTTCCCCTGTCGCTTCTCGGGCGTAAACCAAATAAACCTACAACCGCTCCTTCTCTATCCTCACCTCGTAATGCATTAAAATCTCCTGGAATTATTAAATTTCAGTTTCCCTTTACAAATCTTATTGTCTTCAATGTCTTTGTAAAGACGGATCCTTAGGTTAGATAGGTTCGCGTATGACTACTAATTCCAAGATCCCAGGTTCCATTTCCGACATGGACAACTTGAAAAATGTTAGGCGAATATTTTTCACAGAAATACGCTATTGTTGGAATGAGAAGTAAAATGTAGGTCCCGTTTGTGAATGTTGTCACGCACGTTAAAGATTCCTACTTTGTTTGGAACAACAAGGATTCGAAAAAATTCAAATTTCCATGTAAAAAGAACACGCTTGGGTAGAGCATTAAAAGTTAAATGCAAGATACCTTTGCATATCGCTTCTACCTCTTCTTCATTGTAACTAGAGATGGACATGTAAACTTGCATACTACCACATTTGCCGGTTTAGATTCTAACTATGATTACAGATTCATTGTTTTGTAAGTACTTTTCTACACAATGTCCAACATTTTCCTTAACTATCCCCACATCCAACCTTCCTTTTTCGATCCTATCTCCGCCCCAAAATCTACCCGCCTTTGGCCACCGAACTTCTCTAATCCCTACTATGTCTACTGCTAACCTATCCAATTTTATTTAGAAAATCTCTATATTATCTACTTCTTGCGTGCTTCTAACGTTTTACGGCCCGTCACGCAGGACGTTCCCGGTTTTCTTTTTATCTCAATGAGCTTGCCGATCACATCCTCCGAAGTAGTCTTCCGCCCCAAAAGTTACCCGCCTTTGGCCACCAAACTTCTCTAATCCCTACTATGTCTACTGCTAACCTATCCAATTTAATTTACAAGATCTCTAAATTATCTACTTCTTGTGTGCTTCTAACATTTTACGCCCCGACATGCAGGACGTTCCCGGTTCTTCTTTTTATCTCAATGAGCTTGCTGATCACATTCTCCGAAATAATCCTCCGCCCCAAAAGTTACCCGCCTTTGGCCACCAAACTTCTGTAATCCCTACTATGTCTACTGCTAACCTATCCAATTTAATTTACAAAATCTCTAAATTATCTACTTCTTGCGTGCTTCTTACATTTTACGCCCCGACATGCAGGACGTTCCAGGTTCTTCTTTTTATCTCAATGAGCTTGCCAATCACATCCTTCGAAGTAATCCTCCGCCCCAAAGGTTACCCGCCTTTGGCCACCGAACTTCTGTAATCCCTACTATGTCTACTGCTAACCTATCCAATTTAGTATACAAAATCTCTAAATTATATACTTCTTGCGTGCTTCTAACATTTTACTCCCCGACACGCAGGATGTTCCCGGTTCTTCTTTTTATCTCAATGAGCTTGCTGATCACATTCTCCGAAATAATCCTCCGCCCCAAAAGTTACCCGCCTTTGGCCACCAAACTTCTGTAATCCCTACTATGTCTACTGCTAACCTATCCAATTTAATTTACAAAATCTCTAAATTATCTACTTCTTGCGTGCTTCTTACATTTTACGCCCCGACATGCAGGACGTTCCAGGTTCTTCTTTTATCTCAATGAGCTTGCCAATCACATCCTTCAAGTAATCCTCCGCCCCAAAGGTTACCCGCCTTTGGCCACCGAACTTCTGTAATCCCTACTATGTCTACTGCTAACCTATCCAATTTAGTATACAAAATCTCTAAATTATATACTTCTTGCGTGCTTCTAACATTTTACTCCCCGACACGCAGGATGTTCCCGGTTCTTCTTTTATCTCAATGAGCTTGCTGATCACATTCTCCGAAATAATCCTCCGCCCCAAAGTTACCCGCCTTTGGCCACCAAACTTCTGTAATCCCTACTATGTCTACTGCTAACCTATCCAATTTAATTTACAAAATCTCTAAATTATCTACTTCTTGCGTGCTTCTTACATTTTACGCCCCGACATGCAGGACGTTCCAGGTTCTTCTTTTTATCTCAATGAGCTTGCCAATCACATCCTTCGAAGTAATCCTCCGCCCCAAAGGTTACCCGCCTTTGGCCACCGAACTTCTGTAATCCCTACTATGTCTACTGCTAACCTATCCAATTTAGTATACAAAATCTCTAAATTATATACTTCTTGCGTGCTTCTAACATTTTACTCCCCGACACGCAGGATGTTCCCGGTTCTTTTTTATTTCAATGAGCTTGCCGATCACATCCTCCGAAGTAGTCTTTTCCGACGATCCAAAATCCTCATCCCAGAGAATGCCAACGTTTTTAAAAACGTTTTTGGTGTTTTGTGTACTTGGTAATGACCTTCCAGCTCATAGTAGTGTGACTTAGAATGCTATATTGATCCCTGTGGTTACTGCCAGTTTAAATACCGAAGGCGCTGCTGCCCTTTTGGTTCCTCACTAAAGAATTTACTTATTTTGGTTACACCTATAGTTTGGCTATTTAGCTCACTAAAACACCCAAGGCATTCCACGCATTGTAGTATTCTGATACCTCTTCAAAGTGTAAGTCCCTTCAGAACGGTGACATTTTGCGTCGTTGCAATAGATATCAAAAAATACAATTGAATTAAAAATCGATTTAGTGCAGTAAATGTTACAGATACCGATTTTTTTCTGTACTGGAAGAAGAAGAGTTGATTAGGTTATCAAGAGATCACATTGTAATAACTAAATTTTCTGAATTAACCCCAAAAGAATTTTGGAACTTAGTATAGCAAAAATAGCCGACTATTTCGGAAACGACAGTACAGTTTTACTGCAGCTTTTCGCATAATATCTATGTAATATAAGGTTCTCAAGTTTAATGGATATGAAAACAAAGAAACGTGAAAACTTAGTAATTTATTGAAGTTGAATTGAAGGTAGCTGTATCGCACATTAAGTCTGATAGTGATGACATTTGCAGTATCGACCAGATCAGGTTTCTCTAATTTAATATATTAAATTTACATAGAACATTTATTTTTGTTTAAATTTGTAGAAATAAATTGTTTTTTGTTGAAATTATTCAGATTTTGTTTTTAATTTTTTAATTCGTAATTACAAATCCTTAATGTTCATCTAATCTAATACACCTATAGAGTTTTAACTGTAACTGTTTTGATGTTTCGCAATAATTATTTTTTCAAAAGTATTTCGTAGGAAATTTACTTGAATCCGCTCTAAAAAAATCATCGTCTTCACTGCTGTTTAATTTTTATTTTTAAATTTTGTAGCATTTCACCAATTAGTGAATTATATTCCCCCTAATAATATATGAATATACTCAAGATCGTTGTGTTGTGAATTTAGTACATGTCAATTTATTGTTATTTGGTTACGAACTATCTTTTGTATTACTTTCAGATAAAGCACTGTTAGAAACCACAAACATAGAAAATGATTTTCAAAAAGAGACTCAAGTGATAGAAGAAACAATACCCTGTCAACGTCTTTGTAAGTCATCGCCGCGTACAATTTTACTTCGATGAGAAAATAGACATAATATGATTGCTTTGAATACCTTTATCTCATCTACTGCAGAAGAGTATTATATATTCGTCAACTTTATTCAGCTTCATTATTTAGGCGTCTGAGAATTATACGAAACGTTCACCAACATTTAATGAACATAATTAAATCTAATCAACGCTTTAGCCTTGTCAATCTAAGTTGAATAAATTGTCTGAATTGTGATATTTCATTAGATTTTCATTTAAGACGTTCCTTACGCAATATTAAATGTACGTACACAATAAGACTAAAATTAGATCAAGTGAGAATATTAAATTTATTCACGAACCTGTATAGCATAGTATGATATTTATTATCGGGGAATAGCTAAATTAAGAGAAAGCGTGCTCTACAGTCTTTCGCGAAGTTATTACAAATTTAATGTGTGGAGGTGTGGTGTAATTGTTTTTTACGCAAGCAGGGTACTTTCACTTTTATGCGTTTTTAACTTAGATTGACTTCGTATCGCGTGCTTATTAAGAGGGACACTTTACTTTTCTTAATCTTCTTTGAGAATTAAACCACTCGTAGTTTTTAAAATCATCTTTATATACGTTTCGATCCATGACCTAGGTTTAATTCCCAAAGAAGATTAAGAAAAGTGCTAAACAAACCACAACAAACATACAGGGAGTGTGAAGACTTTACTTGCCAAATAATGAAATGCACGTGTACTTCCATTACCCACAGCTAGTAGGTATAGATAACACACCTTATTTACAAAAGCGTATGCTTAGATAGAAAAAAAATCATATCGCAATCTAACATACTAAATATACGAGACGTATTTTTAAAGTAAGTTCCGTTTTGGTACAAGTAAATAATAAAGCATAACGTTTACTAAATTTTTTTGCCTTAAACTATTTTTCCATATAGTGTTCGTCAATACTAAGACATTTGTCATAACGTAATACAAATTTCTGTATACCCTCTTTGTAAAAAGAAGCCACCTGTATTACTAACCATTTCCAAATCTCATTTTTGAGATCGTTATCAAATTGGGTACCACCGAGAAATTTTTTTAGGTGTTAGAAGATGTGGTACCGCTTGGTGCCTGATCGAGGCTTTAGGGTAGTTGATTGAATTGTTCGCAGATCAATGAAGTGATGAGATTTTGAGTGGCAGCGGGGCGCACGGGCGTGTATTGTCGTGGAGCAAAAAACACCTAAACTCAACAAACCGCGTTTTTTGTTTTGGCTTAACAATTCAACTCCTTCATCATCATCATCACCATCATCACTAGGTCTTCAGTCCTAGAACTGGCTGGACGCGTACCCTCATTGTTTCCTAGTCCGAACCAACCTACACATTTCGCTGAAATTTGCTCAGTCTGCATCTAACCCTATCTGTGTGCGAAAGTCTGATCGCGGTCTACTCCTACCTATCTTTTCCTACTCTGCTTGTAATAGATCTCGTACTATTCTCCAGAAATGCCTTAGTACGTATCCTGTCCTTCTATTTCTCCTATTTTTGCGTTTTCCACAGATATCTTTATTCCACTACTATTTCTACAACCAATTTGTTATAAACTTCGTCTGTCCATGCTATCATCCTCATACATCTGAAGCACAACATTCCAGTGCTTCACACTATGCTTTGAACAGTTTTCTTCTTGTATCTATGTTTATTGACTTTGAACATAGCTGCTGTTCTTTTTTCTTTGATGCAGTTCGGTTACCTTTTATTGTTTTACAGTTTATACCCTATTTCTCTGATATTCAGTGGTATGTAAAGGGGGGTAAGCAGCCTTTGGCTGCCAAGTTCTCCAAGCACTTGAACCTTTGTCGAATTAATAGTTTTTCCAATTTATCCTTTCGCAAAATCAACATTAGTTGAAAGTATTTCACAACCAACACCCGTAGTTGTTTATAATAATCATCAGATTTAAGAGCACTTTTTTTCCTCATGGGGTTTTACGTTTTGAAACTAGTTGGACTTGTACCTCAGCTTATTTATGTTCTGAGCTAGCCTACCCAGTTTCCTACAATTCTCACAACAGCCTATATACAGCTCGATTCTCTTCTATCGTTTTCTAATTATATGCCCAATTTCACCGAGATTTAGTGGTATGTAAAGGGGGTTAAGTAACCTGTGGCTGTCAAGGATCCTCCAACATTTAGACATTTCCTGTATTAATAGTTTTCCAGTAAATCTTTTTGCACAATTAACATTAGTTGAGAGTATTGCAAAACCAATATCTGTAGTTGTGTATAGTAATTACCATGTTAAAGTACAGTTGTTATTTTTGTCATTAGTTTTTCCATCTTGCGACTGGTTGGAAGCGTACCTCCATTGATTTCTATTCTGAGCTAGCCTATACATTTCCCTGAAATTCTCACAGCCTACATCTTTCACTATCTGTGTGTAGCAGTCTAACCTAGGTCTACTTCTACTTTCTTTTTTCCTATCTCTGCTTCTAATATATTCCGCACTATTCCGTCATGTCTTGGTATGTGGCCTTATCATCTTATCTCTTCTATTTTTTACTGTTTTTCACATACTTCTTTCTTTCCCTACCATTTTTAGTACCTCTTTGTTTTTAACTTTGTCTGTCCATGATGTTTTCATCATACGTCTGTAGCACCACATTCCAAAGGCGTTTACCTTTTTCTTATCTGCTTCTCCTCTACTGTCCAGGCTTCACAGCCATACAGTGCTGTGCTCCACACATATTTTTAAGCAATATTTTTCTTGTTTCTATGTTTGTGGTCTTTGAGCACAGTAGTTGCTTTTTCTTATTAAAAGTAGCACGACCTTGAGCGAATCTTTGTTTTATATCTTTTGTGCTTTTCCCATCTTGCGTTATTTGACTTCCTAGGTAGCAGAAATCCTTAACCTCTTTTAAGTTCTCGTTGCCTATTTGCATTCTTGTTTGCCATTTATTTTCCCCTCCTTTACATACTAGAACTTTAGTTTTATTTTTGTCAATTTTCATACCATATCTATCCGTTAGAACTGTTTCCATTTCACTAACATCAGTTTCTAACTCTTCTTTGCTGGATGCTAATACCGCTATATCATCTGCAAATTTAAGCATATCAATGTTTTGTCCCTGCATATTAATTCCAAATGTCTTCCTGCATTTGACATTATTCATTGCCTGTTCTATGTACAAGTTAAAAATTAATGGGGATAAGGCACATCCCTGTCTCACCCCTTTCCTAATATTTACTTCTCTAGGTTCTTGCTCTAATTCTATTTCCAGCGATTGCTCTTTGTATAAGCTATGTACTATCCGTCGGTCCTTAAATCTCATTCCAATCTTTTTGAGTACTTCGAATATTTTTTTCCATTTCACATTGTCGAATGCTTTTTTCAGATCTACAAACCCAATATACACGCTTTTCCCCTTCTCTATTGTTTTTCTCCATTATCACCCTCCAAGCTAAAATAGCCTCCCGTATTCCGCTGTTGCGCTTAAATCCAAGTTGATCTTCTCCCAGTATTTCTTCAGCTCGTTTTTCCATTTGTCTTTGTGCAATTCTAGTTAATATTTTTGAAACGCGTGCTGTCAAACTTATTGTTCGAAAATTTTCACATCTATCCGCGCCTTTTTTTTTGGTATAGTTACTATCATTTTACGGTTGAAATCTTGAGATATCTCGCCTGTCTCCTACATATAGCTTACAAGTCGGAATAGACGTTCTGTTACTGCTTGTCCAGCGGCTTTTAGAGTTTCTGCGTGCTCCTTATCTATACCCGGCGCCTTAGCATTTTTCAGACTCTTTAATGCTAATCAAACTCATCTCTAAGTATAGGATATCCCAGGTCATCATTTTCAATGTTTGATTCCTGTTTTAATGCTGTTAGTTCTTATCCTAAATATAAATTCCCTATACATTTCTGCCATCTAGCTACTTTCTCTACATTTTCTATAATGACGTTGCCTTCCGCGTCCCTTATATTTTTGCTATATGGTTTTATATCCCTAAAATTCATTGTAAGTAATTTGTATGTTTCGTCTGTCTTTCCTATTTCCATCTTAGTTTGTACTTTTTTGCACTTTCTATCAATCCATTGTTCTTTAGCCCTCCTGTATTTCCGAATAATTTCCCATTTTATGGCTTTGTATCCCTGTTTTCCTGTTTCGTTAGATCTTTTTTGTATTTTCGTCTTTCTTCTACTAAATTCAGGATATCCTTTGTGATGCATGGTTTTTTATTTTCTTTTTGTGTTTACCCCAGAATATCTTTGGCCGCATGTCTAGGCTGGATTTAGTGTTATTCCCTTCTGTTTCTACTTTCTTAATATCAGCAATTTTCCTGATATCTTTCAGCAATTCATTTGACTTTTTTTTCAAATCTTTTATGGATATCTTTATCTTTTAGCTTCTCAAAGTCAAAGTGCCTTTTTTCGTTCCTCTTTTTAGATTTTTAAATTTAAGGTCGGCCTTCATAATTACGATGTTGTGGTCAGTGTCTATATCTGTTTCCGAGTAGCTTTTACAGTCTTTTAGTTGATTTCTGAACCGTTGTCTAACAATAATGTATTCTATTTGATATCTCTCCTATATCTCCTGGCATCTTCAACGTGTATAGCCTTCTAGCATGATGTTGTTATAATATATTTGTTATGGTTGAGTTGTTCTTATCGCAAAATTCTACCAGACTATTTCCTCTGTCATTTCTCGTGCCTAAACTAAATAAACCTACTATCGCTCCTTCTCTACCCACACCTACCACTGCATTAAAATCCCCCGTAATTATTAAATTTTCATGTCCTTTTACGTATCTTAGTATGTCTTCGATATCTTTGTAGATCGCCTCTACCGCTTCCTCTCTGCAGTTAGAGGTGGGCATGTATACTTGTATTATTACCGTACTTACTGGTTTAGATTTAAATCTAACCATGAGTGCTCTTTCGTTCTTTTGTAAGTAGTTTTCTACACGTCGTCCTATCTTTTTTCGCATAACTATCCCCACACCCGAATTTCACTCCTCTGAGCCTGAATGAATTACCCTATAGTCTCCACTCCAAAACTCTCCCGCCTCTGGCCAGCGGACTTCGCTGATTCCTACTAAGTCTAGTGCTAACCTATCCATTTCGAGTTTCAGGTTCTCTAGCTTGCCTATTTGGTTTATACTTCTGACATTCCACGCTCCGACTCGCAGAATGTTCACGGATTTTTTTCTATACTTTCGGATCACATCCCCCGAAATAGTCTCCTTCCGGACATCCGAATGGGGGACTATTTTACCTCCGGAATTTTTTACCCCAGAGGATGCCATCATGTTTACTAACAATTTCTGTACGCAGTGTACTTGGGAGGTAATGTGGTGGTTTCTCTTTGCCCTCCACATCGCAGTAGTGTGTCTTAGATTGTCATACCGACTCCTATGGTCTCTGCCACTCTAAGTACCGAAAATGCTGCTGCCCTCTTTCGGGGACCTGTCTTAGTCTGGTTCTTCACTATAGACCCCACTAATCTGATTAAACCTATATTTCGGCTCTTTAGCTCATTGAAACGCGCAAGCCATTCTACCTGTTCTAGTTTTTAAAACGTCGTCAAGGTGCAAGTCCGTTCAGAATGGTCCTTCATCATAATGTACGAAAAATGTTAAAACATTTTTAAGGCGTGCTCGTCTGTGAACATCTTAGGCACCCAATGTTAATACAACTTGCGATACTTTAAATGATCACTGACAGTTGAAGCGATTATTGTACAAAAGGATCAAGTCAGTATATCCTCATTTTTAGGAAACTAGAAAAAACATAGTTTGAATATGGTTGTTCTAATTTTGTATCCTTGCACAGACAAAATGACGCTGTTGAAAAGATATATATGTCGCTGGGTCAAAAAGGCACTGTGTTAAGGATTTACTAAAATGTAATCTTTTTTAAGAAGGGCATGTTTTCTTTATACAAACTAAACAGAGGTAAAGCAAGGATATGGTTGCAAAAATCCCAAATATTAAAACCCATCATCATTAGGTCTTCAATCCTGGAACTGGTTAGACGCGTACCATCATTGTTTTCTATTCTGAACTAACCTACAGATTTCCCTGAAATTTGCACATTCTGCAACTATCACTATCTGATCTAGGTCTACATCTACTTCTTTTTTCCTATCTCTGCTTGTAATATATCCCATACTATTCCCAAAAAATGCCTTAGAACGTATTCCGACCTTCTATTTCTCCTTTTCCCCAGATATCCTTGTTTCTATTTTCCAATATATCTTTCGCACAGTCAACATTAGATGCAGATATTTCGCAACCAACAACTAGTTGTTTATACTAATAATCAGATTTATCTGCGCTTATTTTTTCGTCATTAGGTTTTCCGTCTCAAAACTGGTTGGACACGTACCTGCACTTATTTATATTCTGAGCTAGCCTACAAAGTTCCCTGAAATTCTCACACAGCATGTTTATACAGCTCGTTCCCTTTCTATTGTTTTCTAATTTTATGCCCTATTACACCGAGATTCAGTGAAGGGGGTTAAGCAACCTATGGCTACCAAGATCCCCCAACACTTAGACATTTGCCGAAATAATGGTTTTGCAGTAAATCCTTTCACACAATTAACATTATTCGAGAATATTGCCCAATTAATTCTTGTAGTTACTTATAGTAATCATCATGTTTAAGCACAGTTATTTTTTCGTCATTAGTTTATCCATCTTGGGATTGGTTGGATGCGTACCTCTATTGATTTCTATTTTGGGCTAGCCTACACATTTCCCTGAAATACCTACAGCCTACATCTTTCACTATCTGTGTGCAGTAGTCTAACCTAGGCCTGCCTCTTCTTCTCTTTTTTCCTATTTCTGCTTCTAATATATTCCGCACTATTCCCTCATGCCGTAGTATGTGGCCTAACATCCTATCTCTCCTATTTTTTACCGTTTTCCACATATTTCTTTCTTCCCCCTACCATTTTTAGTACCTCTTCGTTCTTAACTTTGTCTGTCCATGACATCTTCATTATACGTCTGTAGCACCACATTTCAAAGGCTTCTATCTTTTTCTTGTCCGCTTCTCCTACTGTCCAGGCTTCACAGCCGTACAGTGCTGTGCTACACACATATGTTTTAAGTAATCTTTTTCTTGCTTCTATGTTTGTGGTCTTTGAGCACAGTAGTTGCTTTTTCTCGTTAAATGTAGCACGACCTTGTGCTAATCTTTGTTTTATATCTTTTGTGCTTTTCCCATTTTCCGTTATTTGGCTTCTTAGGTAGCAGAAATCCTTAACCTCTTGTAAGTTCGTGTTATATACTTGTATTCTTGTTTTTGATTTATTTTCCCCAACTTTGCATACTAGAACTTTAGTTTTAGTTTTGTTAATTTTCATACCGTATCTCTCTGTTAGAACCGTTTCCATTTCATTAGGATCAGCTTCTAACTCTTCCTTGCTAGACGCTAATACCGCTATATCATCTGCAAATCTAAGCATATCAATTTTATTTCCCTGCATAGTAGACCCAAATGTCTTCCTGCATAGTAAATCCAAATGTCTTCCTGCATTTGACAGTATTCATTGCCTCTTCTATGTACAAGTTAAAAATCAATGGGGATAGAGCACACCCCTGTCTCACCCCTTTCCTTCTTTACGTTCCTGCTCTAATTCTATTACTGCTGTTTGCTCTTTGTATAAGCTATGCACTATTCATCTATCCCTATAACTCATTCCAATCTTTTTGAGTATTTCAAACATTTTTTTCCAATTTACATTGTCAAATGCTTTTTCCAGATCTACAAACCCTATATACACGCTTTCCCCTTTTTCTATTGCTTTCTCCATTATCACTCTCAGAGCTAAAATAGCCTCCCGTATTCCCCTGTTTTGCCTAAACCCAAATTGGTCTAGTCCTAGTATTTCTTCCGCTCGTTTTTCCATTCGTCTTTGTACAATTCTAGTTAATATTTTCGACACGTGTGCAGTCAAACTTATTGTTCGAAAATTTTTACATCTATCCGTGCCTTTCTTTTTTGGTATAGTTACTATGATGCTACGTTTGAAATCTTTGGGTATCTCGCCTGTCTCATACATATAGTTTACAAGTTGAAAAAGACGTTCTGTTACTGCTTGTCATGCGGCTTTTAGAGTTTCTGCTTGCATCTTATCTGTACCCGGCGCCTTACCATTTTTCAGACCCTTTAATGCTAATTCAAACTCATCTCTAAGTATAGGATATCCTAAGTCATCATTTTCAATGTCTGATTCCTGTTCTAATGCAGTTAGTTTCTCTCCTGCATATAAATTTCCTATATATTGTTGCCATCCACCCACTTTCTCTACGTTTTCTATAATGACGTTTCCTTGTGCGTCCCATATATTTTTGCTATACGGTTTTATATCCCTAAAATTCATTCTAATTGATTTGTATGCTTCGTCTGTCTTTCCTATTTCCATCTTCGTTTGTACCTCTTTGCCTTTTCATCAATCCATTGTTCTTTAGCTTTCCTGCATTTTCGAATAATTTCCCATTTGATGGCTTTGTATCTCTGTTTTCCTGTTTCGTCTGATTTATTTTTGTACTTTCGTCTTTCTTCTAGTAAATTCAGGATATCCTTTGTTATCCGTGGTTTCTTATTTTCTTTTTGTGTATACCCCAGAATATCTCTGGCCGCCATGTCTAGGCTGGATTTAATGTTATCCCATTCTGTTTCTACTTCCTTAGTATCAGATATTTTCCGATATCTTTGAGCAATTTATTTGACTTTTTTTAATCTTTCTTGAATATCTTTATCATTTAGTTTCTCTAAGTCCAAGTGCGTTTTTTCGTTTCTTTTTTTCAGATTCTTAAATTTAAGTGCGGCCTTCATAATTACGATGTTGTGGTTAGTATCTATATCTGCTTCTGGGTAGCTTCTACAGTCTTTTACTTGATTCGTAAACCGTTGTCTAACAAGAACGTATTCTTTTTGATATCTTCCTATATCTCCTGGCATCTTCCACGTAAATCGTCTTCTGGCATGATGTTAAAATAATGTGTTTGTGATGATTAAATTGTTCTTGTCCAAAATTCTACCAGCCTATTTCCCGTGTCGTTTCTCGTGCCTAAACCAAATAAACCTACTACCGCTCCTTCCCTACCCCCGCCAACACGGCATTAAAATCTCCCGTAATTATTAAATTTTCATGTCCCTTTATGTATCTTAATATGTCTTCGATATCTTTGTAGATGGCTTCTACCTCTTCGTCACTGTAGCTAGAGGTGCGCATGTATACTTGTATTATTACTGTGTTTACCTCACCATGAGTACTCTTTCCTTCTTTTGTAAATAATTTTCTACACAGTATCCTATCTTTTTCCGCATAACTATCCCCACACCCAAATTTCCTTCCTCAGCTCCTGTATGAATTACCCTGAAGTCTCCACTCCAAAAATCCCCCGCCTCTGGCCACCGAACTTTGCTGATCCCTACTATGTCTAGTGATCACCTATTAATTTCAATTTTTTGGTTCTCTAGCTTACCTACTTGCTTCATACTTCTAACATTCCACGCTTCGACTCGCAGAATGTTCCCGACTCTTATTTTTAACTTTCCTATCGCATCCTTCGAAGTAGTCCTCTCCTGGAGATCCGAATGGGGGACTATTTTAACTCCGGAATCCTAAAACTATTAAAACTAAAATATTTATACATAATACTTAAATATTACACACAATAACTATTCTGAGTCGCCATCGCGGTTGGCGGAAGGCCATTCTTGAAACTGTACATAGAAGCACTCATGTCTTCACGAACATACTGTGTAACTTTAGCTATATCGGCAAGTTTGCGATTTTTAGTAGCCATACTTCCCTTATAGGACTTTTGAAATGGCACTGGTGGAGTAGCAGCGTCTTTCATTAAACGATATTTTGATACGTTTGCACCCTACCTTTTTACGGGTAGTAAAAGGGTAGGTAAACAGCAGAATATAAAAAATATTCTAGCGGGACTAGCATCGACCTTCATCCGCTGCGGTGAACGCAAGAGACTTAAATCCCAGGGTGAAGCAAAGATATCTAGATAAAGTTAAATAGAAACAATAACTTAACTTTTATTGAAATAGTTAAATAAAAAAATTATACTCAAAGAAAATTTTGTATATTAACGTCCAGATAAGGCATTTGTTTAAACACATAATATTTCTACAAACGTATGTATGAAGTACAAATAATGACATGTCTATTTTAAACATTTCATACATATGTTCTAATATTCATTTTACGTTAATGCTAAACAGATATAGAATAAGACAAGATTTTGACTATCGACATGCATTAAAAGAAAATTCTTATTGTCTATTATAAACTTAGGTAATTATCTTTTCTCATATGTAATAAAGTGTAAAAGGAAATTTGACTTCTTTTTCAGAAAAGAGCTCTTATCAAAAGAAATTTCATGAAAATCCTTATGTCACAGAAAGCGTGAGCAATTAACCAAAATTACATATAAATGTACACAGGTTAAATAAATTCGGATCATACATGCAAGATAAATACTTTAGAGTAACGTTTTAAAAACATAAGTGATTATTTTCAAACAAAAGCTCAATCGCCCTTTTATTTATATAAGAAACTGTTTAATAAAACTATTTAAACTCGTACCTGTAGTTTCATGTAACTAAAATAAAACAAATTAGTTACTCTTAGTTTAACAGGTGGTCCTGTTGTATCCTCCGGCGGTATTAATAGATTATGTCAACCACCTTGCAAGAAAAACCAAATCTCGCACGTCCATAAATTGTAACAACCAATACTCGCTTGGTTCAGGTAATTTTCTATCGATAGATAAACTTAGTAACTGGACGATACATACACAGGTAGTTTAAAATATTGTTGAAGAGAAAACGCAATTAAGCGAAGATAAACGTAAATGTCCAGTCGAAAATTCCAGGGTGGTAGAAAGTCCCACGTTAATATTGTAAGGGTGGGTATTGTAGATATTATTGTGCTCTATGCTCCATATTCAAAAGCAGGTACAAATGACGAGGTAATATCAAAGCTCAAGAAGAGCTCTTGAAGATAGATAGATAAGGAAAAGAATAAAATTTTGACTTATGAAACTAAAAATAACCAACGAAGATTGTTGGGAGAAATAAACACTAACGAACATCTTGATTGGACTACAATTCAGATTCACCTCAGATATGCTTTTATAGAAAAGTATTGGGAAATTTACCAATATGGAAATTACTTATATACGTACGTAATTGCACTTTAGGAAACAGATAATTTATAAATAAAGAATTTATAAAAAGGTTGTATAGCGTGTTATTTTCTGGAATTTATTATTAAATGTAGGAAACTTAAATTTGAGTTGGAATATTAACAGAATGCACTGTTATTTATTTTAGTGCGAAGCACGCTGTAACATGTTGAAGCGTATCGAAAAGGACATGTTACACGTTAAGGCCATCAATAAACTCCCTTGGCAATAGGTATCGCGTCACTGTCGTAGGTTATATGCCTGTATTTTGATACACTAAAAACTTCCTTCTGCGTGTATGGCAATTCGTAATTTCCTTGGCACTTTTTTTAAAATATGTAGACCACCAAGAGTTAAAGTCCATTATGTTATAAGGCTTTACGACTTTTACTATAGGGTAAACCCGGGTGAAATGGCCACAAGGGACAGACGACCACAACGAATATTTCCGATGATCTACATTTAACCAACGAACGTCTCAGTGTAGCTTGTTATGAAGGTCGTGACAGAGATACGTAATTAAATGTATTTTTATCTTCACAAAACTTAAAATGACTACAAATTCAAATACGTTTTTATAGTGATTCATTATTTTCTTGTCAGCATAGTTTTATTGACATATTTGTATCAGGTAAGTAAAAATTAAGCAAGAGATTATGATTAGTCATGAAATTTCAGTTAAGATGTCGTTTAAACTACATTAACAGGGGTGATTATCTCAGCCGTACATTTGGTAGAGCTGGCCATCTAATATTTGGTATAGATGACCACATTTAGATTAAAAATTGTTGTGTACAGAAATTTATGTTGTGCGTAGCTTTTGAGAATTATTTAATTTAAGCGCTAATCTTCAATTAAGTCAATTATAAGAAGACATTTTCATGCGTATTAAGAGCTCATCACAGTAGTGGCCATTTTGAAATTTCTAAAAATCCAAATTTCTTTCCTGTTAGGCACCCAAATTAAAAACGGTTTTGATGAAAGTTACTTATTAAATAACTGTCTATATGGGAAAGTCATTTAGGTTTTTTTAACTGAAAAAAAAATTTTTTGTGCTGATAATAGAGCGATTTAACAAAACCAGTAACTTTCCCAAATGTGTGAATAATTTTTATGAATTTTCATCAAAATTGCACACTACAATTTACTTTATTTATCGAATAAATCAAATATTAGCATTTTTTAGAAAAATGTGCATGCAATGTGCTGCCGTGGAAAAACTCACAACTTCATGTCACACACTATTGTAAAACAAAAATAGTTTGAATACATGCTATATATAAACAAAACAACCAACGTACAGGAAACGCTATACTATTGGAGTTTTCGACTATAGTCGTAATTGCTCGCAAATCTATTTATAACTTGCATTATGGATATTATTTAGGGCCTCAAGCAATTATAGAAATGAGTTGTTCTTCACAACTTTAAATTTATATAAATATTTGTTGGGTTTTCTATTTAGCGAAACAAGTAATTGGTATTCTCCCAGTTTTAAGGTAAATAATAATGAAAGACTGCATTGCAATAGTGTTCTACATTTTTTTAAAAAAATTTGAAATAATATAGTATATAGTTGATGAAAAGCTGGCTTGTAATATGGTGAACGAATGGGTATAGTGTAATGTAAAGAAGAATAAACACAGAATTGTTTAATTTTTTTGCCAAAATTCAATTAATGTTTTGAGATAAATTTAAAAACGACCGTCTCACGCCAGTAATACCGTGGCTGCAATGATAGGTTAGGGTTAGTTAGAAATAGATGTTATTATTAAAAAACACAAATCACTTAACACGTATATCAGAACAGTTGTTCTAAAACTATTGCATACTGTTCTGATATGCGTGTTAAGTGATTTGTATTTTTTAATAATAATATCTCATTTGTGTTTTTTAATAATAATATCTATTTCTAACTGTCACCTAACCTGTCATTGCAGCCACGGCATTACTAGTGTGAGACGTTCGCAATATGACAAGCTGCATGCAAAACGTATATAAATAAAAGCAAAACAAACTTTGGACTACTTAAAAATGCAGGACATACATTTTTATTCTATTAGAGGAATGTTTACTGTGTCCGATTCAGTACACCTTGTTTATTATTTCGTCGTTAGAAAATGATAAAGAAAACGAAAGTGTGATAAGAAATATGTATAATTAGAATATCTGTGAGGTTTATAACTGGACTAATAAGTTCCACAATACTGCCATCTATATGTGTTCCCTGGCACTTCATAAACCAAGTAGGCAGAGTATTAAACTTCATATTGTTGCGAGCTACTATTAGGCAACCCGTCAAACACACAAGCGCCGTAGGCACTGTATATTCTCCAGGGACCGAGATTCTTCTAGCAATTACTGAAGAATGAGTCATCCTTTTTAATTCAGAGTATATATAAGACCGCTAATAAATGTAAGGAGTTAGTCTATATCAGAATGTCGAATATAAATTATATCGTGTAAAGTTAAATAGTTGAGTTTTTGGAAGTCCAACAGTAAACATAAATGTTATATAATGTGAAAGTGTCTAATGTACATGCAGCTTGTAGAATACATAAATAGACAAAAGTGTAATAATTAAATTATAATAGTTGTGTTAGTGGTGTTAATGGACCTATGGTTAAGAAGTTAGTCTAAGAAGATATTAGTGCTTGTAAATTCATTAGTGTGATAGTGTTTCATTGTTAATTGGACTGAAAACATCTATAAATAAGGCGTATGGTGTTAATTAGACTCGTGAACAGTGAGTAATAAAGACTCTTGTTCTTACTTGTTTTAAATTAGTGAAACGCGGTAGTAGTAGCCCGCTACAATATCTTTTTCTAATGAATATCTGCATCTCAACATTTCGTCCCGCCCTATGCTACCTCACCCCAACCCGCGCTTTTACAGCAGATGGTAGGTAACCTGCTGTGATGTGCTGTTAAACGTGTTTTATAGTTATTATGGCAAATTAATAGAGTAGTTAGTATAGTACGAACTATACTACAGTAGCCTGTTTGTATATAGTTTTACTTACTGTTTCGTGATTCGTTCTAGTTTTCCAAGTATCGTTTTGTCACAGTATAAATGCTGACACGCTATAAACAGAAGGAGACATCTCAACGAGGCGCATGGAGTGAAGATGCTTCAAAGGAAGCCATGCAAGCTGTGAGAAACCGTCCTTTTGTCAAAGCTGCAGCTGAAACCTTTGGAATTTCTCGAAAAACTTTAACCAGAAGACTTAAAATTAACAATTCGTCTAAAGGACGTATGGGCCCTGATTCCCTTTTAGGCGAAACAAATGGATTAACGCTAGTTAACCACTTAAAAAAAAGTTAGCTAAGAGCGAGTCGAGCTCGCACTATTAAGGTTCCGTACTAATACTACAGCGAGTAATCAATAAAGCAAATTAAGCTGTTTTTATTTTTTATGTATATTTAAATCTTATCCAAATTTGATTGTGATAACTGAATTCGAATATATTGTCCCACATTGTACTGGTACATTAGTAAATACTTGGTCTATTACTGTGTTTAAAAAATTATTTCCCAGCAACTATTACACTGTCACAAAAGCTGCTGTTTTCCGATAATCTACGACTCAATAGCTACTATCCCTATTAAAACCAAAATTTTAGCTTTGGAAATGTAAGAGAACAGGGGGAGGGGACGGTCATTTTTGGCACATTTTGAGCTATATCATAAAGACTATTGGACCGAAAATTATAAAAAAAAGACTTTTAGAAGCCCTTTAGAATTCTCTTTTAAATAATACTTCACACGATATATTTATTAAAACTTTTTTTCTTTTGACCGAATTTACCTTCGCCATTTTAATCTAAAAATATTTTTTTCTATTTTCTGACTGTCTATATATGTGCCCGCTATAAAGACCTAGCATAGTGCCAAATTTCAAACTTCTACGTTACATAGTTTTCGAGAAACACCTCTGTGACAGACGGACGGACGCACACGAGAGTGATCTTATAAAGGTTCCGTTATTCCTTGTAAGGTACGGAACCCTAAAAATGCAAAAAGCTGGATTTCCTTTGAGTATCGATGACGTTTATCGAGTTGGATTTTTTTTTGCCAAGCAGCTTAATATTCCAAACAAATTTAACAAAGATTCAGAACGAGCAGGTTACGGTTGGTTTAATTCGTATTTATTAGAACATCCCAACCTGTATCTTAGAAAAGCAGAAGGTATGTCTACTGCAAGGAGCCAAGGCATGAATCGGCAAGAAGTAAACAACTATTTTCAACTGCTTCAAGACACTCGTGGAAAACAATATTTTAACAAGGCCAGGTCACATATACATGGACGAGACCGGCCTTCAGATGAATAACAGGACTGAGGTTGTAATTGCTGAAAAAGGTTCTAAGAGTGTTCCCATGACAACCAGTGTTGAAAAAGGTGAAACGATATCTTACATAGCGTGTCGCAATGCACAAGGTACATTTATCCCAACAGCCTGCATTTTTAAAGGTAAATATAAGAAGGCAGAGTACGAAGATGGCATGCCACCTGACTCTGTGATTTACATTTCGGAGAAATCTGCTTATGACAATACTATAATTTTTATACGTGGCTTAAAGAGCATTTTCTAATTTTAGATGGCCATGCGTCACACAGCACTTTCGTTGAACTGCTTGAGTTGAAGCGCGAAAATGATGTAGTCCTTCTCTGTCTTCCTAGTGACACGACACACTTTTTGCAGCCTATTGACAGAGCAGTCTTTATGTACTTCTACAATGCTTGCCAACAATGGGTTCGTGCTAATCCTGAAAGAAAATTAACACGACTTAAATTTGGTCAAATGCTCTCCGAAAGTTGGGGCAAGGCATGTATCGTATCAAATGCTGTTTCTGGATATAAGTCAAGCGGTATTTATTCGCTTAATCCTGCAGCAATACCAGATTATGCATTTTCAATTTTAGTTATGGGAGAGATACGGAAAATTCTAAAATTGTAATGTGAAATTCTTTAAATCCTCTCTCTTCTACATTCTACATTCTATTCTTTCTACATCCAAATCTGTCGATTCTCTGCCTTCTAAATTAAACTCCTTTGATTCACAGCCTTCTACATCCTATTTTTTAATCCTCAAGCTACTGCGTGTACTGGCCCGCCCTTGAAATATAAATACGTTTGTATATTAGGGTCTTTTAGGTATAAGCAGTCGAGTTAGGGATGCGACGCCGTGCAGTTGTTTTGTTTGGCACGTGTCCTCCGGTCGTGTATTAATGATTGTTAATCTGTAAACTTAGTGAGCTATGAATTATTTAGTAATTCAATCGATGTTAGAATTTTATTCATTTGCGAATAGCAACTCTATATGCGTGTATCTATAAAGAGTGTCGTTTAACCTCGTTGTGATTGTATTTTACGACACGCCGAGTATTGGCATTTGTTTCAACTTTGTTACATTATTTTATAACATTATTTTATTAAACCCATATAAAATAGCCTGCGAGTTGGCTCATTCTTCTAAACAGGTAATAGCGAGACAACAAAACTATACAGGAATCCACGTGTATCCAGGAGGGTTGTTGCTAGCCAGGGCCGACACCTCAAGGGCAACTGTTTCTGCGACGAGTCGTAAAGCATCGACGAACATTACATTTGGCTCCCAACGTTAGGCGTTTATTGTCACGCTAAAGCCGAATAACAGTGGGTGAATCATACTGTTTTACACAAAGTTAAAAAAGTTTGTGGAAATCCCACCGAAAGATATTTTCGATATGAATAGACAAAAGTGAAGGACTTGTATTTGATTGTTGAAATATTTACCTGTAATTGAACAAGTGGTTATTTCTTATCGTTGAACAAGGGCGTTTTAACAGCTCATAACCGTTATTGCCAAGGTTAGGTTGCAGAATTTGGGCAATTTAAATACTTTCTAGACTTTGATTCGAATTAGGTTAAATACTTTAAGTCCGTACCAGGTTTGTGTGTACGAATAATAAAATAAAATAGACACGAGTGGCGGTGTAAGCTTAAGTTATAACAGGCTTTATGATGAAACGCGTTTTTCGATGTTCTTTGAAATTTAATGCCGCATACGTATAATACGCGATCGCGAAATAAAGAACAAACTAAGTTCCAAAAACTGATAAAATGGCAGATTCTGAGATTGCGGATGCATTACAGCAGTTAGTTGCAGCGGTTAATAATATGAATTGCAACAATGCAGTTCTCAAGGAGTCGATTGAACAGATGAATTTAAATATTTCAGTTAATATGAATAAATTGAGTAATGATGTAAACCGGGTGTTGGAATCGGTAAAAGAGGTAGGAGCTAGTGATGTTGAAAATTTTAGGGATGTAGGTGTTGTGAACCAGCGGGAAACCAGCGGCATCGTTCCCATGGTAGCCGGGATCCAAAATTATATGAGTTTATACAAAGATTTAGGAGGTGCGAACTTGTGCTTTTTGCCAGAAGGATCTGTACATCCGGTAAGTTTTATTAAAAAACAAGAAACGATAATGCTAGAAGCGGGAGTCTCTGATACTAGAAAAGTTCCCCTGATTGTTGGTAATCTGCGTGGTTCGGCCCAAGATTGGGGTGTTTTGAAAGAAGAACGCGTAAAGAGTTTTAAAGAATTTAAGGAATTATTATTAAGCTGTTTCAAAAGATCAAATTTGGTTGTTACGATAGGGGGTCAAGTGCCGATTATTTTTTAAAGCTGGTAAGAGAAGCGAATTTCTTGACGATCCCCCTTGAGAAAAAAAAACTTATTGCTTTATTAAAAAAACACTTTCCGAGCGAGACTCAGCGAGGTATTGTAAACTTCATGCCTAGGACGTTAGATGAGGTGGAAATTTATTTAAGGGAGGTAGATTAATCTTACCAAAGTTCCCATGAAAATAGTAACAATTCTAATGCGAATTGGCGTGGGAACGGTACGAATAATGAACAAAACTGGGGTGCTCGTGACAGTACCAGGTCGAATATGTCAAATTCTGGAGGCAGTAATAATGTCCGTTCCAAAAACAGACCAAATAATAATCACAATTATAGTAATGATAATAGGGATGATGGGCGCCGTGAACATCAGGTGAGTAGTAGCTCGGGTGGAAGTCAACCACCGGCTATGGTCACTTTATTTAGTAAAAACGGGGATGAGCTTCTGTTGGAAGCACAAAATAATATTAAGTCGGTTGCTTTTGCACCGTCTATAGAGGCTACTGTTGAGGCTATGTTGGTAAAAATATTGGTTGATTCGGGCAGCCAAGTTACGTGCATTTCGAAGGATTTCCTATCTAAATTATTTCAAGTTAACGGTAATATTTTACGTTTTCCGTTTACGTCGACCATTCTGGTTAGTGCTACAGGTAAAAACTGCGTTGTTAAAGATCAATTTTTTGTAAATTTTAAGATTTCGAAGTGCCTTATCCGTGCATGGTAGATCCGGGTTTGATTCGTGACGTAATTTTTGGATGTGATTTTTTTTGTGATTATCAGATTAAAATAGATTTTTCAAGAAATTGTTTAGTCGGTAAGTTTAAGGGAAAGACAAGGAGCATAGAGTTTAGTATGGAACCAAAACCGGATGTTTGGTTAACAGTTTGTCAAGTATCAGAGGAAAAGTGTGATGAAAGTAGTTCAAAAAAAGGATAATGCCGTGTGAGGTGTCTGAAATCCAGGAGGTGGTAAATCGTGCGGAGAACTTCTTGCGGGAAGAAAAAAATAAATTACGTGAATTGTTGTTGTCGTATAGGTCGATATTTTCGAACCAACCGGGTAGGACGAATATTTATTGTCACGAAATTGAGTTGTGAAATGACACGCCATTTTTGTAAAGTCATACCCAATTGAGGAACAAGCAAAAGATGAATTCTGTTGTAAAGTGAGGTCTGAGTTAAAAAAGGAAAAAATTGTAAAGAGGTATGCTGATTGGTATATTGTCCATGGTGGTATTTTGTTTAGGCGAGGCCATGACGGTTCGCACGGGTTTAAGGTATGCATTCCTGCCTCTCAGATTTGTAAGTTGGTTTGGCAAGAGCTTGTCGAGAACGGACATTTTGGAGTAGAGAAATGTTTTCAGATGTTGCGCAGGGATTATTGTTTTGCGAGAATGAAACATTCTATACGGAAAATTATTTCAAGTTGCGATTTGTGTCGGAAGTCGAAAAGTTCGGTAAAAAGTTTTGGCGAGTACCATAGTGTATTGACCGAAGCACCAAATAAAATCATTTGTGTAGACTTGATGGGTACGCTTCCGATAACCAGGGAAGGGACGACCCAATTATTTGCTGCAGTAGATGCTTTCAGTAAATTAGTGGCTTTATACCCGCTTAAGCGCGCTAATACGGCCACTATTCTTCGTTGTTTATTTAATAAATATTTTGCGGGGGTTGGCAAACCAAAGATTATTATCTCTGGTAACGGTAGCCAGATGGCGAGCAAAAATGGAAAGTGTCGTTGGAGGCAGTAGGTGTGAAGGTAGCTCACACGTCAGTGTACTTTCCACAAGGAAACATGACAGAGCGTGTCGATAAGGAAATTGTGCGGATGTTACGGTCACTGTGTTATTCAGTTCATGGGGGGCGTTGGTATTGGATAAGGTGAAGAAGGGGATAAACAGGGCAGTCCACGATTCTACGGGCTTCAGTCCATTAGATAACCCCATGGTTAAGAGTATTGCCTTTTCTACTAGTCTTGAACAAGGTGATGATCGGGACAAAATTATAACTTTGACGTATGATCGGTTAAAATCGAAGGCCGAAAAACGTAGATTGTGGCATCAAAGAGTAAACAAAAAATGTATTGTTTTTAAGTAGGTGATAAATTACTGGTTCGCACTCATCCCCAGTCTTCTGCCGAGGATAGAGAGATTAAGAAATTCTTTTTACTGTATTCGGGGCCTTCTACAGTAGTGGCCAAGCGAGGGCCGAATTCATATGAGGTTCAGGACGATGCCCGCGGTGTTTCGTTGGGTATACAAAGTGTACGCAATTTAAAACCATATATAGGGCCGGACCAATATCTGCCCGCAAAACTGTTAGTATAAGTTCAAATTAATTACCAAGCAAGCTTAGTCAGTAAGTTCAACTTATAGGGGGGTGATGTACTGGCCCGCCCTCGAAATATGAATACTTTTGTATATTACGGTTGTTTAGATATAATTGAGTCGAGTCAAGGAAGCGACGTCGTGCGGTTGTGTGTCCTCCGGTCGTGTATTAATGATTGTTAATTTGTAAACTTAGTGAGCTATGAATTATTTAGTAATTTCAATCGATGTGGTAGTGACAGCATCTTTGAAATTCGTTCATTGTTGGATTAATCTAACAGATAAGTTTCAGTAGTTAGAATTTTATTTATTTGCGAATAGCAACGCTATATGCGTATATCTATAAGGAGTGCCGTTTAACCTCGTTGTGATTGTATTTTACGACACGCCGAGCATTGGCATTTGTTTCAACTTTGTTACATTACTTAATAACATTATTTCATTAAACCCATATAAAATAGCCTACGAGTTGGTTCATTCTTCTAAACAGGTAATAGCGGGACAACAAAACTATACAGGAATCCACGTGTATCCAGGAGGGTTGCTGCTAGCCAGGGCTACATTTCTAGGGCAACCGCTTCTGTGACGAGTCGTAAAGCATCGACGAACATTACATACATTCAGCTTTTCTACCAAAAATACTTTACCACGACTTGTTTTTACAACAACCGATGTAACTCCAGGAAACAAATTTTGCCAGTTCCGAAAGAATTAAAAAAGTTTAGAAAAATCTTGGTGCTGTATTAACATTAATTGAAAACATTAATAAAGTACGAGAAAAGGCTTCGAAAAAAAGGAAAATTTTAGTCAAGAAACACAGTGACGCAAAAATTACTAAAAAATCGGGAACAACAAACAGAAGAAACAGAAAATCGAACTCGGAATCTGAAGTTGATATGGTACTGGAAAGTGATAATGAAGAGGAGAATTTTAATGAAAATGAATGTGTTGGATGCCTTGAAACAAAGAAAAAGGACGATTGGATACAGTGCATCAAATGTAGGCGATGGTTGGATGAAATGTGCTCAAACTTTCCCAATATGTGCATGAAGTGCGGAAAACATTTATTGCACATCTATGACTCTTGTTAATTTAGTTTGTTTAGTTTAATGCTGAATTGTCTTCGGTTTAAAATTTACTTTTATATATTATTACAATTATAATACTCTCTTACTTAAATAAAATATAATTTAAAATAACATATTTTGTTGGTTGTTATGCTTTTCCTAATTTCACATTACGCAAACCTTTTTTATAAGGTCAAATTGCCAAAGCCATCTCTACCGCATTGCAAAATATATACTGGCAAACTCACCCGCATATACCGGTATAGATGGCCACCTTACAGACTCCCATATAGAAGGAGTTCTAGTCGAAATTGATTGAGCATTTAAAAATAACGTACATTACTCAAATAAACAAAGAATTGATTTAAATTTTGATAATAGTTTCTATTTGCTAATTCAAAGTGCAATGAATATATTACAAATATTCGACAAGTGTGGTCATCTCGCCCGGGTTTACCCTAAAGCGTGGCTTAATTTCTTAGCATTGGCTATTAGTGACACATACTCCATTGGTGTATAAATACGGTCATGACGACTTACTGTTCTTTTAATGATCCCGAAATCCCTGTCACATAGTGGAAATGAATGGCCCCGTATGAGAAAGAAACTAGTTTATTTTCCGAAATCTTCCAATCATAACTAGGGTTAAAAAGAATCGAAAATTGGTGTGGTTAAGATTTCGCCCACCACAGGCGTCGCTAAATACGTAGAGTTCGGTCACATTTAATAGTATATTTCTAATGTAGTCACGCAGAAAACTGACTACCTTGTTGGCGCCTTTTTAAGCAGTACGAATAAAGTATTGCGCCGATAGGTGTTAAATCATGAATTCTAAAAACGTACTGTCAAAGTTTTCTCAAGAACATGTCTGTTCTGTTTATATTGTAAATAATTAAAGATAAATTTTATTTTCTATCGAGTTTGTTGCTATTTATGTTCGCCTCGGTATATTTAAATTTATTAGAGTAAATTTCCATGTTTACTACAAGTACGCGCCAACAAATGCCGCGAGTGATAAACGTTATTCCGCATGTGCAAGAATTCAGTGTAGTGACTGGAAAATCCACGAAGCCAGAGACTCGATTTGTATTTCGAACGGACCGCATCGCTGGTTTACACGTTCTACGTAGAACAAATTAATTACATGAACCGCTTTTCTTTACAACACCGCAGTCGTCATAAATGTGCTTTGCTACACTCGCCAAAGAGAAGAGTAGTATTTGTTTACATCGTTTTTGTTGTTGTCACGGCTTCGTGAACACCAGGTGAATGCTTTTAGTAAACGCTTGAACTGATTAAAAACATTAATTATATGTTGTTTGTTAACTTGTCACTTAATTTTATATACAGTCCATTTCTCTCTCCTAGTTAACTATCGTAGTTTTGTTACCGCATTTTACAATGTCAGTCACTGACATTACAGGAAGAGGCATATTCTGCATAATATCGAAAACAATGGCTCTTGCATTTTCGTTTTTGTTACATAAGTCTCTTACAAATTTAATTCTTTTATTGAACTTGGACGCTCGTGTTTTATGCACAAGAATTTCAGCTCAAGTCACGCATTCGGCGCTGTCATTCAACGTACAAGATTTAAGTTTTACAGATATTTTTTCACAAGTATGACATACATCGACTTGTGGTCTGCCAAACCTGTATCCGAAATTTTCACGAAAATGTATTAAGGAGTATTCGTAACTAACAACACCAGCAAGATGAAGATTTTCAAAACAAAGCATCACATGCATCTTCTTTACCGTTAACTGGGATTCCAGATAAGTCAAAGGTTTGTTACCATAATGCCTCTGCTTTTTTGGAAACGACATCATATGCTCATATATTTTTAAAACTGCAATATCAGATGTAGCATTGCCACGCTTAGCGTGTCGACCACGATTGTCTACAGATCTGTCGCCACTCAATAGCGGTGAAGTTAATCGATAGACTGCTTTGTTTGTCAAGGCTCACAAACTTAAAGAAACCCTCCTGCATACCCGAACTCGATTTGTACCATTCAGAATATGATAATCAAAATTGCTTTTACGTTCTAGCTTAGTTTCCTCATATCTAGATCAACGTCTTCGAAGTTTCCTGGTTACCAGAACTCCCATTAAAAATGTCTTGTTCGTTTTCGGTTTGCCTCTATACAGTGATTTTAGAATTCTCTTCTTATCATGATCTGTGAATTTACCTATGCAATTAAACTTGCATCTGTGAAGACAGTTTTAAGAATATTCAAAAATCTCAAGAAATGTTTACTATTTACCTGCAGTGCGCACCCGTAAGCTTGGCAGCTGGAAGGAAACGTACTCGAAAAGTTGAGTGAGTGACATTCGAAATCATTTGAGCGACAACTAAACGTAGGTGATCACATGCCTCAGGGAATTGATACTCGAAGATGTTGCTATAAATGCGCTCTAAACAAAAACGAGAAAAGAACAAAATTCATTTGCCCGATATGCAATTTTCCGCTTTGTCTCAAATGCTTCACCGAATTCCATAAGTAACTGTTGCGACATATACGTCCCAATGTAAATATCGATTGGGACACATTTGTCTCAGTTGTGTTTATAAAAAACTAATAATTATTGATATTTCTTGTAATTTGCTTATTATTAACAGTGGTAATAAAATCTTACTTATTAACGAAAAAAGGAAATCAGGGCTGAAAGGGTTGGCACATGAATAAAATGCAATAATTTCTAACACACATAACACCTACGTATGACAATAATTACTCAAATAATAAATATCCACAGAACACGCTAAACTATAATCATTATTACACAATGTTTTCATATAATATTTTTTCGGTTTCCCAACGGACATTATATACTTACAGGATATTGTTTCTATATTAGGTTTTTGTGTTTGATCACGACATAATTTAAACAAACGACATGAATGTATCCAATTACTGGATCCGAAAATTACCAGACTCATAAATTGTTAAGTCACAGCGTTTGTAAAAATATCAGAATAGGCATTATTTGGAATATCGATTGAATGAAAAATTGATTGTCAGCGCTGCAAAAGTCGCATTATATTGGTATACAACACAGTAACGCCTAGAATAACAGCTGATCCGCAAATAGAATGCGTGTTCAACGGTCAAAGCTACTAGTAAATTCCTATTCTGTTTGATTCTTTAATTATATCCCGTTTGTGTGGCTAATTTACATTTTCTTCGATTAGAACCTACGTCGAAAATTAATAGTACGAAAAACCCTTTTCTATAGTTATATAGATCCCGTTGACTGCTGGAGGTAAATTAAATAAGTTGTCCAAGATTCAAAGTTTAACTAAATTGAAATTTAAAATAAAGGTTGAAATGTTAGGTGTTTAATTACTTGTAAATGAATTTCTTTTATTTAACATCGACAGTTGATGGTAAGCTTTTAGTACATTTAGTACAAAATGAGTGAATCTGTATATTCTCCTTATATTCGAGTTACGATATACACTATCTAATTTGTAATGATAAATATTAATTATAATTAGAAAGAAAATTCACTACAACGTGTTGAGCCTATACTGCATATACCGTGTATTAAAAAAGTTTCAGAAGGGCTAAACACTACGCAAATAAGACATGTTATTCAAAAATGTGAAAACAAAAGTTGTAGTTCTTTAAGAAGATCCTTACATGATAACTTTAGTATCACCGTAAATTGTGTTACCACGGTCTTACAAAAATCGATTTAAAACTTTTAAAAATCCTCATTTTTATTGCATGTGTCGTTTGCCTCAAAAGTTTTTCAAAAAACTAACACAAAGTAATCTTATATTAAGCATCTTCAGAGTTTGAAAGATTGTAACGCTAGTGCGTTACTTAAGCAAACATTAAGTATTAAAAAAGAGGTTAGTTAGTTAAATGAACATGTTACGGTATTATGTGCGGACAAGAGAGAAAAGCAAAGTAAGCAAGGAAAATAACCCGCACCGAGTACCTCGACGAAAAACATCCGAAGAATGCCGTGCTAGCTAAAAAGTCGTAGAGTGGAATGGGTCACACAGAATGAAAGAAAACCTCAAGAAACGAATTTTATGTACAAAACCTCTAATTAAAAATATAAGTTACAAAAAGAAGCATTCAACTCGCGTAGAAAACATCATTTATCCAAAACATATCCCAGAGGATTTACACAGTGCAAAAATCGATGCAAAAGTAACTAATACAATTCTGGTTTGCCTTACACTAATTTTTTCCATCAATCCCAATATTTACATAAAACAAAATTAAACAACACAACACAAAAAATATATATATTGCTATAATTATAGGGTAGTTTAAGGGTAGATTATGTCATAGGGGTTGTGAAATAAATAAAAGCAACTTCCAGTTTAACAAAAGCACATAATTCCAGATATTATAAGAGTAAAACGGTCACTATACATATTGTTAATTGAGAGCACACTGTATATAAAGTACATAGGATTAAATGCAAAGAACATAGAAATATCCAAGAGTAGCTTACAAGTTAAGATAATATTTGAAAACGCAACAAAATGCATCAAAATTAAATCAACAAGAAACCTATATGAATGGACTTTACAATTGCATTAAAAATATCATCGCACACGCAATCTAAATTATGCATTATTAGAAAATCGTACGTGACATAAAGGATTCACACTTGTTCAAAAATCCAATATTAGAAAATAAACAAGCACCAGAATATTCAGTTTAGCTTATAATAAATAACAAACATTGAATACGAATAAAAAGAAATTGTTGGAATTTTTTCAAATAATACTTTGATATGTGAAGGTATTACGTGACGACTCAGGCATGCATTCGAATATTTGAACGAAGCAATTGGTGAAAATCCTGAAGTTCACAAGATAAAGGTCAAAAGTGTCGTCCCAGCACGTGAAAGAACCAATGGAAAGTAGGTGAAGGTAAGGCTTTAAATACGATAAGGATGTAGCGAGGAGTGGATATACATTTAAACTGGGCTACGACTATGTTCGGAAGTACTAATTATTTTACGTAACCAGTGAAACAAAAATTAAAGTGAAATCATTTTGAAAAGTGTACGAAATTGTGCAACGAATAAAGCCGATCTATTATAGACGTAAGTAATAACGACTTAACTAAAAATCCATTTCTAACATTAATAAAACAGGGTTTTTATTACTGGATTATTTTATTACTGGTATTTTATTACTGGCTTTTAACACTGAGATTTAAATGGGAATGTAAATTATTTTAATACCGAGATTGAAATGGTCTAAATACCTACATATAAATGGGATTTTAATATCTACATCGAAGTTGTTCTCATACCGATTTTAAAATGGGATTCTAATACCTAAAAGTAATTCGGATTTGGATTGTATTTTGGTTTTGATGTCGACTTCCAAATTCGACTCTCAATTTGGACATATTCAGACTTGGCACGAAAACTTTTGGAGGGCGCAGATTACAAGCTTGGAAGAAACACAGAACCATTCCAGGTTAGCAATCTTGATACAATTTATTATTGAAAACTGTTTTAATTCAATATTTATCATTTCGTATCTGTAAGAGTCAACAAAACATAGTAGGTTCATTTAACAATGTATGACAAAGGTAATAGGCATCTTAGAACGTTCAAAGGTCCCTAAATATAAGCAAAAAGATAGTTTTGCTGGCTTGATATATCATAAATCTGGTATATGTAAATATTCTAAAAAGGAGAAAATTTTTAAAGTTGTAAATATTTAATCATTATATTGTGTATTGTAGAATTGCTTTATTTAATTAAATCAAGTAGTCGGGGCAAAAACCATAACTTAACATTCCACATCATAGGCGCTTGATTATTAGGGGTAAATTTCACAACAAAGTTTATGACGGCTCAACGCTGTGCTTAATATCACAGCATTTTCTGACATGCCCAATCGAGGGGGGCCTAATATAAAGGGGATATCACAGCATTTTATGTACACCCAAATCGTGTGGCAGAAATTTCACAGCATTTTATGACGCCCATCGTAGAGGCTCGTTGATCCTAATAATAATATCACAACATTTTATGTACGCCCAAAAATAAATATCACAGCAATATATATATATATATATATATATATATATATATAGTGGATTGTATTCATAAAGAGGGTAGGGCGAAGCAGAATGGTTTCAAGTCAGAACCAATGACTTTATGGATTAGGTGTTGGAAGGTAGCGGGAGAATTATGAAGTTTGAAGGAAAGGTGACAAAATTGAAATACACCACGATGAGGGACGGTAAAGGCAGTGATAAGCTTGGATTAATGAGCAAGAGAAATTTTCCAGTAGCAGACCGAACGTCTACGGAGGAGAAAAAACGAGTATCACCGAGCCAAACTAAGTTGGTGAAGGTATAGGGAAGAGGATACGCATGTTTTTGAGTTGACTTTGAGGAAGTCGATGCAGAACCTATAGGAATCTTCTTTCTTTTTGATTGGGACAATGGGACTGGACAAGGGACTAGTAGAGGGTTTCACAACGCTGAGACTAAGCATCTCGTCAAATTTGGAATGGCTTATCCTGAGAAGAGAAAGGCAAGAGGATTATAACTTTATTTGATAGGTTCAGCGGATGAACGGATCTGGTGTTGGAGCAAGGAGGGTTAACCAAGACTAGGAGGCTGTTTGGAAACGGCAGTGGAAATAAAGGAATCTAACTGATGTCGCAGTGCAGAAGTAAGTTCGGACACAATGGTGACAGATTCGGAAGTAGTGATGACCAATAAGGAAGGAGAAGCAAAGGTCCATAACCCATCGCAAAAATTAGAAACGCATTATTCCGATTTCACAAAGTCGATACTCAAAATCAGTTAGTGAGATACTTCAGGAATGACAAGGACATCTAGGACAGTGACGGAATTTGGAAGAGTAATAGGAAGGAAAACGGAACATAAAATGGTGCATTTAGAATTGTGATCCAGGCTACAGAAAGCAGACAGTCTGAAGTGGAAGAATATAAACGGTGCAAACTTGAACCACCAAAAATAGTGCGCGCAGATCTTGAAACCCTAGAAGACCTGCAAAGAAAATTCCTGAAATTTGTACTGATAAAATTGGGCGTTCGTCGCCACGAACATTGACACACACAAAGAATAGCAAAAATCGGGATCCATCATTTAGACCCCGAAAGAAAGAATCCGAGACTAAGGACAAAACAGGGACCTCGTCTCGTTCCCTACTGACGATTTATTGGGTTCCTACATTGCTGCGGGGAGTCGCGCCTAGTTACTCCCTGTAAGAATTAAGGATTTTTGGTCGAAAACAATTAGAAGAAATATGTGCCATTTGATCACAATTCCAACATCTAACGACAGATTTCGAAGTACTGTTCGAAGACATATTTGCCAGAAAAGAGTATGTTTTGAAAGTAATAGGACGACCAGGATGAAGTACAGAAGCGAACGTAGAACTAGCAACAGAAGAAATTTGGTTTCTAGTAGAATTGTTCGGCAGGTGGTGTTGGTTTTAGGAGGCGAGGTATGCCCAAAAGCGAACTCATGTTCCACAAAATCATATCTCCTCTTAGATGACACATAACCTTCGACCCTAAACTATTCAGCTCCAGCTTCAGACATTCGTCCTCTAATTCTTGCATGGAACGCGTAGTAGGCAATCGGGTTGTACAGAATGGAGCTAAATTACAAGACACAATGTTCAATTGAACATCCTCAGGTATAGGACCAGAACGACGGAACATGGAAGTCATACACAATAAATAGTCAATGATACTTTCCGACGGATCTTGCGGCTTACCCAAGATTTCACTAAACAGCCTTCGCTTAAAATTAACCGGTTCAAAATGAGGTAATAATAAATTAGCTAAGACCTGCCAATTAGAAAACCGATAACGATTACTGCGGTACCACAGCAAGGCTTTTGTCTTTAAGAGATCGATCGTTTTTTTGAATACTTGGAATTCAAATACTTTCAAGATATGTAAAATAAGTACATTAGGATTTCCACTGAATTTTAAATTCCACTTTACCACAAGTTGCGAACAGGATTGGCTAAGTGGGATAGGTACCGTAGGGTTAAAACTTTCCGATTGAGCGGTGGTTGACATATCGAGAGCGTTGATTGCGGGACCTACGGCTTCAATATGTAACGCAGTAACCATCGCATTCAAATTACTGGGTTCGGAAAGGGGTTGCTCTAAACGATTCAGTAAAGTAAGAAGTTTTGTTAGTAATCCTCTGCGTACAATCAGCTGTTCAGGGAGTAGGCTGTCAGAGGAAAGTAAATTGATGAGTTTCAATACATGCATGAACCGTGAGCGGATGTTAGCTACGGGTGAAATAAGTTTACAAAGCTACTATGTAACTTTCCAACTTTTTATTTAAAAAAATTTTGAATTTTGCTTAACCCTTGCTGTTCCAAGCAAGGTAAGGATCTTTAACGTGCATGACAAAACTCACACGGGACCTCCATTTTACCTCTCATCGGAACGAAGGCGTATTTTTAGGAAAAATGCTCGCCTAATATTTTTCAAGCGGACAGTGTCGGGATTCGAACGCGGGACCTTGGGCGTAATAGCCACACGTATACCAATTACGCCACGGAGCTGCCTACTCATCCTTAGTCTTACCTGTGATTTTTCAATGCTCCACCCAAAGGTACTACATTGACCAGAAAGCGAGTTGTCCTTTTACCTGAAAAATTTGGAATTTTGCAAAACCCTTGTTGTTCCAAGCAAGGTAGGGATCTTAAACGTGCGTGACAACACTCACACACGGGACAATGTACTAGTTACACGCATACCAACTACGCCGCGGAGCCGCCTACTCATCTTTAGCCTTACATGTGATTTTCCAATGCTCCACCAGAAGGTACTACATTGGCCAGGAAACGAGTTTTTTTTTACCTGAAAAATTGGAATTTTCCCGAACTCTTGCTGTACCAAGCAAGGTAGGGATTTGTAACGTGCGTGACAACACACACACGGGATCTCTATTTTACCTCTCATCCGAACGAGGGCGTATTTTGTGTAAAATGCTGGCCTACCATTTTTCAAGCGGACCGTGTCGGAATTCATACCCGGGACCTTGTGTGTAGTAGTCACACGCATACCGACTACGCTACGGAACCACACAAACTCATGTTTAACCTTACATTCGTTTTTCCAATGCTCCAGCCGAAGGTACTACATTGGCCAGAAAGCGAGTTTTTTTTATCTGGAAAATTTGGAATTTTGCCGAATCCTTGCTCTTCCAAGCAAGGTAGGGATCTTTAACGTGCATGACAACACACAGGACTTCCATTTTACCTTTCATCCGAACGAGAGTGTATTTTTGTGAAAAATGCTCGCCTTACATTTTTCAAGCGGATCGTGTCGGGATTTGAACCCGGGACATGGGGCATAGTAGTCAGGCAGCTCTGTGGCGTAGTTGGTATGTGTGACTACTACGCCCAAGATCCCGGGTTCAAATCCCGACACGGTCCGCTTGAAAAATGTTAGGCGAGCAATTTTTACAAAAATACGCCCTCGTTCGGATGAGAGGTAAAATGGAGGTCCCGTCTGTGAGTGAAGTCACGCACGTTAAATATCCCTAACTTGCTTGGAACAGCAAGGGTTCGGCAAAATTCCAAATTTTACAAGTAAACAAAAACGCGCTCCCTGGCCAACGTAGTACCTTCAGGTGGAGCATTGGAAAATCACATGTAAGGCATAGTAGTCACACACATACCAACTACGCCACGGAACCGCAATTCATCCTTAGACCAGATGTCAGCTGTTTGCTTGCGATGGCCACAGACTGATGTCGTAGAACGTGATGGGTGAGCTCTAGAATGACAGTCGGCATACGAATGCTTGGACATTAATAATTTTGGTTGACCTGAGGGTATATGTAGGCTAGTAGGTATTTGTTGGTTTGACGGCATTTATTGGCTTTGCCGAATTTGGTTGGCTATACAGGATTTATTACCCATCATCATCATCATAATTATCATTAGGTCTTCAGTCCTGGAACTGGTTAGACGCAAAACCTCATTGTTTCCTCTTCTGAGCTAACCTACACGTTTCCCTGAAGTTTCCACAGTCCGCATCTGTAACTATCTGCGTGCAATGGTCTGATCTAGGTGTACCTCTAACTCGTTTGTTCACTATCTCTGCTTGTAATATATCCCGCAATATTCTCCAAAAATGCTTTAGAACGTATCCTGCCTTTCTATTTTCTTCTATTTCTTTTTTATTTTCGTTGTCTACAGATATTTAAATTCCCTACTATTTTTACAACCTCCTTGTTATTAACTTTCTTTGTCCATGCTATCATCACCATACATCTAAAGCATAACATTCCAAAAAGTTTTTTCCTTTTCTTGTCTGCTTCTCCTACTGTTCCTATTTCATAGTCGCACAGTGCAACAATTTTTTTTCCTTGTTTCTATGTTTGTTGCCTTTCAACATAGCTGCTGCTTTTTCCTGTTAGATACAGCTGGGTTCCCTTTTTTTTTCTTTTGTAAATATATACCCTATTTCACCGATATTTAGTGGTATGTGAAGGGGTTTAAGCAGTCTATGGCTACCTAGGCTCGCAACACAGACATTTGCCAAATTAATAGCTTTCCAACAAATCCTTTCGCACAATCAAAATTAGTTGAAAATATGCAAACCCAACACTTACATTTTTTTATAATGCTCATCAGAATTAAGTGCAATTACTTTTTTGTAATGAGATTTTCCGTCCTGAAACTGGTTGGACGCGTACCTCCACCGATTTCTATTCTGAGTTAGCCCTCACAGTTCGTTTTTACAGCTTAGATACAGCCCTGTTGCCCTTCTATGGTTTTCTAAATACATGCCCTATTTCACCGACATTCAGCGGTATGTGAAGGGGGTTAAGCAGCCTGTGGCTACCAAGATCCCCAACACAGACATTTGCCGAATTAATAGTTTTTCGGTAAATTCCTTTACACAATTAACATTAGTTAAAGATATTACAAAACCAACATCTGTTGTTGCTTATAATAATCATCAGGTTTAAGTACAAAAACTTTGTTTTTGCTTCGTACGGTTTTCTGTTTTGGAACTGGTCGGATGCGTCCTCTATTGTTTCCTATTCTGAGCTAGCCTACACATTTCCCTGAAATTTCCACAGCCTACATCTTTGACTATCTGTGTGCAATAGTCTAACCTAGGTCTACCACTACTTTTCTTTTTCCTATCACTGCTTCTAATATATTCCGCACTATTCCCTCATGCTCTAGTATGCGACCTATCGTACTATTTTTCTATTTTTTACTGTCTTCCACATATTTCGTACTTAGCCTACCATTTCTAGAACCTCTTTATTCTTAACTTTGTCTGTCCACGATATCTTCATCATACGCCTGTTGCACCACTGTACCGTTTTAGTTTTAAGCAAGCCCTGAATCAGCTTCATGCTATATGGGTTGCCGGAGTCTACGCGAAACATTGTTTGCAGACGTATATATGAGTGCGCGCAGCCATCAGAGATCCCTGAACGCGCAGGTCCGATAGAGATACATTATTATTTTCCTCGTGGAATGTAGTCGATAAAGACGCTTTCTTGGTAGAGAGTGGGTGCTCTTCCAGCTGTAATTGGTGGTAAAGGGTATCAATCGTGGGAAAGACATCTTGCTTGGGTTGTGGACAATAACTCCAGATTATGCTAGCCAAGTAACAGAAACAAATAGCAGATTTATATAAAACGCAAGCAAGTTTAGATAGTAGGAGTATGAAATTATAATAGATACAAGGAGATTGAGTCGAGTTTAAGTCTAGGAAGTAATGAGAAATGTGTTTACCTTTTGCGAGAACTTTTGTTGGTTCCTATTAAAGATGGTGAATCCACGTGTCGTCGACTAAAAAGGTATTTGGTAATTTTTTTGTTACACTAAAATGTCGTCGAGCTGGGTGAGTACTATTCTTTTAAGAAACAACAAGCATTAACCTGTACAAGAATTACCTTTTGTTAAAAAATGTGCCTCTCGAGACAGAAAAATAATTAATTAAATAATGTAAAACTCGGCAAATTTTTTTTGAATAGCGAATTTGAAAATTTTCCTATTATAATATATCAAGTTTTATTTAATATGGATGGGATGGTCTGGTAATTTTTTTTGTAGCCATTTTCTTATATTGAATAGTCGTTAGAACATCATTTCAATTTAACATATGTCAAAATAAATATCTTGTTTTTCATGTTTGTTTAAAACAAATTGCACTTATGTTTCAAATAAGTTTTGTAATAAAGTAACTCTTGATATAAAGGAAATTAGAAAGATAAAAGTTTAAATCTAAAATAATTGATGTGATCCGAATCAAAGATTTCTGAAGACAACATATAATTGAGGTAATAAAGTATTGAGTAATTTTTTTTGACAGGTGTACCCTGTTAGTAGTTGTAAGTTTTTTTGCCAACTTAATATCTTTGTCAACATTAAATTTCATGCTATTGTATTAACACTGTAAAACATTTTCCTTAATTTTTGTACATAAAAGCAAAGAAACAAATTTCATTAGTTACTAGCCATGTTTTGTAATAGTTTTATTTTTAAAAATTTAATAAGAGAAATGAGTGACTTGTCTGCTTCCGGTAGGGATAATTAAATACAAAAGAAGAAATTAAGTTATTAAAAATCTTAATTCAGGCACATGTAATTTCCCTAAGGTTTATCTGCGTCTATCTTTAGGACGATAGTTTTTTAAATCAGATTTATTGACGCAGTGGAGCCCTAGTTTATTCAAGGACAAGTTCCATCTCAGAAAATACCCCGACCACCTCATGCCTCCGCAGGAATAGACCCCGAGTTTAGACCGCGAGCTTTCTATTTTTCTTCTACGCAACACACTTTGGCCCATCCTCGATGAAGGCCATCCTCAGAAAAGTAAAAGAAGAAAATAGATAACAACACATTTCAAAGGCCTTTTTCCTGTCAGGTTCTCCTACTGTCCAAGTTTCACAGCCGAACGGTCCGCACATATGCATTCAGAAATCTTTTCTTTGTTTCAATGTTTGTTGTCTTTCAACACAGTAATTGCTTTTTTTTGTTAAATATAACACGACCTTGTGCTAATCTATGTTTTATATCTTTTGAGCTCTTCACATCTTGCATTAATTGGCTTTCTAGGTAGCAGACATCCCTAACCTTTAAGTTCTCATTTCCTATTTGTATTCTAGTTTTTTATTTATTTTCCCCTTCTTCGCATACTAATACTTTAGTTTTATTTTTATTAATTTACATACCGTATCTCTCTGTTAGAACTGTTTTAATTTCATTTAGAGCTGCTTATTACTCTTCCTTGCTAGGTGCTAATACCGTATACCATCTGCAAATCTAAGGATATCAATCTTATGTCCCTGCATAATAATTCCCAATGTCTTTCTGCATTTGACATTATTTATTGCCTCTTGGATGTACAAGTTAAAAATTAATGGAGAATAGGTCCCTCCCTGTCTCACCCCTTTCCTAATATCTACTTCTCTACGTTCCTGCTCTAATTATATTACAGTTATTTGCTCTTTGTATAAACTATGTACTATCCGTCTATCCCTAAAACTCATTTCAATTTTTTTGAGTATTTCGAACGTTAATGCTAATTCAAACTCATCTCTAAATAGAATATTCCAGGCATCGTTATTAATGTCTGATTCCTGTTCTACCGCTGTTAATTCCTCTCATGCATATAAATTCCTTATATTTTCTTGACTTCTAATCACTTTCTCTACTTTTTCTATATTGATATCTTCTTCTTCGCTACGTATATTTTTGCTATGCGGTTATATATCCCTAAAATTAATTCCAATTAGTTTGTATACTTCGTCTGTCTTTTCTATTTCCATCATAGTTTGTACCACTTTGCACTTTACATCAATCCATAGCTATTTAACTTTTCTGCAATTGTAAAAATTTTCCATTTTATGACTCTTTATTTCTATTTTGCAGCTTCGTCCGATCAGTTTTTGTATTTTCGTCTTTCTTCTATTAAATTCAGGATAATCTATGTTATCTATGGTTTGTTATTTTCTTTTTGTGTTTACTCTAGAATATCTTTGACAATCATGTCTAAGCTGGATTTAATGTTATTCCATTCTGTTTCTACTTTCTTAGTGTCAGAAATTTTCCCGATACCTTTCAGAAACACATTTGCCTTTTTTTCAATTCTTTCGTTGATATTTTTTAACTTTTAGTTTCTCAAAGTCAATGTGCCTTTACTCGTTGCTTTTTCTCAAATTTTTAAACTTAAGGGCGGCCTTTATAATTACAATGATGTGGTCATATATATATCTGCTTCTGAGTAGTTTCTACAGTCTTTTCTTGATTCCTAAACCGTTGTCTAACAAGAATGTAATCTATTTGATATCTTCCTATATCCCCTGGCATCTTCCACGTGTATCGTCTTCTAGCATGATTTTCAAATAATGTGTTTGTGATGGTTAAATTATTCTTGTCGGAAAATTCTACCAACCTATTTTCCCTGTCGTTTCTTGTGCCTAAATCGAATAAACCTTCTTCCCTACCTCCTTCCCTAACCTCGCCTACTAACCTTTACCTATTAAATTTGCATGCCCTCTTACGCATCTTTGTATGTCTTCGATATCTTTGTAGATCGCTTCTACCTCTTCCTCGCTGTAGCTAGAGGTGGGCACGTATATCTGTATTATTACTGTATTTACTGGTTTAGATTCTAATCTAAACATGAGTTCTTTCATTCTTTTGTAGGTAGTTTTCTACACAGTGTCCTATCTATTTTCTTATAACTAATCGCACATCCAAATTTCTTAATGCTAAACTATCCAATTCAATTTTTAAGTTTTATAGCTTGCCTACTTTCTTCATACTTCTGACATTCCACGTTCCAACTCGCAGAATGTTTCTGATTCTTTTTCTAAACTGTACGATCACATCCTACGAAGTAGTCCCCTCCCGGAGATCCGAATTGTTGACTATTTTCACTCCGGAATTTTTTACCCTAGGGGTTGCCATTATCTTAAGTCACAATTTAAGTACGCTGTGTGTTTGAGAGGTAATGTGTTGTTTTCAGTTGCCTTCCACATCGTAGTAGTGTGTCTTAGAATGCCATAGCGACCTCTATGGTCTTTGCCACTCTAAGTACCAAAAGAGCTGCTGCCCTCTTTCGGAGTCCGGTCTTAGTCTGGTTCCTCTCTACGGACCCCACTAATTTGGTTGGACCTATAGTTCCACTCAAACCGTTCCGCCCGTTCTAGTAATCTAGAACTTTCTCAAGATGCAGGTCCATTCATAACGGCTGTATATATATATGTATATATATATATATATATATATATATATATATTGTCGTGGAAATTGTAGGTTAAGAGGGATAAATAGGTCAAGATAATAAATTTGCAACGACTGTGTATATAGGAAATAGGAATAATTTATTTACGCGCCAAATTCATTAGTTGTGACATTGAAAACAGACGGATAATAGCATATTTTGTATTTATAAATTGGAGTGTTAAATTTGCATAACGTGTAGAAGCTTTGAAGTACGTGAAACTCAAGGATTAGCATAATCAGCTTTAATATTTTAAAAAGGTTGTAAATCAAGCGCATCAGATAATAAACAAAGCTTTTGGGTATATAAAATCAATAATGTAAACGCATATTGTCTATTTAATTAATCAAAACGTTCGTTAAATATAATTCCTAAGAAATGTTAAAACTTGGAAATACGAGTTTAAACGGACTGTTGCTTTATAGGAAACCAGACAAATAAATAAACAGGTTCAGGAAACTGAAATAAACGTTGGAATATAATTCTGTAGAATTATATTTAACGGTCGATGCAAAAGCTACTAAAACAACAGATGGTTTGAAAGCAGAGTGCGACGGAATATCCATAGCGTAAAGCAGACAAAAATCGCATATAGGAGACGTTGGATAAAACACGCGTTTAAAGTACGCGACAGGTTTGGAGGTCAACGACAATATCAATTTTCTGTTGCTTAAGTGGGATTGTAAAAGAGACAACGAACATGGGTTAAACGAGTGAAGATAGCTAAAGGCTGGACCTAAGAATGAAGGAAAGGTGTATGATTGGTCAAATGCTAGAAATTTTCAAGAAGATTGCGACCGTTAAGCAGTTTTCAGAGTAAAGCGTGGATGAAATGAGAATTCTCGGTTTCACAAGTTCGTTACGTGCAAAATTTTCAGAACTATTTACGGTAGAGGAGCTTTTCGTTTGAAATAGGTTACAGGAGGTGTGGATTGGTGATTATAAATACACAAGGAGACGAGGTAAAGCTCTCTTACTTCGCTTATCCGTTTGACGTCGCTTAGTTTGCATTATAACTTCCAAGTTTAGAAGTGTATAAAACGGTGTTAGGACAGTCCGTCGATAAGTAATTAAACGTGTGAATTGCACAAGTAGGTGCTAGTTAGTAGACGGTGCTGTTAATACATTCAACAAAATAACGGAAGGATGGTACTAGGGTGAGCGAGATGAGAATTGTTTGCAACGAGGATGTTTGAGGTTGGATAGTTACGGAAGGTGTTTAAGCTTGGTATAGACAATTATCGGAGTAGAAACACTGAGGGCAACTCCTGGGATTTGGATAGCAAATGGAAATGGGTTTGATATACGTATAACAGAGAAGTGTATGAAAGCCACGACGAGGTTGTTTTGGACAACATCTTTAGAGGTGATGATGGAAAAAGCTTACCTCAGGTAACAAAATCAATTTCTATTGCTTTTGCTTGAACATTTTGTGCTGTTATTTTGTGCTCGAGTGATTTAACACATTGGTGTATTTTATGACCACAAAAACTCATTTAAAGGGTATACGTAAAGGACAAGTATTTTTTTAATTTAAAAGTGTAAATAAATTACATAAAATTTTTGATGTAAGAAGTAAACGGGTTTTTAAGGTTGTTTTAAATAAAGATGCGATGTATATAAGCATTTAGAGTAAGTGGGTTTATACTGAGCTCACCATAGACCAGAATATAAGTCAATTTAGGGTTCCACGACGGGCCCATCTACTCATATAAAATAAAGCTGTTGAAATAAATTGAAATCATGAAATTTTAAAAGGATATAAGGATTGAGATTGTGATATTCTATGAAGCTGTATATACGAATGTGTAAATATTTATTTGGAATGGAAACTTTTAATTTGTATAAATAAAAGGTTGTATGTTTCGTTGCATTATTTGAGTGGTAATTTATTTGACAGTATATGTGAGAAAGAGTGAACTTAGGATGGTAAGTATCTATCAAGCAGCAAATTTTAGAGCTAGTCGGGGTGTGCAGAAATAAGGAGGCGTTCCAGAGGTATTGGAAGATCTTTTAAATTTTTTATCAGAAAAATTTTATGTTGGCCCAAGCATGGGGGCACGATTGTAGAGGTTTAACCACTGCATATTTTATGGTTCCCAAGCGTGGGACTCGTAGGCGATCCCGATATCTTTAGAGTAATCCACAGCAATATATATATATATATAAAATATCTATATACATATATCTATATACATATATACATATATCTATATACATAAAATATCTACGGTTGGCAACGCAAGAGCACCACGATAGATGGGTTAGATATCTGCCACAGATCGAAAATTTTATGAATTGCGTACCGAGTTCTGTTACAAAAACATGTCCAATAACATTGATTAAAAAGATTATACCAGCTAGGCCATGGAGGGAAGAAGTCGAGGTGCAAGACATCACAGAGTTGTTGGGTAGCGTTAGGCGTAGAATTGAAAGGATGCAGCGTAGGGACATCGAGCGAAGGCGTAGTAGGATTAAAAAAGGACGATTTTTGAAATAGGAGATATGGTGGTTGTAAAAAGATTAAGGGTTTCAAACCGCGAAAGAAACATTTGCGCGAAGTTGCTGTTTCCTTACGAAGGGTCGTACAAAATCACACGTATTTTTTCTGAAGGAAATACGTTCGAATTAGATACTATGATAGGGGAACGTCGTGGGCGTTTTCACTTAGAAAATTTATATCCATATAAAATTGTACAAGAAGAGGGTTTAGCATGATGAAAGCTCATGCGACGGAAAGTTTAAACTTGTGTTATTCTATAGTGGAGGTTAGTATATAGCGTAGTTAGACAGACGTGAAAGAGAATGGAAATTAGGGGTTGAGTAATAATTAATATGTAGAAATGCGTGGAGTGGTTTTAAATAAAACTAGAAATTATGCACACCAAGAAAAGAGTTATAAAGACAGACGAAATTTCCACTTTTATTCAAAACCAGTGGGGCCAATAAAGTGTCAGTAAGAAAAAGGGTATAAAGGTTATTTGTTGAAGGTAGTGTATGCCAAAAGAAAGCCAAATATCAGATCCCGTAACTGAAAATTTTATGTTTGCCGTTCTTTACAAATGTTAAAGTATTTGAAATATATTAGTCAAAGTATAAGTGCCAAGACGTAAAACAATGACTTGATGACGTGAGAAAGCACAGTATTCAAGGATTTACACTGAGTTGTATGTTAATAAGCCATAGAATGTACATTTGCTGATCGAAAAACCGGATGCGTCTGTAGAAATTCCACTATTCACCACACAGATCCAGGTTTATATGTGAAACATTTCGGCACTTATTTTAGTAGAATCAACCTTTGGACAAACCTGTAGTATCAAAATTTTAAGTGAAAAGTATTGTCAAATATGATTGAAGGGCGACGCAGTATTAGGAACCAATGAGTGAACATTTGATATAAAATAGGAAAGTGTACAAGAACGATTATAAGGTATCAGTGACACAGACTTGTTGGGACGATTTTATTGGATGGAAAATGTATAAAATGTATTAAAGAGTAGGCATATTTTAATTATTATAATCACCTAGGGAAAAGATAAATAAAGGGTCGATTTATAAACATTTTGGTAGTAAGACGTGTTTTGTATACTGCGCTAAATTTTGAATATTACAAAGAGTTAATAAATGAATTTGAAAAGTTTAAGAGTTTAATTGATAAAGAAGAGTACAGCTAAGCGAGAGTAATAAAAATAATTAATAGTAACGACGAGTAAAAAAGTGTAAGAGTGGATTAGAGCGACAGTAGAACAAGCGGAATAAATAGTTGGATATTGGAACGAGTTGATTAAAGGCAGAAAGGTATTGAATAGGATTTATGAAACTGACGGAGATATTACTGGAATTGAATTGGATATAGTATTATGGATAGAATGGTATTGAGTGGAAATTAGAAGACAGCAGTGATTTGGAAAGAGCAGATAAAGGAAAAAGAAAGTGTTGATTTGGAACGAGCAGAATTAAGATTTGAAGAAGGAAAGCATTGGAGTAGTAGGAGCAGTACGAGTAAAGAAGATATAACATCAAGAAAATTAGCGCAGGGGAAGTAAAATTGAAATTAGTCAAAATTCTAAATTTGGTCATATTTATTTTAGATTTGGGGGATATCAAAATTAATATAAAGAAACCTGGAGTCTGGACAGCAGATTATTCGTAGTGATAGTGCCACGCGTTGTAAAGACGCATACGGCAAGTGAGATTTTAAGCCAGTTTTCATAGAGGCCGACAGCGACGTGTAGAATAGGTGAGTACTGTGTGTTTTGAACGTCAAAGTCAAAATTGGTAATATTAATTGATTTGGCACAAGGCTACGTGGATCTGTTATAAAAATTTTGGCATATACAAGTAAGATTACAGGTACAAAATTAAAGGTAGTGCTGTTTGGTTGGTGTATTGCACATCTACTTACCACTGAACCTACGGTAAGTAGGTGGATACCCTGGGAAGGCGAGTTTCAAATAGTCGAGGCATATTAATACAGTTTTGTTTTCTAAACCGATCAAACGTAGATAAAGCACGAAATAAAAAGTGAATATTTTCATATATATAAAATTAAAATTAAATAATAGAAAGGGGGGGTGGAGCATAAGAATATATATATATATATATATATATATATATATATATATATATACATATATGTACACACACACAATTAGAGAGAGAGAAAGAGTTGCTTTTTGGAAAATAGCGAACCAATTTTATACTATTACTATTTTAAAATAGAAGAAAAACACATAGTATCGATGCCTTTTCTCTAGTCTGTTTACAGATCTGCACTAGCCTGAAATTGGTCATCTTCGTTGCCAAAAGCTTTTGTAAAATACGAACTAAATTACTTGCCGTTAATATCGTTTTTAGTTTGCAGATTAATTCGGAGGGGATTTTTGTCTTAATGGTCGAGTGTTTAAAAAAGCTATGGGGTCTCTTAAGGAGCAGTACATGGGGGAAATGCAACCCACCTCTCTCTGCAGGTGCAGAGAGAGGTTAATTCCTAGTGCTTCATGTAATACTTCAGGATAACCAATTAAATTAGTGTGCCTTTAGTAAAATTATGTCTGCATAATCTGTCCACTTCTGTGATGCTACTTTGTTAATTACCGATAACCTATCCATTAGCAGCTTGTTCATTGTTTAAGTACGTAGCATTTTGTTTGTTTAATATAAACATCAAGTGTAGGTGGTGCATGTTTGCATTGAGACTATCGATTAACTAACTAATCCGTTTCGTTCGTTTACAATTACTTCATTATCTTTTTATATCAACTGTACTCGGAATAAATATTTCAGATTAATCAAACGTTGTTTGAATAACAGAACAATCTTACTTAATCGAGAATCAAGGGACCAAACTCAAATGGGGAGTTCATAATTATATAAATTGAATTTAACGTTTTCCAAAAGGACCTTTTTTTATACAGATACTACAAACTCACTATCCTCTAATTTGTCGCGTACAAAGTAGGTCAACGTAATAAAGCGAATTACTTAATTGGTTGTTGTCATTATGCATGAATAGCATTATCACAAAATTAATCAATAGTTCATTAAAACACGTCCTAGTAGGCGAGGATAAATATTTGATCCATTACTGTTAGTAATCCTAGTGAGCTGATAACGGTAACATAATTCAGGGTTAATTCAATTCTGGTAGATTTTATTGGAGGATTATTTTTTATTTGTGTGACGCATTTTCAAACGTTACCGATAAAAGCGGTGTATGTTATGTGCACAATTATTAACCCAGTAGGCGTGATATTTGAGTTTGTAATTATTCGTAGTTCTCTTTGAGTGCTCTTCAATCACGGAAAACAAGTTCAACAAATAAATTAAAATCTAGTTGAATAATCTGAATCACTTACAAAGAAAGCACTACCATGATAAAAATTCGTTTATCAAAACTTACACTATTTTATTGATTATTTCATCATTTATTTATATTTTTTTAATGTCGATCTAATTTCAAAGCATCTTGTAGTAGTAGCTAATTTTATAAAGGAAACTCGACATCTGTTCTATTCTTTACAATTTTAATATAGTAGATGTGTTTAGGCTCTATTCGATTCATTAATAAAGACAGCTTTATACTCTTTATTATTATTTGTTTTTGTACAGGAGCAGTTTAGCAACAAACTTCAAAAGCTATTATGCATCCTAAAGTAGTTCTAAGTAATTTTCAAGGTTCGTAAAAAATTAATTCTAGAAATATTTCAAGAAATCGACGTCCCAGCATAAAATTTGAGTTTCATCCCTAAGAACATAAGTAGAAACTGACAGATTTTCTCGGTCAGTTCTAATTAAAAATGCGCTTTTTGAGTTTAGACAATGTCATTATGAACATGTAGATGTTCGCATTTTTGCGTAAAGGAACTTCTGAACGTGTAATTCCGTAGTCCAACTAAACCAAAGGACTAAGCTGCGCTTCGAGGTTAGGACGGGCAATACTATGAATGCGAGCGTAAAGCTAAATCGATTATAGAAAAACAAAAAAAAATTGTTTAATAATTACGTATGCCAAAAATGGTTAGTCACCGACTATTGGTTACACCTGGAAATCATAATCAATTATTAATTACTTTTGGAATAAAAAAGTAATCACAGAATGTTATTGTAGAAATTACGTCTTTTCAAAATTATAACGGAAATTCGGTATCTGCAGGTATCCTATGCAAACACCTGAATACCTGGCAAGATATTGATTTCTCGAAGAACCTATAAGTGATAAACTTAAAGACTTTTTGGTCTGGATAACTTAAATAATAATATCTTCATCGAGAGTAACCAAACCAAGCCTAAGAATGTATCAGCACATCCATTAGCTACAACAAAGCAACCTTCAGTTCAGCTTTAACAGGGGAACAACAGTTGACATGATCTTGCTTATACACTTCTTTTCAATAGATTGCATCCTTCTCCTCGTAAACTATCGGAGGTTATAAACGATTATATGAAAAGAAGGAAGAACATCTCTTTACTAAATGCAATTCTAACACGAATCACTGGTAGCATCGGCATGGGGGGCTCCGCGGCGTAGTTGGTATTCGTGTGTCTACTACGCCTAAGGTTTCAGGTTCAAATCCCGACACGGTCCGCTTGAAAAATGTTAGGCGAGCATTTTTCACAAAAATACGCCCTCGTTCGAATGAGAGGTAAAATCGTGGTTCTGTGTGTGAGTGTTGTCACGCACGTTAAAGATCTCTACCTTGTTTGGAACAGCAAGGGTTCAGCAAAATTCAAAATTTTTGTGGTAAAAAAAAACTCGCATCCTGGCCAATGTAGTACCTTAGGGTGGAGCATGGGCAAATCACTCGTAGGGTAGCATCGGCATGAAGTAGGTTACCGCTTGAATACATTAAAATGAAGGGTTTGAGATTCTAAGTTGCAATAGTAAAAACACGTTTGTTATGTCGCTTCACCCAGACCGGCGTAAAGATTGTTAATCATATATAAAGCTCGTAGTTAATACTATTGACAACTCTATCAGATTACAAAATGCTCATCTTTAAAACAAAGCGAGCAGAAATTGTATAAAGAAAATGCACACGCTCAAAGATCGCCAATAGAACAGATACCAGTTTCGAATTCATAAAATAAACTTTTACATTTTTGAAACAATTAATAATATGCTGTTTTCATGCATGAGTTGAGTATGACTTAATTAAAAATATCTCGAAAATAGAAAGCTCTACAGGGATTAACCAAGGGTACGTTTTTTTTTGTGACAAATTGTATCAGGAATAACTATGGGTTTTAAGTTTTATAAAATTCAGGGCGTGCAAAAAGTATACTTCAAAATTATTTGATAACCTCCCTTATTCTATGCCAATGGATTATCCTATTTTGTTGAAATGAAGTGTAATAATTCGTATTAGTAAGCAACAACAAGTATCAAATTTTCAAGTTAAAGCCTCTACCCTAAATGAAAATATTCTAAAAAACATGTATGTTCTAATAACAATATCAATTCACCACCCAGTATAATGAATCTATATATATTTCCCAATTTACGGTACTTTATTCTGAAACACCCTCTACATACATAATATATATAATATATATATTACTCAAATAGGGTAGAAAATTAATTAACGACGTCAAATAATTTTAATCACCTTGTATAGAATTTTATTAAATAATACGCGTTTTTAAAATCGTGGAGCTTAAAAATTTATTCGTTTCATTAAAAATAAGGGATTTAAATTATTTACTAGACGCTTTCTATAAAAAGAAGCAGAATTAAAATGCTCAACGTGTATTTAATTTAATTGTTCCAAGTATTAAAACAAATAGAAATTACGTGCAAAATTTATATTAATTAATTCAAGTTCTAAGTAACGGGTATTAAACAAAGTGTACAAATAATAATTAATATTTAATTTGTATTCACTAAAAATTAAAGGGTAGAAGTCAATGCCATTCATTATTATTTTAATTGGAGTTAATTGAACGATTATTAAGGTATTATATGCATAAAAGCTGTTAAAAACCCAATAATATTCAAATCGTAGAAGTGTTATTTAAAGTATTACGATTGAACACCTGCGTATTTTTAAATATCAAAGTTCTAATTAATTTGTTTGAATAAACATGCAGCTTCTAGGTATATTGAAAACGGTCGGATGTTTTAACGGGAAGGCTAGATACGGGGTTATTTTACTTACGAATCCACGTGGATTGAAATAACCGATAATAAAGAATATCGATTTGTACCACTCAGAACAGGGTAGATAGAGACGGATAATATGCGCAAGACAGAGACACTGATAATTAAAGGCGTGATTTGAGCAACGTCACTGGGTTTGCGATTGGTGGAAATAGGATGCAAATATGAGAGGTGTAAACGTAACGATTTATATACAAAATTAATTAGTGTTCTCGGACGTGTTGCGAGCCGTGTGAAAATTTCTGAGATTTTCAACTGGCGCGTGTGCAAATTTAATAGAATCGCTGCGCCCGACTGTCGAAAGGGAACATAGTATGCGCAATTCTGAAAATTGTCCGTTTGCTGGACAAAACCGACGTACGGGCGGGCTCTTATATAAACCGGTGATAATATGAGTTTCGTTCTCTTAGATTTTTGATTATTCGATGCTTTAAACAGTGCTCTCCTAGATTTTCGATTTGATTCAATACTTTAAACAGTTTGCTCTTATATTTTGGTGATTATTGAATACTTTAAAACAGTTTGCTCTTTACGTGCTACGATAGAAGTTATTACGCATTAGTGCACTTAGAAAAGAAGATACAAGGTAATAAAGTCTAGTTATATTTGCGAGTATTACTGTACCAATTATCCAAATTTGTAACGATAAATGAATAAACAAAAGTAGGCAGTTTTGGGGTATAGCGTGAAAAAGTATGAATTTCAGTGCTATTTTTCGGGAGTGAGTAATCAAATGTTATTAGTAAACGTGATTGGATCTACAAACAAGATTTAGATATACATAGATGCGTTCCTGAGAAGCCCTGAAACTTTTTAAACAAATGGTGTTGTAGATGAATTTTAAAAAGCGTTCAGAATCTGAAGCCGTAAACATAAACCAGCTGGAATGGTGGAATCAGCAAGTGCGATGTACATTGAAGCTACGAGTGCAGTAACCTTCAGGTAAATTATACAATTTTGTTCGAATTTTGATGTTTTGGTGTGTGTTGAATAACTTTATAATTTGTTTGCTAAAAAATGGACAGTAGTGAATTTGTACAAACAACAAATTTTTAATTTTAAGGTGAAATTTTCTTGTTTAAGTAGAAAGGAGTATTTAGCAGTTTATGTTCTTGATTATGATGAAAATTTGGGTCTGTCTTTGAGCTCAATTAGACTAACCTGTTTAATTAACGTAAAGGGGTGGGAGATGCTCCCTTTGTACTCAGATTTAGGTCTGCACATATTGTTAAATTAATTTGTAGGCATCCTACAAGGACTTTAATTCTGGATGCAAATTAAAATGATGACAAATTTAATCTTGAAATTTTATGATACTGAAATTTATGCTACAATTTAATTTTGAAATTTTAATGTATTATGTATTTGTATTTGTTTTTTTTATGAATGAGGATGAAAGTTTTAACTAGGTGAGCAGCCGAGGCGGAAAGAGTAAAGAGGCGATTATCAGAAGAGAGTCAACAGGGCGAGAATCACAGCAAATCTTGGTGCCAAATTCAAGAGGATCGAATATCTTTTTTTACTCTGGTGAGGCTTTTTGTAGATTTCACAGCATTATATGACGGCACAACGCTGGGGCTCGATTCGAAAACCGTAGTTCCCGAATTTTGGAGGATTCACAGCATTATATATATATATATATATATATATATATATATATACAGGATACTTAAAATTCGCGGTATTCCTGTTAAGATGTTACAGAGCAGGTATTTAGCAATTAATTGTATTATTTTATGCAAAAGTAAACAGTTTATGGGATATTTACAAATTCATCAATTTTTGAAAAAATAGGGTAACACAACTTTAAAAATTGATAAAAAAATCTTAATAGTAATAATAATCAAACTTTTTATATTCCTTGAACGCTCAGGATATCGTAAATTGAAATCACCTGTGCATACATTAAAATGGAAGGCCAAACATTTCAAACCTTGATGATATTTATTCGTTTCTTTCACTCAAATTGGTGTCTTTTCATAAAATTATTGATACATTTAGCGTGCAGATTACTGTAAAAACTTACACAATTCCTTACCTTTTGATTGAGGTGTTCACATCTGGAATCGGTCAATAAGTTCGAGAGAAATCGAAGTTACGAAGGGATCATGAACAAATCCTCCACGGATAAACTTGAACTTAAATAACTAAATCAAGACGGCTTTGAAATTAAACAAAAAGTTTGTTGATGTCAAATTGGGATTTAGTTAGTTCATATCGTTCAAACTCCTTCTACCCTGTGTTCTTTCGTGCTTGTAATCGGGAGATTTTGACCCGAGTTGTTTATCGGACTGTTCTTTCTACTTTTGTGACTTGGCCACTGAGTGAACTGAACTCTCTGATCAATTGCTTTTAAGAGGACTTGGCGTATAAACTGACTTGTTGTTTTGTTTACAGAGTAGATAACTGCGATTAATGTTAAGACCGCAGAACCCAACCAACATCGCCGTCTTCCCCAACAATCTTTTCCAACCATGAATATGCTGAAATAATTTTTTGTTACGGGTACTGTAATGGTAACGCTGCAGATGCTCGTCGTGAATATCTTCGTCGGTTTCCTGATTGCGCGTGTTCGATAGAGTGTATTGGCGAATTGGAGAAACCGGTAATGCTCAACCACAACGAGCTATGCAGGCAGACCACGGGTGTATGCTGCGAGAGACGAAGAAGAAATTCTTCAGGAGTTTGAAGGGTGTCCAACCCTCTCAACTAACACTGTGGCCGCACGTCTAGGCATGTCACAATGGAAAGTGTGACATACAATGCATAGCATGGGTCTTCACTCCTATCATTATACTCCGGTACAAACCATTGAAGAAGATCTTACCAGAAGGCTAGATTTCTGCAGGTTTATGTTGAACGCGGATTTACAAAACCCTCCTTTTTTACAAAAATTTTGTGGACGGACGAGTCGAGATTTGATCAAGACGGTATTACAAATTATCATAATGAACATTATTGGAGTGAAAAGGATAGAGGGAATCCCATTGAAAAAAGACCGAAAGGATCGCAATGACGTTTTGTTTATAATGTGTGGATGGGCATCATTGGTGATAATTTAATTGATTCATATTTACCTCGGACTTTAAATGCGGAAATATACGAGTTTTTTTTAGAAAACGAATTATTTAGACTGCTTGAAGACGTTCCCTTAGAAACAAGGCGAAGTATGGTATACCAGCATAACAGCTGTCCTGCACACCTCAGTATGTCTGTAAAACAATAGTTAAATCATAATCTCCCCAAGCGATGGATTGGTAGAGGAGGAACCATCCCGTGGCAAGCGAGAAGTCCTGACCTAACCCCAATGGACTTCTACGTCTGGGGTCATATGAAGACACTTGCTTATCTTGATAATGCACCTGTGCCATCAGCAGAAGAGTTAAAACGAAGAATTATAAGTGCCACAGAAGAAATCAGGCGAAATTTAACAAGGAGAGTCGTTAAAACTGAAACAAAGAAATGAATTTTGTGCTAGAGTGATTTGACAAATTGGGTGTGTATTTTACGAACATAAAAACCTAATTTGAGGGGTATATGAAAAGGATGATTTGTATTTATTATTTAAAGGTGTAAATAAATGACATACAAATTCGATGTAAAGAGTAAAAGGGTCTTTAGGGTTGCTGAAAACAAAGATGCGATTTATTTATGGATTTAAAGTAACAGGGTTTATACTGAGCTCACCATAGACCAGAGTAAAATTCAGTTTAGGGTTTCAAGATAGGCCCATCTACTTATATAAAACAAAAACTGTTGAAATAAATTCAAGTCATGAAATTTAAAAGGATTTAATAATTGAGATTGTAATATTTTATGAAGCTGTATATCCGAATTTGTAAATATTGAGCTGGAGATTTAAAAATTTTGATTTGTATGAATAAAAGGTTGTATGTTTCGTTGCATTGTTTGAGTGATAATTTTATTTGGTAGTATAAATAAAAAAGAGTAAACTTACGATGGTAAGTATCGCAGAAGAAGCAGATTTTAGAGCTAGCCGTGGTATGCAGAAATAAGAGGAGGCGTTCTAGAATAATTGGGAAATTGTTTTTATTTTCAGAAAAAATTTTGACAGCACAACGCTGGGGCTCAATTGGTCTTAAGGGAAATCCACTGAAATATATATTAACGTGCTTAAAGGGTGACGAGAAATCATTAAAACCCAAATTCTACAAATAAATCCCACCAAAATATAAAAGAATCCGTAAAAAAAGGAAATTTCCGTAAATTCATGGTTACGCCCTGTATAAGACAAGCGTACTTTTATTCATTGATGTACAAGCGAAAAATGCAATTGCGTGTGTATAAATGATCACCCTGTATGATATAAGTGTATTGTAAATACATAGCAAAAAACGTAAGCTGCAGATATAAAAATAATTAATTTTAGATGACTTAAAAGCGCATGCAATGCGAACACATATCGATTATTTTAAGATAAACACAAATCCATTTATTTTCACTTGTTAACTATCAATACATTTTCGATGCATATAAAAATGCCTTTCATTTGCCGTAAAAGCAAATATTTATATAGAATGCAACCCCTTTTACATTAAAAAGCAATTAAAATTTAAATTAATTATCCGGTAGAATACATAAATTTATTTTAAATAGAGAATTTTCTGAGAATGACGAGATTAAGAAAAAATTTTTGGGAAATATCTGAATTTGGTATGAACTCATTAATAAATAAACGTTTATTTCAAAAAGCAGCCGTACATTAAAAAAACCCCATAAAATCCATAAAACAATCAATAAAAATTGATAATCCCTCGCATTAGTATGTGACGCCACAATAATCGTATATGTATTAGAGTAGGACGAACCGTGCACGTCACTAATAAGTGAAAGAGATTGCGAGGTGATAAAATGCCGCGATTTTAAACGCTAATGAGTTTTCTGCGAATGTTGCATCATAATGTTCCATACTATTCTACTACATTCTGGAAATAGATAACTTGTATATATAAGGAAGCGTTTATTAGAAATGGTGATTCATTTTTTTAAATTTTTTTAAATTTAAGTCGCAAGCTGTTGCTTTGCGAAGATGAATTTTGAAATATGCAGTAAGCATACTGTAATTTAATAATTACAAGGCTACAATGTAGCATGTTCATTTTTCAGAACCCCTATATCTGAATACTTTTGATACAGAATCACTTTTAGTTTCATAAATTTTTGTCTTTGAACTTTAAATATTAAACTTTAAAACCTTATGGCCATATTCGAATTTGTTTTGCTTGATTTTTCTAATTTAAAGTATGACAATAAATTGTTTTAGTAATTTAGTTATTAGTAGGACGAAGTCGCGAATTCGGGATTCAATTATTGTTCTCCTATTGAATACACTTTATTAGGCGTGAACAGTTAGGATAAATTTAGATTTTGCTTAAAGGGAATCTTAAAAATTCTTAATTTTAAGGATTCTTTAGTTTTTTTGAAAATAAATCTTAGAAAAAATATAAATATGACTAATACCTTTCAGATTGTATATTTACTTTAAGAAGAACTCGATTATGAACTTCGAATTTAGATACGCTCATTTCTATCGAGAGTAAATAAAAAAAAACGTAATAAGATATTTTTGAAGGTTTATTTTTCCCATTCGTATTGGGACTTTTCACTGGCAATTCTAGTGTCTGTGAGTGACGAGCATGGTGAAAGGTTCCACCAATTCATTATGTTTTGTGCAACCGATGCCAAGAGAAGTGGTACCCCACAATGCACGCAGATTATTGCTGAAACCTAATCAGGAATGTTCAGGAGGTACCCTTCAAACAAAAATCACATGCAAAAAAATTTTGAGATTCGGTAGTGACATGGTATGCAACATTTGGATTATAGCAAATTTAAATATTACAGAATTAAAGGTTCCACTATAAAAATATGAATAACTTTTGACTAGGAGGTGGTAGATAAGTCCTGTTAACAGATTCGAAATCAGCTGGAATGGTCATATAAGAAACACTAATCGCATATTAGAAAAACAAATTTACAATTGTTGTTCGAGATATTTAACCGTCAAAATTAGTTGAATAAACATTTTACCTTTTTATATAAGTTTTTCTTTTTCTGTGTTTAAACGAAAATATCAAATTTCTAAAGAGAAATGCTGAAAGTGCGATTTAAGATTAAGCAAAAGAATATTTTAATATTACTTATGAATTACAAAATCATCAAATTAAGTCTGTCGTGCTTATTTTAAAATAAGATTAGTCACATTTACATAAAACATTTTCAGAACTGAATAATACCGTAAATACGCTGTAGACTGAAAGCACTTCATTATTACTCATACAATCTGATTAATTAATCACCTGCTTTATTATTACATCCCTTGCTTAGGCGTCAATTACGGCAGAAACGCGAAAATTACATTTGAATGAACTTCATTAGATGTAGCGTATATTTAAATAATTTTTTCTTTGTTGGTTCATCAAGAATGATAGAGTAGACATCAAACTTCAAAATTTTTGGCAGGAAAGAGAACTTGACACCAAATTTAGCAAGCTCTTGCACTTGTTTTTCTCAAATAACATCACATTGCTGATTGAAAATGGCTTAGCAGTGAGTATTTTATAAATTTGTAATCGGTCTAAAATCCCGTGATTAAAACCTACAACCCAGAAGCGATTTCAGTGTAGAAATTGCAGAAACTTTCAGAAAACTCATTCCGCGTAATATTACTCAAGGCGCTTCGCGCCAGTTAATATGTGTGAATACAAAGCTTTGCTTCTGCTCTCTATTATTTAATTTATATTGTGATCGCTTTTTATGAAAACTTTCAGTTGCAAACTCCACCGGTCGAGTAAGAAGTTGATACTAGTCAAATTAGAGCTTGTATGTTTTGGACGTCAAAGATATGAATTTTGGGCGCTATGGGACGTATTCTGGACACAACAAAATTGTGACTTTTTAAAGCTTACTCTTCTAGTTCCGTGCTTAGCTTGAGTTTGGCACTGACCAAATTAATTTTTTTATAAATTCTTTTTTAGTAATCATAAATTCAACAACCCTTTTTGTTTATGTTACAATTTGATTTTTAAGTTATAATTAGGGAATAACTAAAGAGAAAAACAGATATTTTGGAAAAATTTAATTATCCGATGAATTTTGGTGTCAGCTGTGTACGAAATTTGTTATAATACAAACAAAGGCACAGTAATTAATCACGTGCTCGCCTAGAGGTCGTAATAGGTTTCACAAAGATTACAAACGAAATACTCAATTCACTCTATAAAATAAATTTGCAAATGAATTATAAATCAGCTTACCTTAAGCCCATCTAAATGTTCCGGTTCTAATGTAAAGACAGTTAATGAATTAATTGGATTGGTGCAATTTAGCTAGCTGATATCTAATGATTATGTTTATCTTCTCAGGGTTGTCTTAAACGTGACTTCTCAATTCTGTTCTAAACCAGATTTTAGTAGTGGATCTCATTGCTACTCCTACAGCATTAAGGAGGAAACACAGATAGAATTAGAATAGAAGACTTAGATAAGGAAATCGGTGCACATAAACCCGTACAGAGGAATAAAACACTTTCATGCAAGTCTACGTGATTTATATGCGGCCGCCCGTGATTCTCACTAGGAATACGTTGTGGCTGGGGACTTCAATACGAAAAACGTACTTTAGAATGCTGGAGTAACAAATGAAAGAGGCAGAATGCTCCTCAAAAAGACCAAACTCCTTAGAAATTGAATTTCTGAACAACGGGCAAGCCCACATTGATTAGATGAAATGGATTACCTTGTATAGACATTCCCATAATCACTAGAGGGTTGCTGCACAAATACCCTATATGGAAGGTACTAGACGACGAGTAATATAGTTACCATCGTTATGTTGTAACAGTTTTTTTGACCACTGCAGAACATCAACAAATTTTTAGTCCTAATAACTCTAGTATAGTCATTAATATCATGCAAACCATTTTTAAACAAATAAATACCAGTATTGGTATTGGTCGTGCTAACCGCCATACAGAAATGCTAGTTTGGTTGCTAACACCAGGTGCCGAATGTTAATACAATTATTATCAAGGCCAAGCAGCGTTCCTGTTTCGTGCATAGCACATCTGCACTGACATTAGCTAGAGCTCTCGTCGAGAACGATTATGGAACTAATAAGGGTTCTGGCATGTAACTTGCGTCTGGCTTTTTGTGCGGTAATAGAGCCCTAGTGCGCTGAACACTAGGCTTTGTGTTTTAACGATGCGCTCTTTTCGTATTTTTTCTTTTCTTCTGTTATAACGTTCCTTTTAACGACGTTTTTAAATGACTTTTAATAAATAACTTCGTTTGGATAATTCCTTTGATAAATTCATTTAATAATTCTTTGGATATTTGTGTAAATAGCACTTAAAATATTCCTTTAATGATTTCGTAAAAGTTACGATAAAACATGTCTTTCAACGCTTCGTAGAAAGTCTTCAATTAGATATTTATTTTATAATTCTCAACTTTAAGAAGTCGTTTTGTATTATCTGGTTTTATAAAAATAAGGCAGCGAGTATGCTGTATTTAAAGAAGATATAAATTCTATTTTTGCACCTGCGAGTATCAACTTATGGTTCATTCACGTTAACTTTGCGATAGGGTATCGATCCAATATGAACGTCCTTCAACCGTACGATGGATAGTTGGATTTTATGTAATGTTATGGAGAAAACAATAAGTTCGAATTTTAAGGAAACGTTCTACAAAGTATGTAAAAATTTTTATGGTTTGGAAATTGAGTCCGATGATGCATTGGAATGGTACTGTTGAAGCTTTTGTTCAAGATTTACACACAGTAGAACATCTAAGTTTAGTATTGGAATTTGGTTGGTCCAGTTTGTGCGTATAACAAAAACGCATGGAAGTTAGTATGGTCCGGTCCAAGGGTCACGCAGCTGTTCGTGTTCTGTGGAACATGTGGATTTTACGTCACTTGTTTTCTGAAAAATGTATGTATTAAAACCTGCCCTAACATGTTGTAACGACAACATGTAAACAACACCTGCAGAGCCAAGGTAAGAGGTTAGAATTATTCTTGCATCACGTCTACATTTGGTGACCTTTGATACGAGGCTGTTTCAGAAAATATTTTTGTAACTATCTATTCTCATAAATTCGTTTCGCAAATTAAGAAGGACCTTAGTAAATTTTTATTGTCAATACTAGTTTAGTATAATTACAGTTGCTAAATTTTATGAGGTTAGGCAAACCTAAAGAGTTCTTATTGATGTTTCATATATGCATGATTTCACTTACAATTTTTGAATAATGAATTAATAGACAAAGCAGTTAAAGTTTTATAAATATGTAAACAGAAAGAACAGATCTGATATTTCTGGTATAAATTCAAGTTAAACTTTTGTAACTAAAGCAACATTTAAAGTTTTTGATATTTTTCTTTGAATATATAATCCTACCTTATGAGTAGGCGAAACTTGTATTATCTTTTCTTAAACATGAACTTTATATTTACTGTTTTTATAAAAGAACAATTTTAATTAAAGAAGTAACATTTAATTTTCTTAATTAATTGTTTTATTCTGAACAAGTACGTTCAGAAGTAGGGTAACAAAGTATAAGATCAAATAGAGTAAAGTGGTAAACCCAATTTAACAAGAAGCTGCGTTAGCAGTTAATACGGTATTCCTCCCTAAGGACGCCCAAGTCCCCCTTAGGGAAACCCTGTGTTTAAAGTTAATGACTTGGTGGCGCTCTATTCAAACCCCTGTTTTGTTAAGAATCTAGCCCTAGTAATAAAATAATGCTTTGTAAAAAGAACCACGACTAATCCTCATAAGCTCTGTCCAAGGAATAGACCTCTAGCATAGTCGGAAGATATTTGCGTACCATCATTTTAAGGAAATCTTTCCTTAAAGGTTACTGGTCACATTTGGGGATATAAAAATAACCCCTAACTAGTTAACCCAACCAGTAATTTATTAATTTACGTTATAATGTGCTACTTAAACTAAGGGAGCAGCATAGTCATAAACCCATATTGACCAGAGGAAAAATGAACCCAAATCAGCTTGTCAAGTGTTTCACAAGATTGTGTAAGCCCGAAGAGCTACCTAACTTGAGCATTGGTGACATCAGTATTAAGATACTCCTTGCATATAAGACGACAACAACCCGAATCACAGTTGACCCTAATTGCTATGTAACCTACTGGTGGCGAGAGGAGGTAAGGTCACTGATAGAACGGTCTAAGAAGTACTGCAAAAGATATCATAGAGTACGAGAAGAAGAAGAAACGACCATAAAGATATTAAAATTTGAAGACGCGATGAGACAACTGTATCATTGATTTAAAAAGGAAAGTGCTGGCTAGAGCTATGCGACAAGCTGGAGATGGACGTTCCCGTTTGCGTATATGATAATACTCAGTCAGTTGAAAGCATTGGGTCCTAATGTGGAGTTAACCAGTAGAGAAAGAATATAGATATTCCGGAAACTATATCTAGAAAAAGAGGAGGAATTGTAGAAGCACAGGTTAGTGAGGAACTAAGACAGTACTACAAATGCATTCAAGAGCAATTTTACCTTTCTACACTCCAAGAGGTAAAAAAGACCCGTGCGGTTGAATCAAAATGGGTAAGGCATCCCGAACCCGAAGTAATAAAAGCTATTGTCAAGACAGAACCTTAGAGCTTTCGTAAGCTTTTTAATTGCTACCCTAAGGAGAATCATTTTCAGAGGAATGGAAGAAAACAAGACTAGTCCTAATTGGGAAGCTAAGGCAAAATTCTCTGGGGAGTAAGAAGTATAGACCGAGGTGTATTCTAAATGTTATAGCAAAACTGGTTGAAAGTCTCTTGAACAGTCGTGTTCAGGAGAAAATCGATAAAACATGAAGGTTACGTAAGAACCTGTTCGGATATCGAAAGGGACGAACAACTATCCAAGCTGTGGATCTAGTATTAGCACTAGTTAAACAAAATGCTGGATTAAAAAAAATGGTATGGCTTAGTTTTGATTGATATTCGAAATACTTTCAACACTACACACTGGGGCATAGTAGTAGAAAAGCTAAACGCCAAGATCATTTCAAAATATTTCATAGATATTATATCGTTCCATCTTAATAAAAGGTTTATTATAACTGACAAGGAAAATTAGAGAGAAGTTGGAGTACGAGTGCCGCAGCGGTCGGTGTTAAGGCGCACCTTGTAGTATGTCCTTTATGACAACAACATGGCACTAGGAGTACCTGACGTATTAGAATTGGTATTTCATGCTTCCAAAAGTAGTAAAGAGCTGGAAATGGTGGCAGGATAGACTATTAGACTTATAGTCCTATGGTTAAGAGAAAACAAGTTGAAAATGGTCCCCAGATAAGACGAAAGTGATGGTATTTAATCTGAGTAGAAAAAGCAGATAAGTGAGATTTATGATAAATGGGCATGAACTCATACACAGTAAAACTGTCAGATATCCGGGGAATAAACATTGACCGTGTACGCACCTTTGCAAATCATGTACATACTATAGTTGGAAAGGGGGATGTAGCAATGAGGGCAATTGGTGCTATGCTGCCCAATATTGGAGATGTGAGACAAACGATAAAAGGTTTTATACTTGATTCTGTAGTTGCATTATTTTATGCAGCCCTAAGCTAGGAACAAGCCTTAAGGATTAAAAAATATAAGACTGAATTGCTCAGATATGAAAATGATTTTAACCTCAAAAGTAAGATTGGCCTACTGGAGAGTTTTAACTGATGCATTACTCGTTATTGATGCAATTTTTTCAATAGACTTGCTGATTTTGTGGAAAAGCGACCTTTTACAATTCTAGCAAGGTAGACCTAGATTGGGAAAAGGACTATTTAAACTTATTCAAACTGGAAACGAGAGAGGAATTTTGGATTAGATGGCACCAAATTTGGGGAACATCGGATAAGGGAATGTGGACTGCTAGACTGATCCTGCATGTCAAAATATAGGTGAACCTTAACTTGGAAGTCACGTTCTATTTGACACAGGCCCTAAGTGAGCATGGGTGCTTTAGAGAATAAGAATACTTGCCTAGAATAAGGAAAAAAAGAACAGCACAATGTTTGTATTGCGATTCACACAATTATAACGTAAACCACACCCTTTAAGAATGCCCAAGATTGCATAGAGAGGGAATATCGATTGGAAAATAATAGTATAAAATCTTTGTGACATTTGTTTTAAGAAATAAAAGCAATTTGTCCAGAATAAAAAATTACGACAAAAAAATTTTAAAGGCAGAGCAGTAAGATAAAAGGAGGATGAAAGGAAAAGCGAACTAGAAGAATTAAATACATTAGGAGTGGTGAGGAGAATTGTCCCACAGGAATACCAAAAAAAAGCCTAAAAGTTGGCTTTGGTGTATCTTTTGTCACTAGTGGAAAGGGATTAATGCCTTTAGTTGGTCAGGGTGACCTTTTATTGAGAAAACCAGGTGTGGATCTTTATTCTTGCCTGTTTTGCTCTGGTGTAACTCCACTTGTACCCGATACTACCCCTACAGTTGATTTTTCAATGTTTCACCCAAAAGTACTACTTTGGTCAGGAAGTTCGATATTTGAATTTTTGGTCGTATTAGAATGGACTTTTGGCCCAATGAAAGAGGAAAAAGATACTTTTCTTAATACGCGCACTGCTAGGTATTTAGCTGCTACCAATTTATTAACCTAAATCGTTTATAAGTTTTTTATTGAACGCCATAAAATAAAAACAAAAACATTAATATTTCCATGTGTTTAGTATGGGCTAAGCAAAAAGGTGGCACTAGTCGCATTACAATAAATATCACTTCTGTGTTTGTCATTTACTATGTGAATTTTAGGGCACAATTTGCAAATAGTAAAAAGTAAAAAGAAATTTTGGAGAAACGTAATTATTCAACGTTTTAGTACTCCGTAGCGTATGCTTGTTTAAATTTAGTAAAAAGAGTATGACGGACTGATTTGTTTTGACTTAGTTTCACAATCGAATATTAATAAAGTAACGACTACCCTCGACATCATACAAAACATTCGTTAATCTATAGAATTATTTTGGGCTCGGGATCATTATTATTGGCAGTAACGAGATGGGAATATAATTTTAATTGCCATACATCGAACGTATGAACATAAAGCGACTTACAGTTGCAATAAATTTCATTGACGAAACTAGGAGACCACTCACGACAACCTTTGAAGGTAAATTTAAAGAGTATACGGCTAGATCACTTAGAAAAAAGAAAGTAAGCGTTTCTTGTAAATAAAATGGAGACTAGTAAAGTACCATAGATTTTAACGAACATATCTCTTAGGTGCAGAATTGGCGTTAGCTACCTGAATTAATTTTACTGTACAAAAGAGACGTAACGGTAAATAATGCTCCGGTTAAGTTTTAGTGGTGAAGAGTGGGTTCAATTAATGCAAATGTAAACCCATATGGGGTATACAAATTGTAACACTTTTACAAAATACTCTTACACCCACCTAGAACAATCTTCAAACTTTCTGTCTAATAAATTGTCGGGCACTAACTCACTTGATTTCATCTCCCTAGAAGGTGGAGATTCCAAGAAACGTCTTACTGATTCTTACTGCAAAATAGATTGATGGAGCCTTGTGTACACATTTTTTTAAATTTTAACTAATTTAGAATAAATACAAACGATATGAAAATTCTAAGTCTTGTTCACATAATTTATACTATTAAACATGAATATCACAGTATATAGCAAACACAACAAAACAAAAAAAAACAAACTCTATTCCTAATTGGCCAAATATGCGTGTACCTAAAAAAAAAATATCCTAAATTTATCAATCATAGACGACAAATAACCACTTCACAACGTTATTGACACCTTTTGTAAGTTAGGAAAAGCAAATTATCTCAATACACTAAATTTACCACGCGGATACGATTAGAACATGCCAGTAGGTATAGGGATAAAGTCTATATAACGAAATTTGCTTTGTCTACCGCGATGCCATAATTTTTCAGGTTGCCCAGAAAATCGTGAATAAAGTTTCATGTGTGGTACGGGAGGATATTTTCTGCCAAAATAATCGTATATATTATGATGCAATTGTTTACGGATTTAAAGTTAATACAATGCTTGTGTTTTTTTCTAAAAATCGTGCCTAACTATCACTTATTACTAATTATCGGAAAGAGAATACTGGTTCTTTTAAGTAATTCTTTTTTCGGTGCAGGTGAAGGTTGCATCTTTCATAAATGACAGCTATTTCAAAAAATCACCCATTATTACAAGGGAAAATCGAAGTTGTTGGCGTCGCTTCAGTTTTATGAAACATACGTCCTGGTATTTACATCGAAATTACTCAAAAATGTACCTGTTACCAAAAAGTGTACACATTTCTAAAAAGCATCCTTGCTTTATCCCCTTTCTTTAGAGGTATAACTCTGTAACATGTCAATTCACTATTTCCTTGCGATGTTACATTGTGGTTCCACTTCCTTCAATATAAAAGTATTATTCGTTTTAATTTGATATTAATTCCGTTTACAATCACAAGTCAGTTCTGATTTGTGTAACATTTCCCTTTAGTATTATTAAATAATACACTATATACATCCATTTTTAGTTTTAATTTAATATTCTTTCTTTTGTATAAATAATATAAATAATTATAATCAGATGTAATTTTCTAATTGGTAAACCTTTGAATAATGCCTATAAAATACACAACTGATGTATACATGAATCTTTCATTTAGGATAGTTTTATTGTTTTATCCCTCTCTCAAAAAGTGTGGTTATCTTTAAACTAGAATAAATTTTCGTTTGTCTTGATATCTAACGATCTTTTGAGCACATGTCGTCTTCCGATAAAGATGTGCTTTCTAAGGCCATGATGTCGTACCCGGTATATAAAAGGTGTCCTTCATTTTATTCTTCTTAACATACATAAATATCATTTCAGAATACTAGCAAAATGCGTATGGACAAAGTCTACCTGAATAACCAGTTCAAAATATTAATGAATGGTAAGCTGATTACAGATAAATTTTTAGACTGTTCCTTGTGGCGTATTACAATATTTCGTTTTTGTAACACGTTTATTTTCTAGGGTCCTCTGGTGACATATTCTTCGGTCACATCTTTCTTGGTGAAGTATCTTCAGGTGATATATTCTCCGGTAAAATATTCTCTGATGGAGAATTTAATTATCTATGCTACGCTATCTAAGCCTAAGTATTAATTTTACTACCTACAAATATTATATTTTATCGTACAAGAATTCATGTTGCCGTTATTTACCTTCTAAAATAAATTAAATGCTCCGTTGACAAAGCATATGGTTGTGGAACGGAAGGATTGGCTCTTGTAAATTTGAAGTTTGAGGTTATCAACCAAAATAAACAACGATGGTGTTCGTCTCAACAAACCGTTATAAGATCCTATAGTTCTGAACAAGCCGTAAGCACAATGCTTAAGTATACGTTTTCTTTCATACATCTTGAATACAGGTATGAGTTTATCTTATTTACTTTTGTCATGGAACAATGTACATGCGCTACATTTTAAATCTCAATTATCTAGAAAAATAATGCATGTAAAATATAGTCATAACTTTATTTACCGGTTACCTTAACTAATTTAATATTATCTTTGCTTTCCTATATATCCTTATGGTTTGTAAACAGAAAAACTTTCATAAAATCTTTTTTTGTGAATTTTGAGGTTATGTTCAAATTAAATGTTTAATTCAAATTCTTTTTACTAATGTTAAATACAACAAAGCGTATTTATAATTTACTTTTATTTAGAATGTTAATTTGAAATTGTGCCTAAGCACAATAATAATTGTAGATTTTCTAATATTTTATCTGGTAGAATTTAAGACAAAGTTTTAAAATTATGAGAGTGTAGATATATAAACTACACTTAGCGATTTTGTGGCATGAAATTTTGTTGTAAGAAAATAAAGGTATATACTTAATTTTTTTATTAATGTTATTAACTAAACGTTAATATATAAGTTGTTATAAGGTATTTTCTTTTGTCATGTTCTAAATTGCATCCCTATAACTTGTCTGGATAAAATTTAACTTTGTTCTCTAAAACCCTGATATATAGTGTTTTGCAATATACCGCAGCCACAAACGGTCGATGTGAGTCCCGCCAGAGTTTTATTTAGACTCTGTTGTACACCCATTCCTACCTGTAAAAAGGAAGGGTGCAACTCATAAGACGTAAGTTTAATAACTAAGAAAATATTTGTGTTTAATCGTACGAACAACACTTTTATTTAGAGATTCAACTATTCAGTAACAATCAAAAGAACTAATAATGATATGAAAAATTCTTCTGCAAATCAACCGCAAACAATGACATACCTACGTACAACTAAGCAAATACTTCATTTACAGCCTGAATGCTAAAGAGGCCTTAATTTCTATCTAATTATTCCAGGTTTTTTGCGCCAATCTTGCAGGGTATAATATTAGTATGTCGTGTTTTGATCTGGCAATTACATCCGTTTTTAAATTGCGAGCTTATTCGTGTAGTTCTTGTTTAAGTTGTGAATTTGTTTTGCAAATTGTGGTTTTACTGCTAATTTTTGTAATTCAACAGTTTAAAATGCCATACGCTGTTGGGAGTATGCTGAAATGCATTTCCTGTATGGACTTTGATTCGGCAATGTTCTGTAAGCTGCTATAGAATTTAGAGCTCGTAACCCTAAACCCGCTAATTTTTCTGATTGGAGGGTGTTTCAAAGTGTGCACCTAACATACCTGAAAGGAGATCCACCTGGTGTTTTCCGTCCGGGAGGAAGAAGACCTACAGGTGATAGCAAAGACGAGGTCGTTGCTAGAACATTACAAACTTTTACAATCAGCAACAGAACGCCTGAGAGTCTGAAATAGCGCGAAGTACATTTCATGCAATGTTGCGCACGAATATTATGCACAAAGGGTTGTGTTTTGTCGCGAAATGTACATTCCTGCAGGAGAACATCGTTCGACTACGGAACATATTTGAAAGGCTAAGGTAAATAAATTACAAAATTGAGAATTTCTACACGACAGGTACAATATTAAAAACATATAAATACATCCCACAGAATTATATTAAATTACATAACAATAATGATCTCGTTCCTAAGACGAAAAAGAAATCAATGAATCCTTTGGATTACTAAAGTATTATACAAAATTCTTTAAAGATTTTGCAACGATAACAAAATCGATGTTTTTCAAGAATTTAAAAATCGTATATGGCAAGTGACACTGGACTGCAATACTCAGATCTCACTTATTTTGACGAAAGACGAAAATAGCTTAACTATTGGATCAGTTTTGTCGTAGGGAAATATTCTCAATGGTCAACCGCTGGTGTATGTCTTCAGAACACTGAATAAAACGTAGCAAGATATTCAATTCAATAATAGAAAAGGAATAATTAACGGTTGTTTAGAGTCATTAACATGTATACGGTCATAAATTTACAATTTCTGCAGAATAAAAACCACTAATTTTGTAATATGAAGCATGTAATATTCCATTGAAACATTTATAATCATATTTCATTTTAATAATTTCTGTATTTGTAAATCAATCGAGAGGATTAGAGTTATATATGTTTTAAGAAATATATTTTAGCTTTTTTCATGCATTCTTTATCTAAGGAGAGATTATTTCTGTAATCATGGACTGTTCATATTCAAAGATGGTCAAATTTGCAGTTGTAAGAATAGAAATGATATCAGTTTGTTATTGTAGTTTTATGATTCCGTTGTTTTGATTAATAATGTATAACATTGGCGATATGACATCATTGTATTGAGACAAAGAAGGTTCACACGCTAAATTATGCTAATTCAGGAAATGGTACAGTCACTTATTTGTTTAATTTAATGCTTCAGTAAAATAGTTTTACGCATGCTAAATAAAGAAAAATAGCAAAAATAGTATTACTTACAGTCTCAATTCATTTTCCGAAATTCTGTCAAAGATAATTTTGAATTGTTTTAAGGAAGAAGGTTTTTTGTTGAGCACTTCCACAGGACCATTGTAACAGATAACATGCAAACTAACTTAAATAATAAGGCATCAACAGCGTTCAGAACTCTATCCTACCAGTTGGCAAATTTTACATTTAGGAGAATTTGTTTTTTTCAGTAGACAACTTCATGTTGAAGCAAGTATGTTAATTAAGAATATCTAACTTTAAACGAAGTGCCAGGAGTTCCATTAGGGTTTGGCTAAAACAAATTGAGTCCAGGGGATAATTGATTTTAGCTGTTTCAGAAAGGAATCTACAGCTAAATGATCTTAAGTATTTGTAGTAAGTCTTCTGAAGCTATCATCTACAGTAACTGTATATTAATGAACATTTTTAACTAAATACACTTATAAACGTGCCCATAGTACGTTATTGTAATTTACCATTTGATTTTTGGAACCCTTGTCTTTCAGCTACCAATTTTATACAGTTATATTTATGTGGTTATCAATATATTTATTTTGGGTTTGTTTTAAATTTAGTGTACTCAATTATTACTCAAGTGAATTTTAGGCCGGAATTACTTTCCTGATCTGGAGCTTTGGTATCCTGTTAATATTCTTTTCGAGTTTTTCCCTGGAAGCCTCCGTATTCTATGCTTAGATGGCATTCAAAGTAATACTCGATTAAAATTGGTATATTCTACACGATAGTATTCCGAGACCCTCATCACACACTTACACCACGCTTCTCACTGAGTTAATCGGCAACCACTCTTGTTGGCGCAATTGAAATTTTCGGTGCTTTAGAGACACAAAATTTTTAGCAAGGCACTTTACCGGATTCCTCTGTGGATTACCGGCTAGATTTTCTGTAGCCAAAATTGTACCTACATAACAAGCATTCCAATTTAAAACTAGTCAAGTAAAATTTGACTACATTATTGTCTATAGAAAAGTTCAACTTAACATTAACACCAATGCTATACCCCCATGAACATACTACGCGCAGATGACAGTCAATCTAGTTGCTATAATCCATTCGACCCTGACCAACACTAAATTACTTAGACACCTAATGCAAGAGGTCGAAACTAACAAACAACATCCTTCGACAAGTCAACTTCAAAAGATTTCATATGAACTTGTGATATCCCAACATTACAAGGAATAATCTACACTCCACTGCAATGCAGAAGATCACAAGAACAACAGCACGAAGGTACTTAACAAAATAGTTAATAATAAATTATATCAAATACATGTACTGAAGTGTTTGCTCATCATGGACACTCTACAAACACATAGTCTGCATTTCGAAATTACACGTTGGTCTAAAGTTCTAGGGCTCGGATTCAATTGACTCTGTAAAGATATTCGCCACATTAGGAGAAATGAGTGAGTCCATGGGCGTGTCAAGAGATTGTTTGTAACACTATTTTAATTTTACAAGCTTCATGCTTTCATTGTTCATGTATCTTGTATATTAAAGAAAATGGTTGATAGTTATCGTGATCATTGTTAAAAGCCAAAAACCTCATTGCAAAGATGATTCTATTTTCTTTCTTGCAGGATATAAAATTCCAGCAAACAACAATTAGCACGGCATAAACTTCTACCTAACAATGAGGATACATCATCATAGTCGCAGGCAGTCCAGCCAATCAGAACATGGCCCTCACTGTTCGACCCAGCAACGACGATTTAAACTCTTGCATTTTGAAAAGCATATGGTAATACGATATTAAACTATAGACATACTCAACATACAGAGTTTACAATGTAAAACTAGCCACGCTAAATAACTCAAAGTGTTGCTTTTATTTTGGCCACAAAGATACGGATTTTAATATGAGTTTATTACTGCACAATATTTTTTCACAACTTCTGAAAACTTTTCCCCACACTGAGGAGATAGCGATTCATAACTAAAGAAATATTGAGTTGACAATATTGACAAACAACCTCTTGAAATAAATGAATTAAGGTTCCATAATAACACTATTACATCGACTAAAAAAATTCCTGAACAAAACCAAAACGAATGAATACTAAATTCGTCAATAAATTCTTTTAATACTTAGGGTTGAACAGAAATCCAGCCTAGTTTTGCGTGTGCTTGGCTTCAGAACGCTAAACTTGAACTGGATCAAAGTTCAGTTTAGCGCAAATTATTTCAATTCCTCTCGAAGTTCACTCTAAACCCGAACCGAATCGAACTACTCCACCATATTACTATTGCTATTAACATACACCAAAGAAAGGTATATTGCAACTAGGTACGTTAAGGTAACTCGATCCCCACTTGAGTTTTATATATTTTTTACATAGATAAGTTGTGCTTCAGTTATATTAAAATCTGAGCAACCTTTATAACTTCTGCGACCTGCTGGGGGTTTGACCTGCGCGTGACTATGTGACTATTATATCCAAGGTACCGGGTTCGAATCCCGACACGGTCCGTTTGAAAAACGTTAGGCGAGCATTCTTTACAAAAACACGTCCTCGTTCGGACGAGAGGATGGAAGTCCCGTGTGTGAGTGCTGTCACGCACGCTAAAAATAGGGTTCGACACAATTGAAAATTTTCCAGGTAAAAAATACTCGCTTCTTGGCCAATGTAATACCTTCGGGTGGAGCATTGGAAAATAAAATGTAGTGGCTTGCTAGTAGGGCAGTTTTGCGACTCAGCTAGGTTTGCGTAGGACTGTTGATCCCAAGGTCCCGGGTTCTGTTCCAGACACGGACCGCATGAAAAATATTACACGAACAATTTTCACAAGAATACGCACTCGTTCGAATAAGAAGTAAAATGTAGGTCTCGTGAGTGAGTGTTGTAACGCACGTTAAAAATCTCTACCTAGCTTGGAATAGCAAGGATCCTAGAAAATTCAGAAATTCTAGGTAAGAAATCGCTTCCTGACTAATGTAGCACATTCGGGTGGAGCATTGGAAAGTAAGGTGTAAGAGGACCTACTAGTAAATTAGTCGATTTGGTGGTAACTACCGATCTCAAGGTCCAGGGGGATTATTTCTCGACACAAACTACTTAAAAAGTGTCAGGCCTAAAAGCTGCATCGCAAATTAAGAAACAATGATAATCATTGCAAAAATTCGTACCCACCTAAAGTACTTTCCAATATCTTTGCAAACAGATAAAAGGAGGAAATGTTTAATTTTTTACTATAATCGCCTTGAAACTGTTACTGAAAATTTTAAATTATAAGATATCATCAGACGCCGGTTAACCCTGTCGTGGTTATTTTATAATTATTTCTTATAACCGCCTATGGTCTGAAGTGATGCTAAACTTTAACACAAAAAAGGTCCAGCATATGCGAAGTCCTAATACTTCTAACCCGTTTGAAAAATGGCCATTTATGACTCAATATAGTCTCCTTTTAGTTCGATACACTTGACCCCGCGATGCTTCAACTTCTTTAACCCGTGTGAAAAATACATTTTCTCGAGGTCTGCAAAGTAGGTTTCCGTGGCGGCGACGACCTCATTCGACTCAAATTTCTGCCCGAGTGACTTTTTCAAGTTTAGAAACAAAAGAAGTCGCACAGGGTCAAATCTGGAGAATACGGTAAATGGGGTTGCAGTTCGTAGCCCAGTTTAACCAATTTGACCGTGGCGAGGTCGGTTGCGCTTGTTCGGAGTGCGCAAACGCGCCACATATCGCTCCGAAAGCTTTCTCGTGCCCAAAATTTCATGCAGGATATGACCCACGCGTTTTTTTGATATGCCTACTGTCTTAGCTATCTCGCGCACCTTCAATTTGCGGTCTGCCAATACGAGATCGTGGATTTTTGTCATGTTATCCTCCGTGGTAGCCGTTTTTAGGGCACCTGGACGTTGCTTATCAAAAACCCACGTGCGTCCACGTTGAAACTCGTTAAACCAATTTTTGACAGTCGCCATCGAAGCAGAAGAGTCACCGTACACAACATTCAAGCGCTCTTTGATTTTGCTGCGTGATTTCTTTTTCAAAAACAAGAATCGAATCGCCGACTGATATTGCTCTTTTTCCATTTTTCTAAAATCCGCGGACGCTCCTGCTTCCACACGCGGTCAAAACAAAACTACGAGCCCGATTCGGCTGAAATTTGGACAGTACCCGTCTACCAAAATGTACTACACGATAGTAAATTTCTCTTGTGATAGTCGCGCCATCTGGCGGTGAGGCTAAGTACTTATCGGACGGCTCTTGTATATTGGGTTGCATTTATGAGAGCTTAATACAACTGATCGAATACTATATTACTTAGTCAATCCCTACTCTAAAAACTGTTTTCTGGAATAATTGTATGCGCGAACTAGATTAAGTACATTGCACCACGAAGTGCAACCTGGGTTTTAATTAAAATGCATTGAAGCTCCGTTAAAACTTTGCGTACGACAGTTTGCTTTGAATTAATTATGCTATTTGTTATTTTAACATTAACTGTAAGTGTGTTTTGTACACGCTACTAGTTGTCTGTACACCTGTAACCCCACATACTGATGAATATCATGAGTTGGGTATAATAAAAGTAAATTTAACACGAAGATCGATTTTAATTAAAAAGGGATTTCGCTATGTATATTAGCATTATACAATATGAAGTAGCTGCGTTTTTAATAATGCGTTTGTCCTGTTTAGACTTTAAAGATACTTATTCCCAGGCTTGAATTTACATTGACACATACTATTCGCCGTTAGGATAAAATGTAAAGAAAACAATAATAGTTATTATTTTACTTGCAAATTTCCTCGTGCTAAAATCCCGACGCAACGAAATATTTCATCGAAGCAGTGTACCCAAACGGCAAATCAATTTCTGTAATTGGTGAACGCTTGGTGTTATAAATAATAATTCTATTTACACAAATTGAACTTATTTTTTATTTTTCGGCGTATTTGTATTTTCCTTTTCTTTATATCATAAAATATTGCTTGTAGTTAGTTGACTAAATAAGATAAATTGAGTTTCAAAGACAAGAAAATTAAGTTGCAAGATATAAAAAATTATTTTATCTAACCCCGTTACGAAATATCAAACTTTAAATGTATTTTTCCCTACCTTAGCAGTAAGTAACACTTACGTCACTGAGACGACCTTACGTAAGTTGCATTTACTAGGATGGCTGTGAAGCGGGACGTAAATTTTTACTATCTTCCCTTGGGGAGGTAAGTGATTGTCATCCAAATGAAAGAAGCCATGGTTACAAATCCGTGGTTGCGGGTCTAAGCCTACATTGAATAATTGTCTATTTTTATTTGAATTTTAAACTTAATTGAAGGGCATTTTTAATGATTTTGAATTTAATAGTAGGTAAAAAAATAATATACATACCGCGGGACGTAGGGGATTTACGGCGCCTCGACATTTTGCAGCCCTCGCTTTGCTCGGCCCGCAAACTGTCTCGTCATCGTAAACCCTACTTTTGTCAAATAAAAGTGATTTCAGTGGCTCGGCATTTTGCAGCCCGAGCAAAGCTAGGGCTGCAAACCGTTTCGAAATCGTAAATCCTACTTTTGTCAAAAAAAATTAGTCTTTTCATAACTGGTTACGTTAATATCTATTATATACAAAAGCTGGAAAACCTTAAAAATTTGTAGCATCAAAGTTTTTCCTAAGATATAACAACAGCTTGACAATAGGTTTGAGAAGTCGGCACGAGTACTAGCAAGCTGTGGTTGGTTTGATAAAAATGGAGCACGACTCAAAGCTCGAATCGAAAGCACTTTGTTGGCTCGGTTCGACGCTGAACCTATTTTGCATATAGTTTCAATCAGAGCCAAGCAACGCTTAAGCTCTAGTCCACTTCTAGTCAGAATCCAGGAGCGGTATAGTCAGAAGTAAACGGTTGAAGCGACGGTAGCTGATTTCTATAGCATTCATTGTGTAACGCGTGGGTTAAATGATGTACTGCGGCAAGTGGGTGTTTCTGTCGATCAATAAGGCTACATTCGCGTATACACTTTATTGTACCAGCCTACTAAAATGGCGTTTTTGCGTAGGTATCGTTTTGATGTAGCTGTGCTTTTCGAATCATCTCAAAGTATTACAGACGACGATGCCAAGAGAACAACTAGCTCTATTTAACGGGTTCATTAAGATGCCATGGCGTTAGTTGTTTGAAACATTCCGTCCTCTTTGGTTCAGGAATAAAAAGCGATAGGCGAAGTGATTTGTAGTACTTTATATCGCTCCTTAATCAGGAATGTAGAACATTTTTAAGATGGTCATGAACTTTGTACACTGTTTGTTGGTCATTAATAATTTTCGAAGCTGCCTATAGTAACCTACATTACTTAAGTATATCATCGAGTTGATATTTCACTGTAATAAACTACAATCAGTTTGCCGCCGGAGAGTTGATGCGAAAAACTTCATTTAACAGGGATTTATTGTAGTAATACATTTTTATGTATGTCCGACGGAAATCAAATATACATATTAGCATACTTTTACGAAAGTTAAAAACGTCACAACAATGTTGTTCTCATTTAGCTAGAATTTAAAAAAATTAAACATAATATGCTGGGGTTCAAGAACCCGTTCTGACCTTTAAAAACTTATGGTTATTGATACACAAATACTTTTATTAAGTTAAAGATTGTTCCTTACATGGATCTATATGCACAAGTGTCCATCGGTCTATTTCTAGATAACTTAAATTATTTACGACTTCTGTGGTACTTCTACAGCACTAGCTAATTTACATAAAAATATTTATTTTCTATAACGATTGAAAAGTAAGATACCCTAGCATTACTACAATAGATACGCAGATACCATCCATATGGAAGCTTCCACACACGGTCAAAATAAAAGTACGAGTCCGATTTGGTTGAAATTTCGACAGTAGCCGTCTACTAGGATGTACTACACGATAGTAAATTTCCCTTGTTATAGTGGCGCCATCTGGCGGTGAGGCTAAGTATTTAACGGACCGTCCTTGTATATTGGGTTGCATTTCTGAGAGCTTAATACAACCCATCGAATACTATATTACTTTGCCAATCTCTGCTGTAAAAACTGTTTTCTGGAATAATTGTATGCGCGAACATTGCACCACGAAGTGCATGCATTGCTTCTGGTGGTGCAAGATCTTTGCAGTCCTGGTTTTAATTAAAATGCATTCAAGCTCCGTTAAAACTTTGCGTATGACAGTTTGTTTTGAATTAATCATGCTATTTGTTATTTTAACATATTGATGAATATGATGAGTAAGGTACAATAAAACTGAATTTAACACGAAGATCGATTTTAATTAAAAAGGGATTTCGCTATGTATATTAGCATTATACAATATGAAGTAGCTGCGTTTTTAATAATGCGTTTGTCCTGTTTAGACTTTAAAGATACTTATTCCCAGGCTTGAATTTACATTACAAAGCTTGACACATACTATTCACCGTTAGGATAAAATGTAAAGGAAACAATAATAGTTATTATTTTACTTGCAAATTTCCTCGTGCTAAAATCCCGACGCAACGAAATATTTCATCGAAGCAGTGTACCCAAAAGGCAAATCAATTTCTGTAATTGGTGAACGCTTGGTGTCATAAATAATAATTCTATTTACACAAATTGTACTTATTTTTTATTTTCCGGCGTATTTGTATTTTCCTTTTCTTTATATCATAAAATATTGCTTGTAGTTAGTTGACTAAACAAATAAATTGAGTTTCAAAGACAAGAAAATTAAAGTTGCAAGATATAAAAAATTATTTTATCTAACCCCGTTACGAAATCTCAAGCTTTAAATGTATTTTTTCCCTACCTTAGCAGTAAGTAACACTTACGTCACTGAGACGACCTTACGTAAGTTGCATTTACTAGGATGGCTGTGAAGCGGGACGTAAATTTTTACTTACTTCCCTTGGGAGGTAAGTGATTGTCATCCAAATGAAAGAAGCCATGGTTACAAATCCGTGGTTGCGGGTCTAAGCCTACTTGAATAATTGTCTATTCTTATTTGAATTTTAAACTTAATTGAAGGGCATTTTTAATGATTTTGAATTTAGTAGTAGGTAAAAAAAATAATATACATACCGCGGGACGTAAGGGATTTACGGCGCCTCGACATTTTGCAGCCCTCGCTTTGCTCGGCCTGCAAACCGTCTCGTCATCGTAAACCCTACTTTTGTCAAATAAAAGTGATTTCAGTGCCTCGGCATTTTGCAGCCCGAGCAAAGCTAGGGCAGCAAACCGTTTCGAAATCGTAAATCCTACTTTTGTCAAATAAAATTAGTCTTTTCATAACTGGTTACGTAAATATCTATTATATACAAAAGCTGGAAAACCTTAAAAATTTGTAGCATCAAAATTTTTCCTAAGATATAACAACAGCTTGACAATAGGTTTGAGAAGTCGGCACGAGTACTAGCAAGCTGTGGTTGGTTCGATAAAAATGGAGCACGACTCAAAGCTCGAATCGCAAGCACTTTGTTGCCTCGGTTCGGCGCTGAACCTATTTTGCATATAGTTTCAATCAGAGCCAAGCAACGCTTAAGCTCTAGTCCACTTCTAGTCAGAATCCAGGAGCGGTATAGTCAGAAGTAAACGGTTGAAGCGACGGTAGCTGATTTCTATAGCATTCATTGTGTAACGCGTGGGTTAAATGATGTACTGCGGCAAGTGGGTGTTTCTGTCGATCAATAAGGCTACATTCGCGTATACACTTTATTGTACCAACCTACTAAAATGGCGTTTTTGCGTAGGTATCGTTTCGATGTAGCTGTGCTTTTCGAATCATCTCAAGCTATTGCAGACGACGATGCCAAGAAAGCAACTACCTCTAGCTAGCGGGTTTATTAAGATGCCATGGCGTTAGATATTTGAAACATTCCGTCCTCTTTGGTTCAGGAATAAAAAGTGATAGGCGAAGTTGTTTGTAGTACTTTATATCGCTCCTTAATCAGGAATGTAGAACATTTTTAAGATGGCCATGAACTTTGTACACTGTTTGTTGGTCATTAATAATTTTCGAAGCTGCCTATAGTAACCTACATTACTTAAGTATATCATCGAGTTGATATTTCACTGTAATAAACTACAATCAGTTTGCCGCCGGAGAGTTGATGCAAAAAACTTCATTTAACAGGGATTTATTGTAGTAATACATTTTTATGTATGTCCGACGGAAATCAAATATACATATTAGCATACTTTTACGAAAGTTAAAAACGTCACAACAATGTTGTTCTCATTTATCTAGAATTTAAAAAAATTAAACATAATATGTTGGGGTTCGAGAACCCGTTCTGACTTTTAAAAACTTATGGTTATTGATACACAAATACTTTTATTAAGTTAAAGATTGCTCCTTACATGGATCTATATGCACAAGTGTCCATCGGTCTATTTCTAGATAACTTAAATTATTTACGACTTCTATGGTACTTTTACAGCACTAACTAATTTACATAAAAATATTTATTTTCTATAACGATTGAAAAGTAAGATACCCTAGCATTACTACAATATATACGCAGATACCTTCCATATGGAAGCATTTTGAGTTCTAAAAGAAGCGCGGACTGTGTAACCCTGATTCTAGCGCTGAATTTCAAGTGTATTATTTGTCTACCGAGAATCTTTTAAGTGGAAGAAAAACAGTAGTGGCATCAGTAGTTTTATGATTAGAATGACGTCATTGCTCAACATTTTGCCACAAGATGATGCTGGTTGGCGGTAGCCCCACCCCTCTACTTCTAAGCTTTTTTTGGATTTCACCATATTGCAAATTTATTCTCATTACCTTGCAATAAGGCGAAATCCAAGGGATAGTTTTGATAACTTAGCACCTTAACATTGACTTATCTACAATTCCTAGATTCAAATATTTTTTCTTTCCTCCCTGCTGAAACATGCACCATGTACTTTTCATAATTTCGATCTCACTGCCACAAATTATATTTTGTTATAAAAAACAATTCGGAAAATATATATATTCTCCAGATCTACATAGGGTTTTGAGGTAAATTTTAAAAAAAGTTTAGGCTGAATTTTAACGTCTAACACCAAGTTTGCAAAATTCCTTTGCTGATATAACTTTTAGGTCTTGTAAAAGTTTGATTTACTTATTGAATGTTAGGATTTTATTTCGTCCCGAATAACTAGATGTCTTTGTAATTTACACAATTCGAAATTTCGATTTTCAGTAAAACCATCCGTCGTCCACTCTTATAAAAATACGATTTCGTTTTTAAAAAAACGTTTACAAAGAGTTGCAATATAATAAATTTAGTTTAAATAAGGTAACTCATTCTGTAGGACCTTCATCTCCCCGTACAACCATCTATGTTAATTAGCAATTTCAATGCAGGTAAATGATAACTTTGGAAGCAAGACGATGTTCTTTAGTGTCGTGACGACTTATCTTTGATTTTCTGCTTAGGACCCGTTATAATCATGTGAACACATCAACTTATTAACTTAACAAATTGCGGCACTCCTTAAGATGTATATAAGGGTTTTTGTAGCTACTATAACTACAGTAGAATTATGCACTTAGGTTTTAATCTTTACTTACTTCCACTAACAGACATCTGTAATGGTTTCTTCTGCTTCTTATATAAGATCAAATACTTCACCACTGCAGGTCTTCCGAACATCCTGCATTAGGCAAAACACTTTTTCTTCGTCTCCTGTTAATTAGTTTTGTGACATTTAATCAAATTTTTAAAAGACTCTGTTTTTTTGAATTCCATCATCCACGAACAAATGCGAGACATCGTCTCCCAAGAATTTAGTTCTTTGCTTGTGGATTTTTCAGATTTTTTCGTTTTGACTTTAACTTTTGGTACATTATTCTTGATAGATTAGAGTGGTTCAAGTGCAAAACAAGAATATTTGTAAGACGTGCATGTTTCAAGTAAAGCTGTCTGAAACGGTTAAGAAGATTCTTAGCGCGTTCTAAAAAGTATTAAGTTTTGTGTCCAGTAAACTTTTAAAAATTTCGAATATTTTACTGTTGTTTTCGATAATAATAATAATAATAAATTTTTATATTTTTGTACGCTGATTGGTCAGCAAATATAGTACATTTTATTCAGTAGTGGTATAAGCTAATATTGAATTCGTAGCTTTTGCTCTGCTACTTATCATTCACAGCTTCTTTCGTTAAAGAGCGACCAGTAAACTTCCTGAAAGCGAAAGATTTAGCTAAGACGTTCAGAAATGAATTGAGCTTATACAGGGGCACCTTCTGTAAAATGATTTGCATTGCGTATCGTCGAACAACGAACATTTTATTGACATAATTGACAAATTGTAGAAGCTAAATGATAATGTTGCATGTATATTTCAATTCTGCTTATAGTAGACAGATAACTACTGAAGCATAAGTTTTTCAGTTATTTTGTGAAAACTGCAAGAACATATAGCTTTAATCTTAAACTAAGAAAATTGTTACTAGAAACATGTTTAGCAAAATTGCGTTTTAAACAGACCTGAAGTGAATTCTATCAAATATTTTGTAGGTTTTTAGTAAGTAATGTGGCTGTGCGTGTTAAATAAATAATAAATAAATTTTGTTACTTTCTAAAATAAACGGTTTATATGTGGATAGCAGCGTAATTTTTCGGTAACATAGACAAAATTTTCAGAAAAAATTTTCCACATCTTTGTGGTGTATTATTGAGCCTCTCTCATACGTATCATTTGTATTTTACAGAAAATTAAATATTACTACTTTTGCACAAAAAACCTCAATTGTACAAAATTAAAATGTGTCATACAGATTTCAGGAAATGTTAGAGAAAAGCTCATCAGTTAGCAAAAATTAGCTAATAATATAGCGCATAATTACGAACTTCCAGTTATAGCAATTAAAAAAACTTAATTGTAGCAACAGATATAATTTTAGACATAAAAGCGTTGGCTGTTTATAACAGAAATAACCCAAAGCCTCGACATTACACGTTTTCCGAAACACAAAATCAACTTTGATATTTCCGTTAAATGTTCACCTTTTCACTAATTCTATGAAATAAAATTCGAATATATAAGAAAAAAACTCACCGATTTGGGGTACGTCGTAGGACCTGCTTCCACGGGGTTTTCTTAGCATTAAATGCGGTGGCTGCGGTGGGGCATAGTGTGGAACTCCATGATCTCTTTTATGCCACTGTAGAGTATTATGACGTCGAAAGGAGTCCCGTTCTAGGTGCAGCGGCTGCGGGGTGGCCAGCGCACACACCCAAATTGCCGCCGCTAACACGGCCCACATAGCCGCATGCACCTCACACCTCTAAGTAATCATCGCATCCAACCATCGGTTACCTACTGTCTTAAAATACCTCGATAGATTTTCCACTTGTTGCCTCTACGGACGTCGATGTTTTCTTAGGAAAATTAATTGAAATATAATTGCACTTGCACTTTCAAACGTAAAACTTAAGTTTTATTCAAAGTCGTTGCAAATTAAATGTAAAGTAATTAAAAGGTTGATGAAGATCGCGCGCTGATACTGCTCTTCCTGGTGGTTTGTCAGCCGTGCGACTGACACTGGAGACGGCTCGCGACTGCCAGCACCGGCGCCCGTCGTCGTCTCGACCCAGCCCGCCTACGCTCCGTATCACACCCCGCTTTAACCCCAACTCCGAGCCACTCCTCATTCAAATCCCATTGTAGGATTATAAGTGTGACTCTTTTATATGTAAATTTTAAAAATTAAATTGGAATTAGATTACAGTCCGCTGATATTACAACTCGAGCTTCTTTGGATGTCTTTAGCTGAAGCAATCAAATTTTCGCGCTCATTGATCTTTATCTGTTCACACGTACTTAATCGAACAATGTTGCCTTTTCGTGCGCTTTGGCAAAGCACGAGGAAATCCGTTTTCATCCACATTTTTCAAGCTGTTCGAATTAAGCTTTCGTGCAACAAGCTTTCTTCTTAATAATTCTACAGGTTACTTTAAGGATAATTTTCACGTTAAGTTTTATTTATTTTTAGAATGGATATTTATAGCACACTTAGATTGATTTGGAAGCGCCGTAAAAATATAGGAAGGAAGAGCAGGTATAAAGTTTCATGAAATGTCCTTTGAGAATTCAGGACACTTGTAAAGAATTGGTATATAGGAAAATTGTAATCATACTGTAAAAGCGATATAGACATTTTGGCATAAAGCTTGGAGTCAAAGAGAAAGTTGCATAGTTAGCTTGCTACTGTTATATGGAGCAAAAATTGATTTACTTTTCTGGTATCCTATTTTGTCTCCGTTCATGTTAACATGGGACACATTCTATTTTTTTATACCAATGTATACTTAAAATCTTAAAGCTTCGTCGTCTGTAAGAATTCCTTTTTTATATATTACGTAGGTAAACAAGAAATTTTTCTTTTAAACACTTGAGGAACAAAAACCTTTTAGGATTAATTATTGTAAGAATGCGTTTCATGCCTATAATCCTTTTAACAAACTGAACACGTTTACAATAGAAACTAAGTTAAAAAGTAAATATACCCAAAAATTCAATTTCATTGATTGCATGACTATCTCTTGCAAATAATCCTATCTAAGCTAATTATAAATGAATTAAAGATACTTCGTTTACAACATGAGGCATCCAAATGAAACTTACACATAATACAAAAAAATAGGTATAGTTTTATAATACAATCGACACCATTAACTCTTTTACTGCTAACTTTTTTGAAAGAATCTTTCTATCGGTGCATCATTTTCGTAATTAGCCATCGATTTGTTTTTACTAAAGTTGTAGCTAATTAAGAAATGAAAATAGCTGCCGCCCACTGAGGAAATAGAGCTGTGTAGGTGCGAGACTTGATTTCATGTACACATCGCATCTTCTTTCGTTTCCCTTTATCGAAAATATCTTTTCCAGCTGTCTTGTAAATAAAAATACCAGTCGCCTATTTAAAAAACTGAATAATATATCTTTACAGCTTTATATTTTTTTAAAAACAAGAATTTCTAACTAATTCAAAGATATAAATTATAATATACAATTTAATATGTACGATTAATTGATCAACTTTAAGAATTTGACTATATAGCGACCCATAAAGCAAGCAATACTCTAAGTCTGAATGTACATGTATGGAAGAGCGCGTAAATGTATGCATGCGTGTGTGTGTGCATGTGCGTGAGTGTGTGCGCGCGTTTGTATGCGAGTATATTCTATGTATATACATGCGCGTGTGCGTTTGCGTGCGTACGTAAACGTATGCGTGCGGCATGGATCTTAACGCATGTGTGTGTATTTGTGAGCGCGTGCGTGCGTGCGTGCTACATACGCCCGTTTATACTTGTAGAAGTACAGCCCTGCATGGAACGTTTCCACTTCTGTGTATTTGTTCAAGAATTCGTAATCAAATCAGATCGCTAACTTTCAGTCTAGCTATTTTCAAATAAAGACCCCAAATTCGAGTTTAGTTAAATAACGATTGCGGGTCGAGAAATTCTAATATAAAGTCGGATGTAAATATGAAAAAAGGAAAGAAAGTGTCCGATACCCTGTCTAAGATAAAATTTAACAATAACGAAGCTGCCGAAGAAAAATTTGATGTATATCTTTCATAGATGCTCTCAAACGTTGAAAATAGTTTAGACGTTCCGCTAGACCCCAAGTATATGATCTCCAAAATTAAATACTTTTTGTTATTGTATTTCGTATTTACATTTTCCAAGTAAAAAATATTTAATATTTAAATACTTTTGTTATTCAAGGTATTTAGCATTTAGATACTTCTTAAAAATATTCTACCTAGCTTTGTTTCTTATGTTAAGCTACAGTTTTAAATACAGCTTAGGAAAGGATCTTAATATTTATAAACGGGATTTTTAAATTAGAATTTGATTAAAATATATTTTATTTGAATGGGGTAGGGATATACTTACATTATTTGCTATTTATTTACAATACGCTTATATTATACAGGGTGATTTTTTATACATCTGTAATTGCATTTCTTGCTTATATATCAATGAATAAAAGTACGCTTGTATTATACAGGGCGTAACCGTGAATTTACAGAAATTCTTATTTTATACCTTAGTGGGATTTATTGGTAGAATTTGACTCCTTATCATGACAATATATATATATATATATATATATATATATATATATATATTGCTCTGAGGTTTTGTATTTTCAAGACCTAGCCTTAGGCCTCATAAAAAAGCTGTGCATCTACCTATAAAAATCGATCTCCACAAATTGGGCGTCATAAAAATGCTCCGAGCTCTCAATTCGCCCTAAAATTTTGTGAATTAACCACTGCACACAACCTTGTAAAACTTCAACAATAATTACCTAAATAAATTTTACTTCGAATTTATTTATCACGATATGTTATAGTTAGATACCCTCTGAAGATGGTCTCTATAAAATAAATGACACCACACGGCTAGCTCTTTTCACTGCTTCTTCAGGGATACTCACCACGGCTGCTCATCAGTTCTACAATTCAGAACTACCGTTTTATTTAAAAATTAGAAAAAAATAATTCGACTATCCAAAAGTACATCCTATTTTATTCTGACACAATAAAAAATGAAAACCACAAAAATCTCAATATTTACATAACTGATCAACTTCAAATATTTAATTCTCCCGCTCAATATTAAATATCATCATTTTAATACAAAAAGATTTTCAAATTTGACTATTTTCATATGCTCATTTTAAAGTAGAAGAGCCTATCCCAGAACCTTACTTTATTTTCCCCTGATCTATTTTGAGCTCATAATAAACCTTTCTGTATAGGTGTGCAAAATCTCAGCACTGAAACATTGCTAACAAAAGATCCGTTTACCTCTTACATATGCAAAATACTCACAATTATATTATGTAAACCTATTTACATTTTTAAATCCCTCCATCGCAAAGGTAAATAGTTTATTTTTGTGTCTTTAAATTCATAAAAATATACCCCAAAATCACTAATAGTTTAAACCACAAATAAACACCACAACCAAATTTAAAAAAAAGTAATTTCCTGGAATGTTTTTCATCCAGCTCTCTACCATGAAGTCACCTCTGAAAATGGTCTCCTTTATCGACTGGCCGTGCCAAGATCACTCCATATTGCTGCATGCCATCAGGAACAGCAATAATTACTCGAACTCGCTTGGCATCCAAATTACAATACCCTTAAACCCTCTGAACTGCCGCTACAGGTCCATAAACATTCTCTTTTTTCAACCAATGTGCAACAATCACCATCAACCTAATTATAAAGAAGTCGCTACTTACAATTCATCTGATTCATTTTACAAAATTAATCTTATACGGTACACTCCGATTCTAAATATTGCACCAACTTGTGCTTTAATCACTTGTAATATAAAATGTCGGACTGCACTAGTCGTGTACTGTAGTCTGAATCCAGGATGAGGATGTTCAGCAGAATCAAAAACTAAGAGAGCAAATGCCGCCTCCAGGTCGTTTATAGAACCCAAGACTCCCTGCCAAGTTGCACGTATCCTTACCAAAAATTCTACAAAAATTTCACCCCAATTTTATGCGATACACTTTTCTCCGTAAAATTTCTCCAAAGGCTGACGCTATTTTTAAAATTACCGTGCACAACAACACAATTGTCATTTCTTGCTAATTTCGCCCGCTTCTTTTCCAACCGTCTTCTAAAACCTAGAATTTTGCAGCACAAACAAGTGTTTTACTCCGAAAAGCTCGTTAAATTTACCAACCGTTCTGTTTTTTCTGAAATCCTTACTTCTGCTATCACTCCCAAACAACTAAAAACACGCCTCTCATATGCGCGTAACATACTATTATCTCTCTTCTACTCAAATCATGACGTCTTCCAGCCTTCATTCCATACCCTACCTAACTTTCTTATGACATTTCTACTTTTCTGGTATCCTTGTCTACATAATGTTTTCTATCTCTTTTGCCTTGTCCCTCTATAACCACCTTGTTTATAGTTGTTCTCCCTACTTTTCGGTGCGCCTTGAAAATCAATATATTTTGCAAACACGCTGCGTCTTTATCCCACTAATTGCCTTTAAAAATATCCTCGTCCTACAGACGTTTGAGAGTCACTACAACTGACCATATGATATCTTCCCTATGTTTCTAACACATGCTAAATATCATCTCTCGCTTGATTTTATCAATCTGCATATACACGTAACTGTCCGTTCCCTCTTATAGACCTGTTTTCAGTTAACGTTTTTTACGTAGAAATCAATTCTCAACGTTTAAAAGCTTTACTAGAATCGTCTTATTTGCTTGAACGTTCCTTCTTTGAAATTGACGTTCTAGATTGTTTTCGAATATTAAACCCTGGCAACTTACATAAATGTTTAAGCGTTATATTACTCTTTAGAAATTCACCTTACTCGCGTAAATTATCAACTTTTATGCTACACCCAACATGAAAAGCTTTTATAATAACACATTTGTACACTATTTTTACCCTTGCCATCGATCTTATTAGTAATTAATTATTATTCTAGTTGTAAATTGAAGCACAAAAATTAAACCTACATTTATTTTACATTATCGTATTCTTTAACTATATTGAAGCGTTTTAAATTCGAAATTGGTTTTTATGTACAGGGTACCTACAAATAAATAATTGTTTAACTTATGTACATTTATCTAAGCCAAGAAATCCACAGTAATATATATTGCTGTAATAAGGGGTTGTTTAGGGGTGTATTGAGTAGTAATGGTCGTGTAGTAACTATAAATAGCAACAGGAATCAGAAAACTGCATTTATTTAGCAGAAAAATAAGTAATTCGTAGATTATGTAAATAGCAAGCATTCAACACCCTGTATATAGACCGTAATTAATTTTATGTAATACTAGTAAGCATATCTTTCAAAAATAGAACGCGTATTCAGCAGAGAAATAATAATACATGTAATTAAAACTACGTTGGGCGCTATTTATAGCCTTTCCAGTTATATTAAGAGATTTTTCCTGATAGGTTTTTTCTTCTATGTGACCAGCTGAAAAAGCACAAGGAGGTTTGACGAGGATTTCCAGTAAGTGTAAAGAGCCCACGGCAAGTTTTGGTGGAAAATGGCTCGTAGATGAGGAAACCTCAAAAGGCTAAGCGGCTAGTCGAACTATTTGCTCTGGGTAGAACATGAGCTGTGGGTCGGGGTTGGACTGCGACCAAAAATGTAAAGAATATGGCGCCACCAAATTTTTGTATACGAAGAAGACCTTACTTAAGTTCCTTGTATAAGGCGAATGCGGAAACCTTTACTCAATTACCGCTATACAATATATTACTGAAACACAATCCCTAAAGTTTTCTTACCTTATGGCTCGACTTTGACCTTTATAGATGCACTGCTACACCTGTGAACAGATTAAAACAAAGATAGCACTGTTTGTGCATTTATATCCAAAATTTAATAATTAATTCGAATCAACCCTCATTCATTCCAATTAATAATCATAGTCTTGACCTAATAAAAATCTATTCCTTCAGTATTTAGTAAGTTATTTACAAGACATCTTCTTTAAATAAGTTTGATTAAATTAAATTATTAAAAGATATGTACATAGGTACTTGATAGCATCAGTATTTCTCACAGATAAAACATGGTAATTTCTATTAGCAATGTCTAGCAAAATTTATTCTCAAATGAATGAGTATGAGTTTCTTTTCTGAATGTTTAGCTATAAATTACAACTTCGGTTGGTTTTAGTAGCACTACTTAACCTCACATTCTATGATAAAATATTCCACTTAGCAATTAGTGAAATATAAAATGTAAAAATTTAATTTTATAAGATTTGAATAAATTATGTTTCAAATAATTAAATCAATTTTCATTAAATATAGAATTTAACTTTTTCTTATTTTCATAATGACACCTACCGTATATTAAATGTATTAATAAAAAGATTTAATGTGAAAATTTACAGGTTCCTGTTGCTTAATTTGAAAAATAACTAGTCTGTCATTCACCTAATGAACTTGAACATTACCACGTGATCAAACAAAAAATTATTTGTCTGCTATACCCAATGCTACAGCTGACGTATATGAAAGTAATATACATACCAGATGTTCATCCGATAGAAAAATACCTGCTAGGTATATGGGCCATACCCGGAATTATAATTGATGATTTATAATTTGCTTGTTTCAACAACTAAAACACAGGAATCTCCAATTCCATACAACCAAATTAGCTGCATACTGAAAATCCAAACACAACATCACGGCGTCCATATTAAATAATTGATGCACGCCAATTCGACATTCGTACAAAGGTTAAACTTCACTAGATACCGATAAATTTCATTTCTTGTCCAAATAAATTAGTTATATTTCTTAAATTTCAAAACTAATATGTACTAATTATCCTAAATTGCACTAAAAATATTGATTTAGTAAGACTATAAATTCAGTACTACTTACTGTTAACCAAAGGCCATTCAAACAAATTAACGTCTCGTCAATTGCGAGCTAATTCCAGCAAGTGTGGACATCAAAAATGCGCGTCGCCGAGACGATACCATTTCAAGAAAACAATTTAATTTTTATATGCTTCCAACACGTGGACTGAATTAACGTCATGATCCTTGAGTTCAAGGAACAATTGACCTCTTCTAACGACAGCTGAGTTGGAAGTGATAAGATGACATGGGTTGCCGCCTGACAACAAGCTTAATACTACAATCATCTAACAGAGGGAGCTCTTATGATGACACTAACAAAAGGCATCTTTTGTCACCGCATAATTTAAAATTTTACACCTTCAAATCGAAAGCTAGTATTGTTTTCGACAATATGTAATATTTATTTCGTAGATTGTGTAGCATTATTATACTTAAGTTGGTTATTAATAAATTAAATAAGTTAGATATCTGTAGAAATATTGTCAGAAAATAAAATTGTTACAGTGTTTAACAAGTTATAGACCAAATACGCAGAAGAGTAGATAAAACCTAACAAAGCTTCATGCAATTGCGCAAGAACAATAAACGCTTTGATAAGAAAACGCATAAATAAATACATAAACCAAAACAGCATTCATGTTAAATCGTTTAATTATGTACTAATCTCCAAAAGCTTTATCTATACAAAACAACAGACGTAAGGTAAAAGTCTGGCAACGGTAACAATAGCAAATAACAAGCATGATATTAAAATTAGAAATAATTTCATCAAAAACAGCATAAAAATACAAGGATATTAAAGACAAACATGGTTGGTCGCGACAATCTGTAAAACTGCTTGGAAACCCAACCCAAAGGTAGTGGGAAAAGCTATTTAACACCCACCGGTGATAAGACAGCTCAGTCTCAACTTGATGCACGTTGAATCCAAGACAGTTTTAACCAAATATGCACGCGTCAAATAAATAAAGTTCATAATATAGTGAAAATAGTGAAAATTGCGTTAAGAATATATGAAAAGTTTTTGCCGTTTTTTTCAGAAAACGTGAGTAGAAATTGGTTAATTAATTTAAATGAAATATTTTGTAATGATATAGGGCTTCTAATCCATGGTCCAAAGAGGACAATTTTAATCTGCGATTATAAGCAACTTCAATTCTAATTCACGTCGAAAATACTTATGGTTCTAAGCTGCTTCGAAAAGAAATTCTAATTCTAATCCATGGTCCTAAGAGGACAATTCTAATCCACGTCGAAAAAAATTCTAATCTGCGTCGAGAACAATTCAATTCTAATATTAATTCTGGTATAATTTTGAGATAATTCATAATATTCAAGTGGTATTTAAGAGAAGAGATTCAAAGCACATACAGAAAAATATAGAATAAAGTACGAGGTAATTTTTGGAAAGCAAGGGGTAACTGTACTGAAATATTGGTTCGACAAAGCAGAGCATTGGTATTCGATTGAGGACAACAAGACGGTGTTTATCCACAACACGAAACAACATATCAGGAGATCACAGGTCAGATCTATTTAATTTTAAGAGATCTTTTCAATTTAAATTTTAATACTGAATTCATTCAATTTATTCAAAACTTGTAAAGAGTCAACAGAAACATTGCATACGTTTAAACTTACGTAATAAATCGTAAGAAGGTCTCGAACGTTCCAGATTTTTTTGTAAAGATGTTGTTTTTGGTGACTTTATTTTAAATTAAAACAATATAAAATTTCGGATAAATAATCCATACAATATTAATAAATTGCAGGGTGTACTCAAAAAATTTCTAAAATTGTGAAGTGAAAGTATTATTTCCTTTCATTATATGAAATTAATTGACTTCATCTTATCAATTCAAATAAGTAATCAGAAAGGGGTAAAAAGAAAATTGATCATCGTAACGTTGTACACTCTGTGTAAATTAAAAGGGCAAGCCGTGGCATAATAATAAAAGTGAAAGATAAAAAGTGAGAAACACAGAGCGGTGGCGTTAAGTAGAACTTATTACACCAGAGTACGGCGTTATCATATCAATATATATATATATATATATATATATTGTCCTGTAATTTGTAGCTAATTGTAGAGATAAAAGGTCATAAATAAAACTCGTGGGTAGAGTAATAACTTATGAAAAGCTAATTAGGCATTTTAGGTAAATAGGTATTTTAAATAATTAAAATAGAGCTTAGTCAACGTATGATAATTTAGGGTTAATTTAATTTTAGTTGTATTTATTTAGAAAGGACGTAGCATAATATTTATTGTAAGATAGGGCAATAAGGATTACAAACAACGAGGTAAAAATAGCAGGGACGGTTGACCGTTGTAAATGTTTTACCAATTATTTTACCATGTTTGTTGTCGTAATTCAGGGGAAACGAGGAGCCGTTGGAACTTTTCACGATAATATAAAGGCGGTTGTGCGAGTAGTTTTAAGAAATGAGGAACGGTTGGTGCTTTTATATAGAATATTGTTGTACGTAAAAATTTTACGTGCCAACTTGAAAACAGGGGAGGTGTAGAAAGCCCATATAAACCACATTCAACGGAGGTGACTCTCTCTCTCTCTCTTAATTTGTTTTCAATCCTTCGCGAATAATCGAGTTACTTTTAGCGAAAGTATTTAGTAAATTTTTATGTATAATTGCACATAAGTTAGTGTAATGTCATGACAAATCAAGTCATTTAAAAATCAAATAAAGCATTTTAATTGAAGAGTAGATGAAGTTCGTAAGTGAAAACGATTACGATTTTGGTTTTGGAATGTACAAAGTTTATTAAAATTTGGAAGTATTTAATGGTGAAGGCAGCAATCTTTGATTAATTTATTATAAATGGAAATACGAAGAGTAAATTTTGGAAGTTCGATGCTTGTGGTTTTATTTTAAATGAAGAGATTTTGGGGTAACAGCATACACAAAGTGATGGTGATTCAACCGGGAAGCTGGTTCATGGACTAGTGCCATACTGGACGGCATCATTCTCAAAGGCTGGTTGGTAGTTACCTGTTGGAAAACAGTTACCAGATAACCAATTGTATAAAAACATTTTGTGATGAATATTTGCTATGGTTCTTTTGATTTTTTGTGTTTTGGAGTGTTTCTTATTTGATGTATTTAATAAACTGAAAATTTATGGGACTTTAGATGTAAATGAAATTTATTTAGTTAGTCAAGGATAATTAATTTACAGATAACCAGGCTGTTGTAAAAAAGTATAGGGGGCTTATTTTAATTTTGTAGTGCAGTAAATTTGCACTCACATTTAAAGAGTTTTACTATGAGCTCATGATAAGACAAAGGGGTTAACGTACGGTAGGAAAACCCTCTTACTTTAATAAAATATTTGTTTAATAAGGTTATCGAATTGAATTACTCTTGAAAATGAAATTGTGGACAACTCGAGTGTACATAAGGAAAGGTATTTGAAAAATGTAATATTTATTTTATGTAAATAGAGTGTGATGTATTTTGTGAATGGCGTTATTTTCAGTGTGTATGTAGGGTGTGAATTTCTATTAGGTTTCAACATAGAGGCAGTAAGCGGGAGTTTCTAGATTCAGCGGTAATAAGGTAGCGTTTGTGTTAGTATTAAGAGGTTTTAGTGGATTTAGGATTTAAAAGCGGAGCAGCCGAGGTAAACTACATAAAATTATGTTGACCCAACACTGAGGCACGAATTAGGGAGCCTTCACAGCATTATGACGCCCAATATGTGGGGCTCGATTTTTACAAGAAAACCTCATAGCATTATGACGCCCAATTTGTGGGGCTCAATTTTTACAAATAACCTTACAGCAATACGTATATGTATATATATATATACATATTGCTATGACAAGGGGGTTATTTAGGGATGTATTGAGTCGTAAGGGTCGCGTAATAAATGTAAATAGCAATAGGAATTAGAAAACTGCATTTATTTAGCATGAAAATAAATAATTCGCATATTATGCAAAGTGCAAACATTTAACACCCTGTATAAAAACCGCAATTAACTTTAATCAATGCCAGTAAGCATATCTTTCAATAATAGAACACATATTCTGCAGAGAGGTAATTATACATGCAATTAAACTACTTTAAGGAGCGTTCAAAAAGTTTATAAAATAGATACGCATGAGATAAGATAGAACTTAGTAAGTCTTCACGCAATTACGCATGCGATAAAAAAAAATAAAGCGCTTAGATTAGAAACGCACTTTCAAAAATAAGTTTTAAATACGAGACATAAACAGAAACACGTGGATTTACATCACCTATGTTACATCAATTATTTATTCAATTCCCCAAAAGCTTTATCTACACAAACAACAGCCATAAGCTAAATTAAAGTTCAGTAATAATAACAAAACAAGCGGTCAAAGATCGCGAAATAATAGAAATACAAGCATAATACGTAACCACATAATAATTTCAGCAGAAATAAAGCTTGTAAACTCCTAGGAAAATCCAAAACAACCATGGTTGGTTACAAGACTTTGTAAAACGGTTCTCATAAACCAATCAAAATTTAGATAGCGAAAACTATATAACGCCCGGAGTTGATAAGGAGGGCCAGTCTCAATTTCAACCACGTCGATCCTGCATCACTGTAACTCGAAAATTTACGCGTCGAAATAAATTTCAAATTAAATTACTAAATTTTGTGAAAAGTGTTGATGTATAATAATTGATGACAAATCACATTGAAGATATATAAAAAAGCTTTCGCCGTTTGCTGAAAAACGTTAGTAGAAGTTTGTTAATTAATTTAAATTAAATGTTTATAATTATGTAGGGGTCTAAGTGTGGTATTCAAAAATCTAAGTTGTATCTAAGTGGAGAGAGCTAAGGTGTATCTAAGTTGTATCGAAATTAAAATATCTAAGTTGAGAAATCCAAGTAAAGCACGAGGTGAATTTTGGAAACAAGGATTAACAAAATTATTGGTTCAAACTCACGTGAAGGAGCACAAAGCAGAGCATTGTTTTTCGATTGAACTTAATACAAGGGGTGTTGATTCACCACACGCAACAGCAGACCAAAGGGGAAAAGGACTCACCAGGAGATCACAGGTCAAGGCTAACTAGTATAAGGAATCATTACAAATTTAAATTTAAACACTGAATATATTTTTTCTAATTTGTAAGGAGTCAACAAAAATAATCAATACGAGAAATTTTTGTAAAGAGGATAAAAGGTTTTGAACGTTCTAGATTTTTTCAGTAAAAGGTCGTTTTTGGTGACTTTAAATTAAAGAACGGGAGATACAATTTTTGGAATAAATAATATAAATTGATTGAAGGATTTATTTGTCAGATTACAAAATTGTGAAGTGTAGATATTATTTCCTTTCATTATACGAATATCGATTGACTTCGTTTTATCATTCCCAACAGGTAAGATTTGAAGGGGTATATTATTTGATCATCGTAACGTTGTGCACTATGTGTGAATTAAACTGGGCTAGCCGTGGCATAATTAAAATTAGAATATTAGAGAAAAACACAGAGCGGTGGCGTTCGGCAGTAAACTGGACGTTTATTACATCGGCGTGCGGCGTTATCATATCAATATGTATTACATTATTTTTTCATTACTAAGTATTATATTAATTTTATATTTTGTTCCTAAAATTGGTTAAAAAATTGGATTAGTATAAATTATAAAAACTATCCCTCCCACACACACAGTTGTCTGTGCCCCCCAGTTGTTCGTATCCGCCCCTGGCTATAACGGGTTAATATTTTTATTACTACACCTGTCATTTATTATTGAATAATTCCACACTAGATAACATTTCAAATAAGTAGCAATCAAAATAAACTTCGATAAATATACTCAACTACAAAATTTTGTAAATATCTGATTCAAACACTAATTTTTGCACTGCACATCAACCTACACAGATCACATTATAAAAAATAATGACGTCGTCAACGTACGCAAATGCAAGATGAATACTTAGTAATTACAGGTGATTACGTGTGATTACAGGTGAATGCCAGTAATTACAGCTGGATACAAATGACTACAGGTGACTAGAGATGAATACAAGTGATTACAGGTGAATGCAAGCGATTATAAATGATTACAGGTGATTACAGCAAGCGTTCCAATGAATACTCATTGACTAACTTCTCGATTTAAATATAATAACTTTCATATGTTAAACATTGAACGGTTTCTGACTTCCAACACGAAATATACATGCTAAATAAAATAAAAGAAATTGATGAAACTCTCAAGTAGGGGTGTCCATTTATGCATACGTGAGCATTAATAAAATGCAGTTCCCTGCGACATCATACATTTTAATGAAAATTCGTTTCAACACGAGTTATGTGATCCCCCATTTGTTACACCTATGAAACTAATAAAGTTACTAGGAAATATTAGGAAATATTAGGAAATGTGCAACAATGTCATAAAAGACAAATTATTACAATTTATTACAATTATTTTAGTTCCCACAAATGGAAGCGCTAGAAAGCAGCCCAAGGATAAGTGACACTGCAGATGTCAGGTCACAGACGGTCGTAGGAAGTCACGTACCGAGATTACGCAGAATAAGCCTGCAACATTGTAATTATGAATAGCTTTTAAGATAGCAACTATGTATTATTAGTAGAGTCAAGTGTAAGCAGACATTAGGTCTGCAAGTTCCCACAGAATTGTAAAGAGGTAGGGAGATTATAAAAGGACCGGGAGCTCCACTCGCGGTCAGTTCATCAACGTTCAGCTTTCACATTGCAGTCCGTCGGTAACTCACTTGTACAATTAAGTATTAACTATTTCGACTTAGAATAAATTAATTCAAGATTGTAAAATTCCATTGTTCAAATCTGTTTAAATAAAATAAATGTGTTAAGGACCAAAGAAGTCTTTTTAAAAAAGGACCGCTCGAAGCCACGAACCTTAACTCACGTAGTGAATCAAATTCGTTTAACAGTCATGAAGCACAAGTGATCCATCGCTATTCAAAGAGTCCTTGGTTAATTTGCGTGGTTTAGGTTTTGTTAAGGCAGTCAGATTAAGTTTATTTAAGATAAAAGTTCGACTCTCTTATGAAAGTTTGTAGTTGATTTTGACAAGCAACCCACACAAGCATCCTAATGTTTTCGCTTTGTACTCTAAAAGTAATTTTTAAAAGCTTAATATGTTAATATGCTTGATTCTGAACATCAGATAACTGGTTTGAAGATAATATTGGTTTTTTATATATGAAACTTAAATTTTCTGGTGAATTAGCGCATATTTTGTGTACAAAAATGAGTACAGAGATTAAATTTGAAATAAGGTTATGTTTCAATTAGCTTGAAACGGGATTTAGTCAGGACAAAGCTGTAAATTTATATGTATCTTGTGTTTCTAACCTTAAGTAACTTAATTGCCGTATGCATTAAACCACATTTTCAGTGGTAGACTTTTCGTGATGAAAGAGCTTTATTCGAATTTACGGTTTAATTTGTGTGAAACTCGCTTTATGAGGTTAAGCACGATTTGGAATTAAGCTTGGCTTTCTGTGCAACAACAAAAATTAAGGCATAAAATCATTATTGCACAGCTTGGGCCTGTAATGTGTTACAACTATGTTTGAAAAGAGACGTGCTTTAAATTTTACTCCGATACAAATGACGTTGACGTTGAGGCCTGGATCTTGTATTCTGACAATGTAAAAATCCTTTGATGTCGATTGCGCTGCTCAAAATTACGTTTTGTTAGAAAAGCCGAGTAGCAATGTGTTTTAGAATAGCTTTATTTTCTCTTTTCATCAACACAAACGTGCATATCATACAAATTAGAAGCACCATAGGCTAACCTATAAGTATATAGTTCTTATTAGAATCAAGATTAGTACCCATATAATTTATATGACCTTTTCTGGAGACAACAAAAACAATAGTATTCAAGTCACAAAAATGATTCTAGGACAGACATAGATTTAGCGTGGGTGTTCGGATCGCTTGTTTGCAAATTCATAATACCAACCACTCCATTTAGAAATTATTATTCAATACAGGTCGTAGTTTGCTCTGATATAATACATTAGTAGTACGTTTCCCCAATAACATGTAGAACCTTATTACGTAGCACTGACTGAATTACAACTGTTCAAAGACTGATATTTCAGAATGACGTTATGTTGATTGTAACGCTAGCGCGTTACTTTAATCAACATTAAGTAGTAGAAAAATTATTTTTAAATTCGGTCAGTTAAATGAGCTTTTAATACGAAAACACTCTGAGAGATTGCATCATAAGTTTTCCAATCACGGTGATAGGATCGAGCAACCCGATTGGATCGCAGATCTTAATTTATAATAATTTTGGTAGTTTAAATTTGGATACATAAAAAAATAGGAAAGTACTTAATATATTAAACACAAACAGTATACCCTTCGTATTAATTTGTAATTGTAATTCAAGGATAAATAAAGAAGAGGTTAATGAAAGTTCACAAGCAATTTGTGAGAACGGATGTGAATACATTGTATACCAGTGGCAACGTTGTACTGCAGGTGCAGGTCACAGACGGTTATAAAAACCGCAATTATTAGAATTAAAATTGTTACTTTGTATTGTATAAATTAATAAAGAAATAAGCAGACATGAGCTCTGCAATTCCCACAGAAATGTGAGGGGCAGAGACAACATAAATACCCCTAGAGCCCCAAGATAATCAGTCAGTCTTGAACCTCTCAGTTTTTACATTGTTGGTAGTTCAGGCTATTCGCTCTAATTTAAATTCATTTAACAGTAATTTCGACTTAGAGTAATTTTGTATAGTTTGTTAAAATTCCACTTGTAAATTCTGTTTAAATAAAAATTGTTACAAGAGTTTTTGGAAGAAGACTTTTTAAAAAGGCAGCTTCCAAGGCCCAAAACGTAACTCGCATTATAATAAATTTTGGTGTAAATAGGACTTGATATGTTGAATTGTTTTGGTTTAGTTTCCAGAATATAATTTTTTGTTAGGTTTTACTTTTGCTTTTCTATTATTGTTTGAACATCTATACAGACTGTTTCAAATTAACTTGGCACCATTGCTAACTTTGTTATTATTGGAGCTATGAGGTTGGTCAAATGAGCAAAGAAGCTTAGTTTTTACAGCTGATTACCATGGACAGCGCAAAAAAATAGCACAACGTCGCAGTTTCGAGATATTGATCAAAACACTTACTTTTTAAATGGAACACCCTGTATATTTTTAATTTAAATAAATGGGATATAAATTCTCAATAAAAGTCTTATACACTCTTATATCAAAATCCTTAAGATAAAGTAAATATTAACAAATTTGTAATTTAATCAAGGTAGGCGCGGATATTTGAACAGAATTCATCTGTTTAACAAGTTTATGTTATTTCGTGTGTTTATTTGTAGCAGTCAACTTTAAGAAGTATTAATAACATTGTTAAAATGCCTTTTACTCATGAAGAAAAGTATTATATGTTGGAGACTTTTATAATATGTAGAAAAAATAGTACCAGAGCATTAAGTTGCTATCGCGAAAACTTTTCTAATCGAAACTCTCCAGACCGAAGATATTTTCTAATTACAGAAAACTTAGAGACAACGAAAATTTGTTTTTGAAGAAAAGAACTAGAAAGAGATTTATAATTAGTGAAAACGTTGAAACAAATGTATTAGCTTATTTTGAAGCATTTCCAAATGATTCTATTACGGAATTGGTAAAAATAGTAACCTTTCCTTAACAGTCATTTATAGAATATTAAGAAAACAAATTTATTCCTTATAAATATCTTCCTGTGCAAACTTTAGTACCCGGAGATAAGGAAAGACGACTTATTTTTTGTCGCTGGTTAGTTGCTTCGTGTAGAGAAAATCCTGGCCTTGTGAAAAGTATAATTTGGAGCGACGAATCGAATTTTTCGAATTCTGGAATGTTTAACCGTAAAAACATGCATAACTGGTTACGCGAAAATCCACTGTTAAGTTTCCCATCTCATCCACAAATAAAGTTTAGTTTAAATGTATGATGCGGTTTGATTGGTAGTAAAATAGTGGGCCCTTTGTTTTATTACGGATCGCTTACTGGAGCCAGATATATGAACATTATGGAAGAAGTTTTTGAAGAATACCTGAATGAATTAATCTAGAAGATTGCCAAACCATTTACTTCCAGCAAGATGGAGCTCCAGCGCATAATTTTCGCGAAGTTGGCGCAATGATGCAAAGACTTTTTTGAGACCGGTGGATAGGAACAAACGGACCTATAAAGTGGCCATCTCGTTCACCAGACTTGTCGCCTTTAAATTTTTTCTTTTGGGGCAACATAAAAAATAACGTTTACGAAAGAAGATACACCAATGTAGCAAAATTAAAAAACAGTATTTGATTAGGTATTAATTCAATTGACAGTAGGAGTATTGCAAATGCTACAGGGGGTGTTATTAGGCGAGCCTTAATGTGCATTCAAAAAAATGGAGGATTTTTTGAACATTTTATGTAATTTTAGTGTGTTAAATAAATGGTTTATTTAAAGTCACGACTACCTTAATTAAATTACAAATTTGTTAATATTTACTTTTTCTTAAGGATTTTGATATAAGAGTGTATAAGACTTTTTGTTAAGAATTTATTTCTCTTTCATTTAATTTAAAAATATACAGGGTGTTCCATCTAAAAAGTAAGTGTTTTGATCAATACCTTGGAGCAGCGTTGTTCAATTACTTTTTTGCGCTGTCCATGGTAATCAGCTCTAAAAACTGAGCTTCTTTGCTCATTTAACCAACCTCATAGCTCCAATAATAACAAAGTTAGCAATGGTGCCGAGTTAATTAAAAACAGGCTGTATATTGATTCTGAATGATTAAGAATTCTCTAACATTTTGTTTTGGTATAAAATAAAAAATATTAAATCATGTGCGTTGTGAAATATTTGTTGAGTGAATCCCTGTTAATTTCCCCCTAAACATTTTCTTGGGAAACGACGATAAATCCTAAGTCTCAAAACGCACGTTCCTAGAGTAATTAACTCTAGTAAAATTCCACATGAGACGAGAACTGTAGCGATTAGTATAATACGAACTAGTTAAGTCGAGAGAATTCGACGTACAAAATCATTAAAAAGAAAACGTGTTTTAAATTTTATACAGATATAAATTTCATTAAAATCTGAGACATGATTCCGCCCTGCATTTAAAAAATTCTTTGATGTCTAATACATTGCGCAACATTATACTTTACTGAAATGCAAATCAGCACATCGTCGTCTTATTTCTATAAAAAAATTTATTCTAAGCTTTTAGCAAGACAGCCATGCACTTCATACAAATTGGGACATTCTCGGTTTATTCAGAAATTAACAAGAAATTTTAGTTCCTAGATCATGAAACAATTAGTCACTGTTTTATCTGCATAATGGGAACTTACCTGCAATAATATTCCAGTCACAAACATGATTCTAGGACAATCGTAGGCTTGGAGTGGGTGTTCTTTATGGTTTATTTGCTAAGCGGCAACGCCAACCGCTTCCCTTAGGAAATCGTTATTCAATACTGTTCGTAGTTGTTCAAACTTTGAACAAATTAGTGCATTTCCCCAATAAACCAAGCAAGTTTATCGTGCAGGTCTGACTAAATAGAAACAGTTTGATAGACTGTAGTGGTGTTGCAGTAACACATATTGTAGGTGTAACAATGGGGAATAAACTTTGTTAACTGCATTAGCTACGCTTTTCAATGCATACAAGTTGAAAACATGTACTAGAGTTTCAGAATTATTTGAGAATAATCATTAAAACCATCAGTTTAAAATGTGTTCATATCTAAGTTTAAGAAAAGCCATTTGGTAGCAGTAATTACAACTTCAAGAATTTTATTAGGGAAACTGAGTGGGACCATCGGTATTGTTGTTTTATTTGCTTCCGCTACAGGTCAATACTTGATACTGAGACAATAATCCAAAAATCTATTGAGCATTATTTGTGTAAACAATTTGAAATTTGTCATCAGTTTTTTGAAAATCAGGTTGTAGAAATAAATTGATATAACTTCAGTTAGATCAGTGAGTTTGTTACAAGTTTTCCTTTTAGGATAATTTGTATGCCTCACGACAAAACTCTAGGCTTTAGCAACAAAGCGGGTTTGGGGGTTGTTTTCAAAGATGTTCTAATGAGCGCCACTACATTTAGTAAAAAAGGGAAAAGTGAAACCTAAAAAAAATTGATACCAATACGAAAAGTTAAAAATACAGCGATGAAATACCTGCAGCAATTTCATCCTCTGATTTAGTTCAAAATTAAAGCAATACCATAAAGTTAACGTAAGTATCACTTGGTATCTCATAACCTAACCAAGTATCATTAGAATATTTGATCCTTTTAATTCCCGTGAAACCTTTCTTTTAATAAAAAGAAATGATAATTTTCTTAGATCGTATAACGAAATGTAAAAATATTTCTGTTACGAATTAGCAATTTATAGACTAATATTTCATAATAAATTCTGTGTTGTTAGTATTAAAAAAATTTTATTGTCCTTATTATTTTAAATCTCAAAGAATAAAAGAAATCTGCACCTTAGTGTTATAACGAGAAATAAAATTTCTCTTTAAAAAATTTTGTGTTTGTACAATATTCTTAGGTACAAACGGTATCTTCGTTGCTAGTGTTTCAGAACAGTGAGCTCTGGTCAGTTAAGTTCGAAAGCAGATCAGGAGTAGGAAAAATATAGGTACTTGTTTGTGTTTATCAAATTTTGTAGTCAATACCAGAAAAACCGTGATATTAGTTTCCCAAACTTTCCTTTTGTGCTGTTTGTTTCAGTCACGCGTGTTATAAAAAAACTTTGGTGGCGCTTATTGTTCTACTTTCGAACTTTAGTCAACCCATTGACAAGCTAATGCAACCGCGGGTAGCACGCAGTTAGCGGCAAGTCTTTTGAGAGTTTTTCCTTTTTTTGAAAACTGTTTTCCATCCTAGTCTTACTCTGGGCTAGCTAATTCTTCAAAAATTTTCGAGTTGTAATTTAGGATCCTTTGTATAAAAAAAAGATTCACGTTGTATTTGTCACACTGGCAAACACAGTGTAATAATAATTAATTCTTGCTTGATTTTTTATTATTAACTTTATCCTTGTGACTATCAGCTAAAAAATTACACCTTTAAATTTCCTAAACCCTAACCTGATATCACATGGTCAAGAATTTCTTCTTATTAATGTAAGCCCAAGGTAAAGTTGGTTGGAGAGTGGCTTGAGATAAAGAAAAACTCTTAAGACATAAACGGCTAGTCGAGTGTTAGCTCTGGGTAGATCATGAGCTTGGGTCATGGGTTGTTAAAAGACCAAAAATATATTTAATGAGCGCCACCGTATTTTTCAATACAATAACCAACAAAATTTAACTGTGCTTGTATAAGGGGAATGCGGAAACCTTATCTTAACACCACTAACTTAGCCATAAAACCTGAATTTCACTCTTTAAAACACACTTACCAAGACCTCAAACACCAGATGTCATACAGATGTCTCGGCTTGACCTGTGAACAAACAAAGGTACAACATGGACACCATTTGTGTCCTCAAAAACATTTGCCAAAAATAAAATAATAGAATTTAGGCTTCTAAAATATATACCCGGGAAGTTTGTTATCATTACACACCATTTTTAATCGGGGATGACTTGTAATTTTTTCTTTTACTTGAATTCTAAATAATAAAAAGTCATTCAAAAACAAAATAGATTCTATTTGAATAAATTTCTGGATATATGTAACTACAATATTTAAGTTTGTATCTTTATAAAATTTTCTCTTAATAATTTTTCTAGAACAGAAATAGATTAGTGAAGTTTTACATTCAAAATTAGGAAGATCTCTGAATGGATCATTCTATAAAATTTAAATATACTGACTTGAAATTTCTAAGTTACTCATAATACATAATTTTCTTTAAATCAATGAAGTACTTCCTTGATCTTCACAAGAAAATTTAATTATCAAAGTGCTGATATTGTAGAATGTAATTACTCTAATTTATTTTTATTTAACAGTAAGTACGCGAATTTCACATTTCGATGAAAAATGCAAGTTTATGACCTCAAAATATTTAAACATATTTTAAATTAAATTAAGACGGCATGTGACGTCTAGATAGGACAACTGAATTTATGTTTTTTATATATCTGACATAAGATGTCATTCACAACATTATTAATGTACTATTTGTGTACATGTGCAAACATTCTGACAAACAATCGACTTGTTATTTAATTCGCTGATTCCTCAAAAGCTATTTTCTTTTTACGTTACTCAAATATTTAATTATTTATAGTAATTTACTCTATGTTCAAAGTTATTAAATCCTAAAGAACACTTACGTGCTACGAAACTGCTCTGAACGAAAGGTACTGGACCTTGACCTCAGCTGTCGGAAATTTCCATAACCATCAAAGTTCTTCGGAATACAACTATTATATAACAAAACCAACCTCAGCTCGAATGAATTTTTTTTCAACAAAACTTCAGCTCCAAGATTTCCTTATTTGATGTTATTTATTGGTGAAGTTGAAATATACGGAACACATGTGAAATTGCCTTCTACGTTACTGCATTTTATATTAAATAAGACGTAACCATATATGTTCTTGCTTTAAAATATTGCCTTAAGAAATTGTCTTAAGTTATTATCGGAGATATTGCACTAAGATGAAAAATATTAGTATAATCTATTTAATTAATGTATACTAACTGTATTAATGATGTCAAAAGGGGCTTCCATCTTCTTAGGCCTGCAGGGATCAACTGAACTGCTCTGAGTAGAGCTTATAGAAAATCATGCTCACGCTACAGCTGTTAGGCTCCACCTCCAGACACTAAGAATTTATCAATTATTTTCTTTTTCTTACTCTGTTAGAGGCCACGTGTTTAAACACGACCATCTTGACTTCACTAACTTGTAGAACAGCTTGCCCGTTCGAACGCTGATAATGAAGTGAACAAATTGACAACTCAACAGAGCTTAGTAACGAACTTTAGAGCATAATCTGTAACGTGCATTTTTATAGCTCAACATTTTACGCTTTTTCCCAATTAGTAAATACATTTCGGTAACTACTATTTCTATATTTTATATTTATTAACTCCTTAGGCGAATGCGTCGTATTATAATGAGTGGATTGCATCGTTCTTGTCTTGCCGTTCGTATAGATTTTGTTCCTTATGTGGATATACAAGTCTAGATAATAGACGATAAGAGGTTGTAATAGCAACGAGTGGAATAAACAGATGAGTAGTGGTAGTTTGTTCTTGGTCCCTATATATTAATTACGTTGAAAATACTGTTTCTTCTTTGCTTTGACAATAGTGAGCATTAAGCGGTATCAATTTTTCGAATTGTTCATGAACAAGCACGGCACGATTTTAGTTGTTTTTCTTGTGAAATAGAAGTTGTATATTAACTGTAGTAAGTGTAGTGCTAATTACGATTGCAGTAGTATGGTTGATAGGCGAACGTGTTTGGTCGACGCACGTGTTTTACGGAACATTGTGGTTTTTTTTTTGGTGCTTTGTCTTTTGATATTTAAACTGTGTGTGCGATCTAGTTTCGCGGTCCTTTTCTTTTTTATCAGAGTAGTGCATACTTTGGATTATCCAAATACAGTTGATACTGTAGTTTCTAAATTTTCTAACCCCAAAGAATCTAAAACAGATCATTGCTTGCGCAAATTTCGTTATTTGCGAAATATAACAGATTACCGGTTTACAAAGGTATTGGTTGAAGTTTCTCACTGCTTTTTGGATGTTTATGAAAATAATATACATTTGGTCCCAGTTGAAATTAAACTAGTGCTACAGAATATTTCGAAATTATTGTCTCAGGAAATAGAATTAACAAGAAATTTATCAATGCTACATAGTTCCGTCGCGTGATAATGTCTGCTGCTAACACCAGTGAAATACGTAGGTGTGATTAGGGTAACGTGTGATAAGTTCCATCAACACCATCCCAGTCAAGGGTGAAGTGCTGCGTTAGTGCCAGACATCGTGAATCCCACACTTCAATTGCAAGGAAGCGTTACTGAAGGACCTTTTGTAAGTTGAACTATTTCCTACTTGTTCTTACTGTAAATATCTATCCGTTGTTTTGCCATATCTTTGTCGTTCGGATACCTTTTACAATAGAATTGCATGCTATTAAGAAACAAAAAGAGAAACAAAACAAATTAGTTTGAGTAATTTGAATATTTGGACAGGAAAGAAAAAAAAAATCAATGCTACTGGATTGCTCATATCAATTGTGTCTTATCTATTTATCTTTTGTTAACATTTTGTCTGATTTATGTTTAATTGGTGTGTGAGGAAACGTTTCTGCTACTCCCCAATATTACCTCACTTTGTACTAAAAATTTTTGTATTGCTTTTACCGTTGTTATATTATGTAGATTATCTAAACAGTTTTTTTTTACATTCTACAAAGTACTGAACAATCTATGCTCGATCAGCATGCTATGCTTTTTTCTTTATTTCAGGTTTGCAGGACTAATTTTTTTTTATTGCAGGTTTACTATTCTAATTTTTTTTATTGCAGGTATTGTTACTAACTCCTTACAGCCGCGTACATAATATGTTGGTCTGCTTTCTACAACCCCCTAATCTCCGATTGAGCCCGGTCATTTCTTTGATTTTCTTGGTGTTACGCACGGCTACGAGCCAACGTAGCATAAATTTGGCGCCCAACGTGGCTGCCTCGATAAACGTAACAAAACGCAAAAGAATCTATGTGTTATTATCAATTTTATGTATTAATTTCTATTGGACGGTAATTCACAAATTAAATATTTTAAATTATAGCTGTTTTATTTTTATTTTAAAGAACGAAGTGTAGCTAGAAAAAAAATACGTTACAACAGTTACGTAGCAAAAGTTTTTGTTCCATTGCTGTCAGTAATGGGATTCTAGTAAAATAAAACACATTTGAACGAGTTATATTTGCATGCCAATAACACGCAGAGGAATAAGGCAAAATTCGCGAGACTGGCAGTAAAATTAGATAAAATGCAAAAATATTGAACCAGAACGCAGCTAAATTAGAAAAAAACACAAGTTTTACAGATAACCGCTGAAAACCATACGGAAAAACTAAAACAGGACGAAAAATCAATCAAAATTAATTGAAAATAACAACCAATTAAGAAAGAAATTTACACAGGAAACTATAAAATCCGCAGAAAATATGGAAGCTAAATTTTCCGGTGTTTGCTAAGTTTGGTAACTAAGTTTTCAGATAATTTATTAGAAATTTTGCATTAGCAAGCTAAATTCTACGAAAAATTGTTAGAAATGTTGCGTAAAGTGATTGAAAAGGGGCTGGAGATGGAAGAACAAATTAATGCGCGAACAGCACAAACACCAGAACCCTCTACACCAGTGACATAGCAGCATGCAACAGAATGTAAGAATGTTAGGGATAGCGAGACGACGCTAAGGTTCGTACTAAAACACCTACATTTAATGAAAAGACGCATTGAAGACTATTTCAAGCAATTCAATGCTGCCGCAAGAGCTAACGTCTGGAACTTTGTCAAAAGGGCAACCGCGATGATTGTCACGTTACGAGGTAAAACCTTAAATATTCTGCAAACCATACCAAACCATGATCATCTGCAAAAGGTGTACCACGCTCAAGTGACAAACAGTTACCAAAAGGCCAACGAAAATTTACAAGAGTTTAAAGCAGATATTGCTCGCGGGGTGAAATCAATCTACCTAACAGCACCGGACAGCTACTTAGAATATCTGGCAGTACAGGTCTTTATTGACGGAATATGCGAACGAGGAGACTTAACAAGCACTACGACTGTCTTGGCCGAGGACCCTGGATGAGGCGCTAGCTCAAGTTTTAGAATTTGAAGTGGCAAAGCAAGCTTCGCATCGTGGTAGTGGCAAAGTAAGATGCTCCGTAAAGGAGCAAAGCCAAGAACTTTCTGAACACCTACCAAAGAGGATAGGACTCAGATGTTGGAATTGTGACAAGTTTGGGCATAAACATTCCAAATGTAAATCGCCTAACAAAAATCAGGAAAGTTAGATAATTAGGGGGGGGGGCGGTGACAGAAAGGAACAAAAATTGACCTCCATATATTCTGCCCCAGAGGCCATCATCTAAGCATGCTGACAATATATACATATAGAGACAGGTTAACCCTAAGACCATGCAGTTCTTGATTGACACCTGAGCCATTAGGGCAATCGTTAATCCAGATGTAGTAGGTGACTGTGGTAAAGTGCTCCCCGCGACGGTACGTCTTCGAGCCGTGGTTTATGAGTAAATTCAAACGCACGAAATGGTAGATGCAAAAATTGGAGTGATATACAAAATATTTGACAATTAATTAGTAATAGCGAACATTACCAAAGAAGATATCTTGAGAATGAATATCTTGAAGAGGTATGGATTATAGGTAGATATGAAAGTAGATGTCTTAAGAGTAGGGAACAAAAAAATGCTGTTTCGCGAAGTAGATAACGTGTCTGTGCGAATTTGTCTGACGGACGACATTATCTTTACAGGAAGGGCAGAAAGTACGGTACCAAGACGCTTGGATGATGCTCACCGGTAGGACTTTATGCACGCTATTGTCCATATTACTGACGAATCCTTCGGAAAGGGCATGCTTGTGGCAACGACTTTGACCAAGGTAATGATGGAGTACCTATTCGAATCTTTAACGAGAATATACATGATATTACGTTGAAAAAAAATGCAACGGTTGAGTGGTATTCTTCGGTCGTTCGCTTGCCGAGGTTTGTCGATGTTGTGAAGGAACTGCCCACTAAAGAGTGCTTTGCGAACTATTGGACCAGTTGACGAAACCATACAAGAATCTTTAAAAATAGCAACTAGCAGGACTTAAAAACTTGATCCAACGGTACTCAAACGTGTTCACTGTCGACAGTGGTCGATTAGTAAAGGCCGCTGTAGTCAAGCATAGGAATCGATGTAGGAGACGCCCGTCCAATGGGAAAGCAGCCAACAAGACTCCCATTGGCAAAATACAAGATTCTCAAGAAAATGATTGGATATATGGATGGGTAAAGAAAAATTGAGCGTTATAATAGCCTTTGAAAATCGCCTGCTGTACTTGCAAAAAAAGACGAGCCGATAAAATTTTGTATAGACTACAGACGAACGAATGACGTGACCAAAAAGTATAGCTACCCGCTTCCGAGACTTGACAGCACTCCAAATATACTTTCAGGGATGGGATGGTTCTGGCAAGTGGATATGGAACCAAAATATCGAAAGAAAACCATTTTTGCTATTGGTAGTTGCCTATGACAATCTACAGGTACAGCAACGCTCCTACCACTTTTGAGCGTATAATGGATAACATTTTGCGTAGGCTATTGTGAGAAATCGTCTTGCATATGTGGGCAACGTGATTGTGACTGTGGAGTCGTTTGGGAAACACTTGGAACATAAGAATTGTTATGAAGACTCGTAGAAACAAAGCTGAAGCTGAGTCTATAGAAGAGTCAACTTTTCCAAAACAGTCAGAGGTCTGAAAGACCACACGGTTAATGGAGCGAAATTGTTGCATGTACTACCTAGTGACTAAGCAACGATCTTCTGCTAAATCACATTGTCAGGGTCTGTGGAAGGTGTTAGTGGACCTCAACGGTCCGATCACATTTGGAGGCAAGAGTAAGCTATACTCAAGGTCAGTTGTGGACTCGAGTGTGTTACGAAATATGCTAGAGGTACTATTTCAAAAAGCCGGAATTCATATCTTGATATGTGGTTACAATCCAAATAGTACGGCAACTGCTATAAGGAGTGCTGTTGCTACTTCTATCAGCATAGGAACTGTAGAAATGGTTCTGACTATTCTTACCGTCACAGGGACTTCCAACGTTCTGTGACAGAAAAGCTTTTAAAGGGGGCAGCGTAACGTCCCGTCGTTTAATCCATCTCACACCAGAATAATACAAACGAGGTATTTCTACACAAAAGGTAATTGTTAGCTATCCTGTGGTATGACATCTTTAGATGGATTTGTTTGACAAGTTATGAGTTTACATTTAAGGGATTTGTTAATCTTGCAATGGGAAACCTCTAGAATGTTATTCGCATAATTTCTGGTACATTCTCAACCTTATTTAGAACAATTGGTTAGGGTATAAATTGTCGTTGATGGGTTTTGAAGTTCAGTTCTAGTTTAAATTTTTGATTATAGTATTACACTTTTTCGAGCAATAAAGTTGCCATATGAAATACAATAGTAGTACATTCTGTTAATATAAATTGATCTATTTGATCGATATTAATTAATTACAGTACTTCGATATAAATTAATTATAATTCTTCCTCAGTAATTAAAAAGATAGCATAGTAGCTTTAAGTAGTTTACATTTATACTGTTTACTATTAGCTGGAAATAAATTGTCGAAAGTGTTTATTTCATTTTTGTTGAAAAGGCTTGTATCATCGGTTTGATAATAAAGAACTATTGTTTTACAAGAGATTTTTCGCTACATATGCTTGATCATTCTACCTCCAATAAAAATTAATGAATTGACTAAACTTCCAGTTGCATATATGCACATAGTTGACCACAGTTGTTACAATCATAATTTCTGCACCCCGCTCGCTTAAGGTCCAAGTTCTTTGAGATCAAAATTTTTACAGGATATTAAAACTGAGAGGTAAATATAATCAAATCTTAATCGACTTTAAACATCAAAACGAATATAAATAGAAATTTTATATCTTTGCATACAAGAATGTATAATACATGTTTCTAGTATTATCTATTTTTGACCTGGGCCGTTGGGCCGCATCTTTATCAAAATAGACGATCCTGTTTTTATTTATCTATTATTTATACTTATGCTTTTAAACACCTCGTCCCTATATAACCCAGTCAATGAGGATCCAGATAAGATGTTTGCGTACCATTAATACTAAAGTTTTTGCAAACAGTTTTGTTTCGGCGCACTGATTATACCAAATCAAAAACGTCACCATCCATGCCAGATCTGGAAATGTCAGCTAACTTGAAGTTTAGGCGACATTTTATTGTTTTTTGATATCTTTAAAAATATGAACTTGACAAAAATATCTTGAATAAAAATCGTAGACGAAAAAATTTTCAACTAAAAAGTTTACATCAATTATGGCCGTCCTTCGTAGCATATGGCGCCGTGCACTGTAGTAACTGGGAAAGTTCTACGTAGGAAGCAAACGCACCGAGATGCGTAGGATTTATTTTTTATTATTGTGTGTTACTAAACAAAATATTGTTAATTAAGTATTGCTGACTATTTTAAAACATTTTATCATAGGTTTTACTTATTACTGCATATATAAACTAAATGTGATTCTTTAGCTATTTTGTCTTACAAGTTGTTACACCATGAAACAACCTCCAAGCACCTTGGGCCTTTACTTGAATACCTGAACGTGAGCACTTAGTGGTTGCCCCTGGTGGTAAATGCCCTAGCTAGCGGCCAATCACCCTTATGAATTAAACAGTTTAAATTAGTATCCCTTTAGACTTATTAATAATAAATTAGAACACTGTAGCATTAAAATAACTGATACCCTTTTACCACAAAATATTTTTAAAAACTAAATACTTATTTCGACCACAATGTGATCATCATCAGTAGTACACTAAAAAATAAAAATCATTAAACTAAAATTTGTTCAGAAAACTCCTCTGAGGATATTCTTCTCACCACGTAGGCTGAAGTGATCCTTCACAAGAAACAATTCACTAAAATTTGTTTTGAACACCTGACGATATGCTCCTCACCAAGTAAACTGGTGATCTTTACAAAACAAAGTTAATTGTTGTCTGTATAAACAAAACTCACTGACATATCAGTTATCACAGTGGTTGTCAAATGAACTTAAGAATTTAAAGATAAATAGTTTGGCTGTACAAAACACCCTATAACTCGGTATCTAGTGCATATAATCAATTATGTTGCAAATTTTACTAGCTTTAAGTTTGTATATAATCACGTTTTAGCGCAGTTCAATAGTTTTCGAAAAATTAGCAAAAGTAGAAAAAAAAGTATATTTTTGGTCATTGCTGCTAGAACTCATCTTTAATTCATCAGGACTTTTGGTTTATTCATCACTAGGTACTTACAAATAAGGGTGCACAGTTTTAAAACTTATGGAACTTTTTGAAAGTAAAGCCCATTATTGGTCTGTGTTGACGGGACTATGCAGTAACCGTCTGCAAACTATAACTAAATAATTCGATAACATGACCACATTTTAAAACAAAATTACGTTAAAATTTCTGTACATCTCTCAAATTTTTAAGTATTAATATAATAAGCCATACATAAGAAAATCTGAGCAAGTCGCTGTAAACTATTATGTTACATAAGGGAATTCAGGTACCTCAGAAGTTCACAATTACATAAACACCTTCATTACTTAGCACTATGGTTATACTACAAAAATGAATTTTATCACGAAATTATAAAAAAAAACGCCCACGCTAACTTGCTTATAACCCTCATACAATATAGTCCTGTTTATGGTTCAAGTTTGTCCTGAAGGAAACATAAAACTTCTTAATCCCCCACCTGCCAAACTTGAGCGAAAGTTCTGTAAACAATGAAATTATATTCTTATCTAAACTGACATGAAGACATAAAATATTTTTACTGTTTTCCACAATTTTGTTTGTTCTTTGTTCTACAGTTAGCGAATGGATTTAAAAACTTCCCATTTTATTATTTTAGGCAGAATATGGCTTTAGTTAGCGCTGCTAAGCTTAGTACATTATTTTTAAGTGGAAATCTTTAAGATATTCTCTAGTGATGTAAAGTTTACTACTGAAATAGAATTTGCTTGCTCAAGCTTGCTACAATCTTTAGAATTTCCTTTTCGTTTAAAAGTGTAATAAAGACACCTTTGCCTACAATTTCTTTGAGTATATTTACAAAAATCAATATAATTACACCGGAAACCATGACCGCAGCAGAGTAGTCTTTCAAGTAGTGCAGACATTACCGTGTCACACCACCTCCGATATTAGGAGGAAGTGGATTACCTAAAGAAACAACTCCTTAGATTAACTCTTCACTTCACTTCAAAGTTCGGAAACCTCCATCCTATCATGTTTTATAACTGTGACGTATATTTTTCAAAAATTCCAAGTTAATTAACTTTCGTTTAGAACCAACGCTTATCGAGTTTATAGCCATGCTCGGTTGATCATAATTTTTTGCGGTAGACCAATCTAGAAGGACCTGAAAGTTATAACTAAGGACATTTATGAGAAAGAACATTAAAATATTGACGTGTTAAATAAGTTCTGCGCTAATCCCTGCCCAAAGACATTTACCACATAAACTTACCAAGTTATCTAGAATTTTTGACACTGCGTACTATGAGGAACTTAATACATTACAATGTTAAACACAAAATACTGTTTATAGAAAATTAACCATTTTGCAAAAGCGATATAATTTATATTTTTGCCAGAAAGTCCCAGCAGAACGAGTTCACAATCGCGAATGAATCAATTCCGAACCGTAATCAGCCGGTGCGGCGGTTAACTAAGTATGTCCATGCAACAGCGCATTGGACATGGTAAAAGCGCCAAACCATTCTACCCGCCTTGAAAGTTTATGAACTTTCAATTAAAGAAGTAAAATTGAAAAGTATGAGAGGAACCTTTTTTTATATAAAAATATGGAAGGAAAAATATTATGGTAACAAAGAAAGTACATTCCAAACGCTTTTTAACAAATTATAATAATTATTATTAAATATAAGTTAATTTTTAATTAAATTAAACAGTTTCTAAAGAAGCGAAAAAAATAAGAAATAATTGTTATTGCGTGGGTAGTGGACAAAGTTTTAATACTTCACGCAGAAAAGAACCATTTATGATATTCACAGAGGCAACTCTGATTACACTATCAGGGTCCGGAAAAACTTTCTCAATTATGCCTAGCGGCAATCTGAGAGGTGAAGTATTGGGTTGGTTCATAAGTACCAACTTTAATGGGGTTTGTGAAAGTATACCATTGTTGTCAAATTTGTAGAGTGTGTAGGTACTCACTCTTCCACTTATTCCAATGGGATACGACTAAACTGTCGAGCAATTTGATTTCGTATTTCATAAAAACCAATTTTTTTAAAAAAAATTTATGTTGAACATGTACACTGTTGTATATCACTGAAAAGAGAAAAAAAAATTCCTTTCTATCACAACTACAGCCAATTATGGTTTCCATTTAACAAAACATAACCTCACTTATTTACTCGAACATGACCTAAGCAATGTAAAAACACATAAGTTTATCTTATTTTCCTTTTAAAATAATGTAAAAAACATGTACAACGTTTTACTGTATCGATCACAATAAATGAACAACGAAGCAAAACAAAAAAGATCAAAATTTCGTTATTTTGGTATAACGCTTTTGCTACACCCTGTATGTTAATTATCTCTTCATGGCTGAACTCGGCATTAAAAACTGCACTACTTTCCCTATTTAACCTTTTCTCTAATATCACAAATAACAGAGTTACCTATACAACGTGTAAGAAATAGGGCACCCTGTATATATATATATATATATATATATATATATATATTGTTGTGGATTCAAAGGGGTAAATCAGTGTGAAACAATAAAATTTCAACAACCCTGTATATAGAAAAAAGCAAAGATTATACGCGCCAAATTAATTTAATTTATTTAATGAAAACGGACGAGTTTTAACGTATTTTGATAATTAATAATAGGAATGTTAAAATTACATGAAGGAAGAAAGCGTCAAAGCATATAGAAGTTCAAGGATGCGCATAATTAACCATAAGTTTTAATTCAACACATATAAGCAAAACGGAACGTGCTGTGTAAGAAAATCAATATTTCCACGGCAAATGTATTCGTTGTAAAATCCTACGTCAGTTTTATCAAGAAATAGAAGTCTATGAATTGTTATGTTCAAAACGGTCGATAATTAACAGTAACATCTGCGTTTTAAAAGGTTACATTCAAAGAAGTCGAGCGTATGTTAAAATAGGATTTTATAGAAAATATTTCCAACCGTCAGTTTGGTATAAACAACTAGGGTAACAAACATCTTAAGGAGCGAGGGAAATGCACAATCGGTTATATACAACAGATAGAGACAGATATAAAGCAAGCAAGGAATTGAAAATGCACGTACCACATACACGTGGAGTTGAGAGAGGATGTCGTCAATATCGATTTTCTGTAACTCAAGTGGGGTTTTGAACGAGGCAGCAAACGTATAAAACATGCGTAGAACTGAGATGCATAGCGTTTAGGAGGAGTTTGGGCGACGACAGAAAACTCTGTCATTGGTCGAAAATCAACAGTGTTAAAACAAATGCACACGCGACGGTTGTAAGCGAATTTGAAGTATACAACAAGAACGGCGGAAGAAATTTGCGGAATTAAGCGTCGGTTATATTCAAAATTTGAAGAATTCGTTTCGAAAATAAGCTTTTCGCAGAAAGCGCGTCCACTAGGGGGTTTTAGGAAAATATAAATACCTAACCTAGGGTATTAACGCTCTCTTGTCTTCTATGTTCCTTTACTTTGATAAAGTGCTGAATGCCGATTCAGACCACCATAATAGTAAAGCTTTCTGTGAGTATACGTGAATATAGTGGTTGCAAGTATTAGACAGTAGCAGCGGACCTCTAATTATTGACGTGAAGTACGAATAGTGCGTTTTAAATTAATAAAGATCCCGCTACTACAAACACAAAAATTATTAAATGGAAGCATGTTATATGGGGGTAAGCACCACAAGTATTCGAGTTTGTAAACATGACATATGGAATGGTACTGTGAGACGAGGCGCATAGCTTACAGAGGTAGCAGATAGAAGAGGCCTAGGAATCCGCTGAGCAGCACAATAAATCAAAACAATGCCGAGTGGTGTCTGGCCCTCATCTCCGACGGAAAGGAAGCCTGAAGAATTCTTCAGGTAATTTATTTGAATTTTCTGTTGCTTTATAAACATTTGTGAAATTTTGTGCTGTGTGGTTTATTTTTTTTGGTGGCATATTTATGGTTGCAGAGATTTGTAAAAGATACATGCACTGGACAATTTATTGATGTTAAATATTGAAAAAGGGTGTATTTAGAACATCCAAAATTTAGTAAGAATAGAAATTGAATTGTAAAGGGTAAACGGGTCTGTAAATTTTGGTTTTAATTTATGCAAGGTTTAAAAGGCATATACAAAATAAACTGGGTTATAATGAGCTCACCATACTCTAGTGTGAAGTCAATTTAGGGTAACATGTGGGGCCCATCTACTCATATCTCAATGAATTTGTTTAAAAATCATTAGTAAATCAAGGACTTTAAAACATATCATAATTTGAGTTTATAATTATTGTATCTAACTGTTTTTAACACATGTGAATATGATTTATCTGTTAATAGGTGTAAATAAAAGGTTGTATGGTTGTGATATTAATTGGTAGTTTTATTGAATGGTGTGCGAGTGTGAAAGAGAAATGTCGGTCAATTTAGGTATTCGAGAAGAGGCACAGCTGAGCTAGCCAGGGAAGCTAAAGGAATTTGAAGGCGAAATAAAAGGGTAATGAATTTTTATTTTGAAATTTTTGAATTTTTGAAAAATTTTTGTTGACCCTGCTGGGGCTCGTATGATTTAGGTGAAGGACCGATGTTAAAACCTTACTCCCCGACTTCCACGGCAATTTTATGACGCCCAATTCGTGGGGCTCGTATGATTTAGGTGAAGAATCGATGTAAAAGCTTTGTCCCAGCTTCGTTCCCGAATTTTGTAAGTTTCATGGCAATATATATATAAATATTTTAGGTAGTTAATTACACAGGGTAAGTTGATAAATACTATCGTATTACAGTGAATAAGATGAAATAATAACTTAGACATATGCAAAGCCCAAATGATCATTTCAAATCGAGCTAGTAATTGAAAGATAAGAATGAGAAATTGTGGGTAATAGTTGCATCATGAAGATGACATCTTTGAGAACTTCGAAATTCGAGAACGATGACGTATGAAAATTATCCTATTATATAAAGTTGAAAGTAATTAGAGCGCCTAATTCATTTCTTTGGTATTCAAAGTTTAAAATTAAAGGTTTGAACGTAAGGTACGTGACATTCGATCGTTGATAGATAAGTATTTTATGGAGTGCTACTATGACTTATTACTCCAATATATCAATAATCATAATTCGTCTTTTTTTCTCCAAATGAGGTTGTAGTTATCGTGAAAACAAAATAAAGCTCGAAACCTTCCCCCATGTATAGTGTAATTAGAATTTCTTTAGAAAATATAAAAGTCACAACTAGTTTCAATATCAATCAGACATCATCTTCAGGTGATTACTATTATACTGAAAAAAGGTCCTTGTCTGTGTACAATCATTGCAATAACTTACCTACGGGAAAATTAGTTTTTCTAACATTATTAACCACATCTTATGTTTAAAATTCGCAATATTTATTTTATAGATTACAATGTAACGTACATTTCTTTTGTATCTACTTAGTTCAACGAAAAAACTACTCATACTTTTAGAGAAAGCAAATGATATTAATTAATAAATTCGTTTTAGGTTACCATTTTAGAAACATAACAGCCGAACCAAAGCGCATGTAATTTGAACTAAATAACAGTTTTGTAAATTCTTCTATTCTTCTAAAACCTATAAGCTTTGATAGCCCGTCTTTGTACTAACGTTGAGAGGCTCGAATCGATCGCTTTTCGAGATTTGCGTCCGAGGCTTTTGGAGTTGGAGGCGCGGGCGGTGGTGGTTCGGTATAGAATTTTTGCGTCCGTTGCATAGACCGGTTTTTATCGCGAAAAAACCGATAATTTGGGGAGAAATAAGGATTTTTCGGGAAAAGATTAATTTGGTGCGTATTCGCTAACGTGTTAAAAAAGCTTAGATCCCTCAAAAATTTCCGATCTCAAAAGCTGAACGAGCCGTGCGACGAGGTCGGCAACTGCTCGGTTAGCGTTGGTACGAGAGAGAAGAAAGATCGAGTTGGTTTCTAAAATTCGTATTCGGGCGTTAAAAATATCTAATTTATACCAAACAACGCTATTCGTATTCTAAAATTTGAATTATTAACAGTTTGCAAGCTGGTAGTATAGTATTTTCTTAAAACAGGTATTAAAATTTGTATAATTACTTCGAGAAACGCAAACACGGGTAGTGAAAGCCGACGGAAGCGAACGAATATGTACCGTCAAAATCTATGATTACACACTTATTTTCAAATTTATCGAATTTAAACCTATTAATTATACAATATCTTTTAATAGTACCGATAATTGACTAAAATTATATGACAACATCGCTTTCTAATATACATCAGCTATTTATTTGAAAATAATTGCTTATTACATTTGACGTTTATTTACGGAGTCGCCCGAACAATTACAATAGATCGTGATTTATTCCTAAGACGATGTATTTCTTATGTGACAATATCCACAGCAAGTGTACAACCGACGCGATTTCAATAAACATCACCTCGATAACGCAAGCCTAATATCTCTGGCTACAAATCGTAACTCCGGTGGTTCGATGCCCAGTAAAATTCATTTTTTTAATTTAATTTTATGTTGCTTTTTAAAACATGCAATAGCATTTATTTAACAATATGCATTAAATAAACCAACACTTTTTTTATATGCTTCGGTGCGATCTACAATCTATAATTTGTGAATTGCATTTACTCATAAACCATTTGCAACGTTTATTTTTTAGATATTGTCCAACTTTCAGAAACGTATTCGCTTATATGTGTATAAAAACTAAAAAAACTTTAATATTTTGCGATCTCAAAATCCACACGCACAGAGCCAACAACACGTACATTTGCGTTGATGAACAGACGATCGAGTTGGTTTCAAAAATTGGTATACGATTCTTAACAAATTTCTAATATGTACCAAAAAATAGTACATCAATCATAAATTATACAGCTTTAAAACTTTTACTGCAATTTGTGTAATTTATTTGAAAAATGTCAAAAGCAGATTACAAACAAAGACGTAGAAGCACGAGTACGTACTATCTGAAACTCTGTTAACACACTTAATTTACAAATTTCTAAAATTAAAGCTTCTAAATTACATAATAATTCTTTATAGTACTGATAATTATTAGTTCTGATTATAAAAAAGTATCACACATTAATAGACGCGGTATATTTTTAAACACAGAAAGTTAGAAATTTAATTTGACGTTTATTACTGAATACATCCGAAAAATTTCAAGTCTACTTAAATAATTTAAAAAACACTATATATCTTTTGAGGCTTCAATTACTACAACCAAAGGATTTACTACAAAAGACTGTTCGATATCGTAAGGCTAACACCTCCGTCTACCATACGCAACCTCGGTAGTTCAATGCCCAATTAAATTAATTTTTTTTTTAATTTTATGTTGATTTTTTTTAAATATTAACAAGCGTCTAATATGCGTAAAATAGCCAAACAAAATTTATAACCGCTATACAATGGTCTACAATAAGTTAATTATTCCTTATTTACATTAACAGTAATTGAAAACTAACATTTCAAGCGTTTTGGTTTTTAATTTCTTCTATATTTCATTTATCTTAAATACAAACGTAGGAAACGTCATGCATTCCTTTGAAATTTGTTTATTTAGGAACCACTTATGATTACTTTTCTTTTAACAAACATCAAAGGTCCAGAATAAAAAACGATTGAAAAAATTCGTACGCATTTTCAACTTAAGTATTCATAATCTCAAATACAAATACTTTTTTTATTTTATATTGAAATTTTATTAACGTCCAAAGAAAAATATATTCAAATAAAATTTATAAACGCTATACAACTATCTACAATAAGTTAAGTATTCCTTATTTACATTAACGACAATTGACAACTTTGTCTTACGAGCATAGCTAATGCGTGGTAAGAACGAGGCAGCATGATGTACAGAGAAGGTAGAACCAAGCGGTTGCCTACATTAACTAAAAGTCCTTATAAAATACCCAATATGTGCTAAAACACAAAGCTTCTGAGCGTAAAACCTATATTCAATACCGGTTACGTATACGTATTACACTCATTTCTGCATTTAAATTGAGAAATGTTAAACGCATATTGCGGCATAGGAAAAGCCTCTTTTTATCTAGATCACTAATGGCAAAATTGATTGCATAGACTTCAGGTGAAGGTTACCTTTAACATAAGTTGCTATTTGCAAACACGTTATTACAAATGTGCTCATATGTAACAATAGCTACATTAACAGTTAATAAATATTGCTTAATTTTGATTGGTTTGCATGTATGGTTTTTATTTGTTCTATTCCATTTGTCGCACAAAACAAGAATTATAAACTGTTAGATAGAGGCAGCATAGAGTTCGTAAAAATAAGACTGAGAAGGTAAAACCAGTAATTGCCTAAATTAGCTGTAAATATATATGTACAAGGACATTCGTAGCACTTGAATTAAACTGAGGCGATCAGCTGATTTCAATAACTTTGACAGACCACGGTACGTTCAGAAACATGACTTGAGTTGTTAAACAACAGTTGGTTATGCTTTCTACAATAACTACTTATTGCAATCGATTATTTAACCAGTGTATATAATATCCGTTTCTCTCTTATATCGACGTAACTAACACTGTTCACATTGCTAAAAAAAAAACCTTCCAATGCTATGTTTGTAAAATATTTATAAGTTACATTTCCATTACTTACATTACATAGAGCTATCAATCTTTTTTTTGAAGTTTACTAGGACAAAGTTGTCTTGATCCGATCGACTCCCCCCGAAACGATTTCGACAAAGTCTACTTGGGTGAACTGATCTTGATCCGATCAACTAACCGAAGTGATTTCGACAATGTCTACTAGGGCGAACTGATCTTGATGCGATCGACTACCCAAAGTGATTTCGACAAAGTCTACTAGGGCAAAGTGATTTTGATCCGATTGACTCCCCGAAGTGATTTCGACAAAGTCTACTAGGCCAGTGATCTTGATACGATCGACTCCCCGAAGTAATTTCGACAAGATCTACTAGGGCGAAGTGATCTTGATCCGATCGACTCTCCGGAGTCTACTAGGGGAAAGTGATCTTGATCGGATCGACTCCTAGGAGTGGTTTTGACAAAGTTTGCTAGGGCAAAGTGATCTTGATCCGATCGGCTCCCGGAGCGATTTTGACAAAGTCTACTAAGGCGAACTGATCTTGACCCGATCGACTCCCCGAAATGATTTTAACAAAGTCTACTGGGCGAAGTGATCTTGATCCGATCGGCTCCCTAAAGTGATTTTGTCTAAGTCTATTAGGGCGAAGTGATCTTGATCCTTTTCCAAGTGGTTCCAAGTGGTTTCAAGTGGTGCCAAGTGGTTCTAAATGGTTCCCGGTGGTTCCAAGTATTTCAAGTGGTTCCAAATGGTTTCAAGTGGTTTCCGGTGGTTCCAAGTGGTTCCAAGTGGTTCCAGGTGGTTTCAAGTGGTTTCAAGTGGTTCCCGGTGGGTCCCGGTGGGTGCAGTGGGTCTGTTGGGTCCCGTGGGTACCGTGAGCCCCGTGGGTCCCGTGGGCCCCTTGGGTCCCGATAGGTCCCGATGGGTTCCCGGTGGGTTCCGGTGGGTTCCCGGTGAGTCCCCGGTGGGTCCCGGTGGGTCCCCGGTGGATCCCGGTGGGTCCTGACGGTTTCCAACGGTTCCCGACGGTTTCCATTGGTCCCGATGATTCCTGATGGTTCCCGATGGGTCCCGGCGGTTTCCAGTGGTTCCCAGCAAAAAAGGGCGGGGCGCTAAGACGGCGGTTCGCTAAAATAGCGGGGCGCTAAAAAGGCGGAGCGCGTAAGAGGGCGGGACGCGAAGCGGACGGAGCGCAAAGAGGGCGGAGCGCAAAGAGGGCGGGGTGTGAAGAGGGTGGGGCGCAAAAGGGGCGGGACGCGAAGAGGGCGGGAGACGAAGGGGGCGGGGCGTGAAAAGGGCGGGGCATGAAAAACGAAACGGAGTGGAGAGGGCGGGGGGCGGAAAGGGCTGGGCGCGAAGAGGGCGGGGCGTTTAAAATAGTCCCGTAGGAACTACAAACCGCTTCTAGTAGAAATTACAATTTTGAAGACCACTGAGTGTTACAGACAATACTTTCTAATGAGAAGTAATCAATTTAAAATGTTCTAAAGAACAAGTAGTTTTATTCATAGTTTTTGATTTCATTTACTCATGAATCGTTATTGTTCTGTTTTATAGTTAGCATTTCGACATAGTCTAATTTGAGACCATTCTTTGCAATAAAGATAATCTTATAGTCTGTTTTAATTTTAATATTGTGATTAGAAGAAATAGCATGAGTGGTGAGGTGATGTTAATTTGTTTTACATATTAAAATTTGTAGTAACATTATTTTTGTCAATACATTTTTTGTGTTCCAAAAACCTTTTGAATTTCATGGCCGTTTTTCCTATACAAAAGCAATTAAAGGATGAGTATAATATCTTATAAACCCTGGATTTGTCTAAAAGAGGGATAACATTTTTTATTAAAAGTACTAGCCCAGATTTGAACTGTAGTGTGAAAGTGATATTAATGTTAAATATTCCGAATGAGTTTTTTAAACTAAGCGGAATGTTGTTGTAAAAAGGTAAAGTATAGAAAATTCTCGGTTCTGGCTTGTAAAAAGTTGAAGAAAAAGAACGTTTTAATTTCCTTATCTAATTGTGGTGTGAAATACCTATTATTCAGTGGCGTAACTACAATGGAGCAAGTGGAGCGCGCACAGCATAAAAGGGCGCAAAAGCGACGAAAGAAATTAATTAACGTGTTAAAACTGTTCCTTTTACAAAGAATGATTTTAAAATAAACGCTATGAGGATGAGCAGTTAATTGGCACTAGGCGACACCCGCATAGCTTGCAATTCATTGTTTATCTAGTCCCCACCCAATCGCATCTTCTACGACTGGTTTTACCGGGCGTTCAATGACGTGAGCTACCATTCTCATTAGCTCAGTTAGCTTTCGTTGGTGGTAGAGAGTGGTGGTAACAGTAATTATTCAAATGGAATTTCGGTCTATACAAAATTAGCCGAGTGATTTATTATTGAATTCAAGTTAGTACACGTTAAATTTTATGTTCATTAGCGTAAACTAAAAGGTATTTAAATATTTGTTTTTAAATAAATTATGTCAGTGTTCAGTCGCTTATTATTATAATTATTATATCATAAAAAAACCCAGTGACTCAGAGTTTCGCAAAAGGAAACGTGAAAAAGAAATAGCTGAAGCAAATTTGCTAAAAAGTGTAAAAAAGGTGACAAACTATTTTACTCCAGCACGGTCAACCCCAGTAGAATCACAACAAAATGATGATGTTAAAGACTGTACAAGCGGTAGAGCTGAAATGTGTATTCCTACCCAAGAACGAGCTGTAGTGACGATTCCAGCATGTTATCGAATTTTGACAGCGACTGTTGTCCTAAAGCTAAGGAACCAAACACGGCAAAAGAAAAATCAAACATTTGGTAAAGGTAGTTTTGGATCTGTATGAAATTAAGAAGATAGACAATTATTGATTAAGTTAGGCCCAAATCAACCTAAGGGACGTTCCCTAAAACAAGGGAGGAGAGAAACATAAACAGAAACTTTGACGAAAAATGGTATTATCAAAAACATGAAAAGGGAGATAAGTTAGCGTTAAAAAGAAATTGATTATGCTATTCAGAAATATTAAACGTATGCTACTCTCACCCTTGTTGGTTGTTCAATGATTTTAAAAAAAGGGAAAAAGTGAACAAAGCTTTGCAAAAGGAACAGCCGATTGGACACATCTTGGACGCAGTATACAGATGCATGAGCAATCACAGTCTCATGTCATTGCTTCTGAAGTTTATTTCCGACGGAAGGTCGGAATAACTGTGGATAGACAAAACCTTGAAGAAATTTAAAATGCAACAAACTATTGGCGGAAAGTCCTAAAGCGAGTAATAGATGTCATTGTCGCACTTGCTAGCAACGACTTAGCTTTAAGAAAATACAGACTTATAGATGATGATAATTCATATAAAGGCAACATTCTCGAAATAGTACATCTTTTGGCACGCTATGATGACGTTTTAGCCGATCTTATTCAACGTCCTAAAGGTCAAACCAAATATTTAAGCCCACAGATTCAAAACGAGCTAATAAATCTTGTTTCGTCAAAAATAATGGTTGAAATAGAGGAAGAAATAAGAAAATCTCCATGTGCATCGTTAATTTTTGACACTACACAAGATATTGCTAAAGTAAATCAGTTGAGCATAGTATTTCGTTATGTAACGATCAAAACAGATGACCAGGACAGACCGGTAAAATTAAAAATTAATGAGTCATTTTGTGGTTTTGTTGAGGTGAAAAGTCAAACCTCTGTATCTCTAGAGAAGACTACTGTTAAAATAATAGAGAAGTTTACTGACATTATAAAAGTTAAGAGGTCAGGGATACGATGGGATGTCAAATATGAGTAGCATCTACGCAGGACTCCAAGCTAGATTTAAACAAAGGAACCGCTCTGCAAAATATGTTCATTGTTGTGCTCGTGCTCCTAACTTAGTAGTTAACAACTCGGTTTCCCATATAACTGAGATAAGAAACTTCTTTGACAACATTGAAAAACTCTACGTCTTCTTCAGTATCGTGTCTAGATGCGCATCATTGAAAAAATTTTAGAGAAATATTTGCGATGCGCAAGAACATGATAAATTCTGTTCTGAAATAAACAGGTATTGAAGAGCGATAATACTTCTCGACGAGTTTCTGATTGGCATGTCTTTGACGACGGAATTCTGTTTATGCGTACAAAGGTTGGTGAAACAAGCATGCGTGTATGTGTGCCACATAATTTTATTATTCAATTGGTATTGCAGGAGCATAAACAGCATGGGCATTTTAACCCAGATAAAGTGTTTTTAAATTTGTATAAGTTTTTCTATTGGCCCAAAATGCAGAAACGTGTTCGACTGGTGGTCGCGGTGTGTGAATTATATCAAAAGAGTAAGATCTCTCCCAGGACTCATGGAGAAATGCATAGTGTTTTGGGAAACGCTCCAAGTAAGCTGGTGTGTATAGACTTAATTGGTCTTCTTCCACGAGGTAGGGGAGGGGTCACTTATCTGTTGGTAATAATTGATGCTTTCTCAAAGTATGTTAGGCTATACTCTTTAAGGCGGGCGACGACTAGAGCCATTTTCAACAAGCTAAAGGATGATTATTTTACAAAAATCGGTAAACCGGGCGCTATTCTGACCGACAACGGTACACAGTTTTTTAAAAATTGGAAAGAGTCATTGAGTGGTGAGGGTGTAAAGATAGTTCATACTACGTACTATTACCCTCAGTATAACCAAACCGAACGAGTTAATCGTGAGATAGGACGCCTTTTAAGGATGTTGTGTTTTGATAAGCACTCAAAATGGGCTCATGAAGCCTCTAAATGTGACATGTTTTTGAATGAAGTGGTACACGATTCAACAGGATTTAGTCCCAACCAAATTCAATTCGGGATATCCCGTAAAGAGCCAGTTGTGGAGTTGTTAGGACTGGCTAAACCCCCAACCTTGGAAAAAGAAGTAGTCATTAAATTAGCATATAGGCGGTTGGTTTCCAAGGCAGAGTTGCGCAAATTTAAGCACGATATTAAGCATAAGTCAACTGTTTTTCGACCGGATTTAGTTTGGATGAAAACTCATCCACAATCTTCTTATGAAGATGCCAAAATAAAAAAACTATTTTTATTATATACTGGACCATATTTGGTTGTTCGGAGCGTAGGTCTGAATGCCTATGAACTCAGGAACCCTGAGAACGGCAATATCATAGGGAGGCATAACGTCCTCAATTAAAAAAAATATATTCACCCTTGTCGTAAAATCTAATCGAGGGAATGTCTTTTCTCCCTTCTTTTAGTTTAAAAAATTTCTCTAAATATTATTCGTTCTAGTTATTAATTTATATTGCTTAAGTTTTCTAATTTTTTAAAGGGGGGTAATGTAGCGCGCGCATTTTCGGCGTTCATATACTGATAGTCTAATGTGCGGATATTTCTAATGAAAAACAGAATGTAATTTATAACTAAAAACATTCTGTTGTTTACATATATTATTTCTTTAAAATGTGTAGCTGTAAGAATATTGTATTTTCGTTAGGTTAAGTAGAACGTCGGCTAGTGGTAATTGCACGTAAATTATATTCTTTGCTGCCTTCCTTAGAGAAGGGTATGGGTTCACCAAAGTTGCCGGATAGCAGGGGAGGCAGTCGGGTGCTGGGTACGCAAGCGGGAGTATATCGGTCCTTAGCATGGGCATTCTACGTGTGTAGTTAGTTTTGAAATCGATTTATGTACCAATTGTTGATTTGTAATATCATTAAATTACTAAAGTAGTGTAAATGTGCGGGCGAGATTATACTAATTCTTAGTTGCGCCATAAAAGTACGTATGCACATCGTCATGTTTTAAGATTGGGGTTCGAGGAATTCCATTGCTGTAAGTTAAGTTGTAATCTGCCCAGCGTGGATTCTAGCGCTTTGGAGTGACTCTGTAAGTACTTTTACATTGTTTAATTGCCTTTTATGTTGCGCCTTGCTGTTTAATCGACGCCCCGTAATTAGTTAATTAATAACATGTTATGTATACTGCTATGTGAACATTTAATTTATCCACTTTTTTGAATACAGTAATGTTTGAATGTGTGACCGTTATTTCGAATTTACTATCTACTCATTACCTTTAACGAGACAATAGAGGAACGTTGCAAACTCTATCCGTATACGCTAAAGAAAATTACGCCATTATGCGCACCACACGCTGCAAGTGGGAGAAAAAGACTGTTGGAATTAGAGAAATTGGAAGCACAAAGGCGAAAGTTGGACTACATGGAAAAAATTGCGACAATGCAAGAACAATACAAAGATGTGTTAGACGAAACATATCTTATTAGAAAAAATGAGGAATTAAAAGTTTACTTTATGTGCCGGTGGACCGACATAGACACATCTGGGTTTTACACGCCTTTGTGGTTAGTACGAAAGACTATTAGTTATATGGGCGTTCTTGCGGAAAAGTATGGTACTAAATTGGTATACTATTTAAAAAGATTTTCTAATAATGTATTTATCAAAATGGCAGATGACGTAGACGAACTAAGGAAGTGGTGTTCGTAACTTTGGCGTACACGACACTTAAAGGTGTCCCCTAAACATTATCTATTTGCCTAATAAATGACCTTTCGGATCATTTATAACCCATGGTCTTACAACCTATAAGAGTTACATATTTTCAAAAGTCGTGGACAACTATTCAACAGTGTGTGGGCAAATTAGGATTACCTCAAATTCCAGTAAGTGGAAATCGACCTAGTCAGCAAGATACCTATGCAGGTAGTACTTGGAGAGCCACTACTAAAAGATTGCCACAAGCTGCAAAAATTACATGAAAGAATTGGATCTGGTTGTCTATGGAATCAAAGATTTTATGTATAAAACAAACTTCAATACATTTTGCAATTCGAATATGTATTCAATTATTGGTTAGGAAAGAAGATAGAAAGCTTGTGCATCGACTTGAACTCTAAACTACGGATAAAATTAGATATAATTAAAACTAACCCGAACAAGCATAATAAAAAGGCAGTTTTTGTGCGTAACTTAGTACTAAAATTAAGTTGTACTGGGTCCGCGCTTGGGTGGTTAAATGTTTATTATCTAGTGTTATAATATAGCATTGACTTTTTATTTTTAGAAGACTGTGACGTGACCATGACCTAGAAAAAGTAGCCGAAACTAGGTAGCCAAAGTATAGTGTTGTGGATTTTTTTACCTATATCACTCCATTGTTGTTAATTCGAGCGGCAATTAATAGCAAAACGATAGGTAAAAGTTTGCAGTTTGGTTATATGCACCCTCGTTAATTATAGAAAGTTAATTTCGGGAATTGGGCATTGTATTGCTTATATGGGCAAAAATCAAGACTATCTAATTAGTTTGTATTAGAAACTAATGTAGGGATATCAAGGAGGAATGTAACAAGATTCATTAACTTGCACTTTGATATTTGTATTAACATTATAATAAGCTTTAATGCTATCATTGTCTATACTAACTCCTGAATTATGAAAATGTTATAGACCCATCGAGTCACGATCCTACTTATTAAAATATCGCTACAATGGAGAAAGTATCTAGGTTAATTATTATTAGAAAAATTACATAGGTTTCATACATGCGTTTGATTAAGCTACGTTTGATGGGCCTGTACGAGCAATTCAACTTTCTAACTGCACTGTATAGTGTAACTAATTTTGCTAGGCCTCACGTTGGATGGGTGCCGCTGAAACGACTTCTGTTTTACAAAAGACTGAAACGTCTTTTTTTTCTACATTAAGGCGCTAGTGAACAAAAATCTTTCGACATAGCTAGGAGTCTATTCCTGGGTAGAGCAATGAGAAGTGGGAGCGTAAGTCGAATTCTGTTTGCAAACCAAAGTTAAGCTAAATCAAATAGGCGCCACCATGTCCTGAGATAATGACGATAATTGCAAAGCACAGTTCTAAGGGCGGACGTGGAAACCCAAAGATAAAATGATCGCCTTCGTTAACAAAAACCTGTCTTATTAAGATAAGACGCAGTTCCTGTAAGAAATTGCAAAGGTTAAATAAATAAAAAAATAGAACACCATTTGTGTCCTATAAAAATATATAAAGAAATAATAAAAAGTATTTCCAATATAATATTGGCATCAAATTATTACTCAGAAAAATTTTATCTTTATGTAATTAGATTTGATCGCATTTGACCAAAATAAAAGTCTTAAATTTTGAACTAATTGTTTACTAAAAAAAACTCTTTTAAAATATCGGAACTTGTAACAAAAAATTGTCATAATCAACTACATCAAAGTTAAAGTTTTAACTTTCCTTTTTTCTTTCATTAATCAACCAACTGTACTTTAAGCATGAACTTGTTATACAAATTAAAGTGATAATGATTTGTAAGCATAACACAATGAATTAAGTTCTAACCTGGGCAGATCTTTTTAGGTAGATAACAAATTACTAGAACCTAACATAATGGGAATTTGAACTTTCATATTTACGTTTAATAATCTATGTATAGATAAAAGCTGATCACAAAAATAGGCATGTTTGTTTAAATTGCATTACAGCTGCACAAAGCATCTGCTTTCAAGACAACATCTTTCAACTGTGCGAAACAGAAAAATATTACGTTGAAAACATACGTTGAACTTATCGAAGGTTCATATGGAACAAAGCATGTTATTATAGAAAGCTAATTCGACAAAATTTCGTTTTACGGCTTATAAAACCAGCTTAACAATTAATTGAAATTTACACAATTTACGTGTACTAAACATAATAGCAAGTTTACGTGTTCTAACCTTTAAAACACATGCAAGAAATATCTTACAGCTAATAACGAACCCAACTGCTATTTGTTGCTTCACGAAAAATATGACGGGATTTCCGTTCTTCAAACAAGGTTAACAGCCATTCCAATTTGATATGACTGCATCCAAATTAACATCCATAATTTCTTATCAAACAAATTTTTTATTAGGCAATTTTCAAATCGACTGTTCCTACATAATGGTAATTCACAACTTTTTCTTGGATTGACGAATTCTGAACGTTTTATGCTACGTTGTCGCATTCTACATTGTTGCGCTAAATAAATTACCTCAAATTACATTAATTCGTGAAATATATACTTTACCAACCGTTATTAGAAGATATCCCAACGATTAATAGTTGATGCGAAGGTTGCCAGCCTCCAGCCGAAAATACATCTTAACAAAGCTGTTGCCGGCGGCCGACTGCCTTGTCGAAACCAGAGCTGAGTGGTCGCGCCGTCAGAGGGGGGAACACGAAACAATCAAATAGAGATGTACTTGGAAATAGCTTTATGCGACACAGATATATTAATATAATTAGATCCCTAAGGAACAATGCACGCTTAGTGCATTATTCTTGTAATTCAATGCAATTAAATTATGACTGAAAATAAAAATGTTACAATAGAGCGGATTTTACATTACGTAAAATTAAAAATACCGGCGATTCACTAAAACTTGTGCGTTTGAAGGCACCGTTTATTTTATTGGGATATTTAGGAATCCCAAAAAACAGGACAAAGTTTCCACTTATAATCTTAAAACGAATTTCCAATGCGATTAATAGATATTCAGTTTAAAAATTGTATTTTCTGTATCGATGACTTATTATTAAAACATATCAACTTAAAGGGTTGCATAAACAGAGTAAAATAGGAATAATTCGACTTTCCCATTTGTGCATTATCGAATTATAGTTAAGCATTTGAATTCGAGGACAGGTAATTTCTTGTATAAAAGTAAAATTTTTGTAATGTTACTTTTTACAATTTAAAAATTATTATTTCTGTACCGTTAAATACAGTTTTAATAAATATCCTCTCAGTGGTGGTGATTAGGAATAAAAATTGAAAGAAGTTTCCTGAAGAAGTCTAAGTTCTTCCAGCAAGGTAGGCTTGGTTTAAAACTGTTACTAAAAGCCTTCCCCTCTCTTATCCTGGCGAACAGAAATAGTGTGTTGACCTCCCCATGGTGTTCGCTGGTGGACGGCTAATATTTTGTAGAATTTAGAATATTCAGAATACTAGTTAACTAACGACACGTACCGCTTGTAACGATTACAATTAATAAATATTTCTATTTGGATCTAATGGTTTATTACGTTTCCTTTCTCTTGGAAAACGTTTAAAGTGTTATACTTAATCTAAGTTCCGGCGCTGACATAACCTATTAATTTTTCATGCTATGTAACCTAATCTGCACAAGTCCAATGGAGTCTGAGTATTCAACAATGTGGTGACACTAACCTAACCTATCAAATTTTCCAGTTTTGCTCTAGAATTTAAATCTGTGATTTAAGACTTAAAAGGGCTGTATCTCCGCGATGGTTGCTCCGATTTGAAAAATTTAAAAGGATTCAGATTCCCTGAATGTCTTAAATCTTCGGAAAAGCCTTCAGAAACGGAAAATTTTCAAATAGCAAAATTTGATTTAGTTCCGTTTTAAAGGATGTAATTTAGCAAGGGGTTGCCCGATTTCAAAAATTCCAACAGATTTATATTCATCCCGAAAATTCGGGATTAAATACATTTCTTAAACTCTCGGAAAAGCCCCGAAGAACCAAGAAAATTGTCAAGGAGGATAAAGTGGCTCAGTTCTTTTAATTGCATACTGATGTATTACAAAGTAGGGGGTGTAGTTTGAAATTTCATAGTGGGAGAAGTTGAGATTGAGGAGGACGAAAATAAAATTAATACAATACTGCTTTTAGACTTCCCCTTGATATTAAAATCGAAGTACTGCTGTTCAAAATCAAATCTACAAAACTTTAGGAGCTATTAAAGGTGGCTTCCCTATAATAGGGGATAAAGAATACTACTATAGTAAGCCTGCTTATCGTAAAAGGCGATTAAAAGCCGCAGCAAGGGGCAGCAGCCTTTCTGGCTAAAAGATATTGGAGGAGGGCCGGTTGGTCTCGGGCGATCCTCAATAATTTACAAGCTTGTTGGGGTTGGCCGTGACGGATACAGCTTTTTGCTAAAATCTTTAAAAACTGCGTTGTGGAAAGATATGGGAACCTACCACGATATTTCCCAGGTGTGCGTGGCCTAAAACACGAAATACATATGATGGAGAGCTCGCAAGTAAAATTCTTGTCCGGAGGTAAAATACTCCCTCATTCGGATCTCCGGGAGGGGTACTTGGGGCTCGTCATCGTAAGAATATAAAACAACAGTTCGATTTAGTGATAGGGACTTGGAATGTAAGGTCATTACTTAGAGTAGATAAGTTAACGAATTTATTAGTCGAAATGAGAAAGGAAAAGCTGGACATTTTAGGTATTAGTGAGGTGAGATGGCCAGATAGTAATGACTTTTGGAAAGATAATTATAGAATAATTACAACTTCTTCAACTAATGGACAGGCAGGCGTAGGAATAGGATTAGGGCATAAAGTTAAAGAGTACTTACATTTTGTGATAGAATAATTATGGTTAGATTGAGTACAAAACCCACAGACACTGTTTTAGTACAGGTTTACATGCCAACAACTCAGTACGAGGATGAGGAAGTAGAAAAGGTATACGAGGATATAAATAGTATAGTGAGAAAAGTAAAAGGAGATGAGAATTTAATGGTTATGGGCGATTTTAATGCGTCAGTGGGAGAAGGTAGTGAGGGAAAAATGGTAGGAAAATTTGGATATGGCAGACGAAATAATAGAGGAGAAAGATTAGTTGAGTTTTGCCAGGAACATAGATTAGTAACTGTAAACACTCTATTCGAACAACACGTTAGGAGAAGATATACCTGGAAAGCGCCAGGTGATAGGGCTAGATACCAAATAGATTATATTTTAGTTAAACAAAGATTTAGAAACCAAGTTAAAAACTGTCGTAGTTATCCAGGGGCTGACATAGATAGCGATCATAACTTAGTTAAAATGAAGTGTAAACTAAAATTTAAAAAATTGAAAAAGGTTAAAAGAGAGGGATGGGATCTAGGTAAGCTTAATGATAGTAGGGTAAAAGAGGAATATAAACAAGTATTAGATAATAAGAGCAAAGAGACAGCTGGAGGAGGGAACGTAGAAAATAGACGGAAAGAAATAAAACTGACTGTACATGATACAGCAACACAGACTATAGGTAAGAAAAAAATAGAAGTGAGAAAACCGTGGGTAACAAAGGAGATACTAGTTTTAATAGAGAATAGAAGAAAGCTTAAACCTTTCAGAGAAGTGGATAGTGAAAGTAAGCAAAAATATAATATAGTTAGAAATAAGATAGTACATGAGTGTAGAAAAGCTAGAAATAAATGGATGGAGGAGAATTGTAAGGGAATACAAGATGATTTGAGAGTAGGTAAGACAGACAGGGCTTACAGGGCAGTTAAAAAGTTTTTTGGGGAAGATAGGAAAAAATATAATGGTATTAGAGACGAGAATAATGAGCTTCTAATAAATAAAGTTGAAGTAGCAGATAGATGGAAAAGATATTTAGAAGATTTATATAAGGGAGACGATATGGATGAGTTACAGAACGACCAAGAAGAGGATGTAGAAATAGGGTTCTCAATATTAAGAGAGGAATTTGATAGAGCTGTTCGGAATCTTAAGCTAAATAAAGCGCCAGGGATAGACGATATTCCCGCAGAATTAATAAAATATGCAAGTCAGAAAACTTTAGACAGATTATATAAACTAGTAAAAGTAATATATGACACAGGTGAGGTTCCAATAGATTTCGAAAAAAATATTATCATCCCAATCCCAAAAAAGTCAGGAGCTGATAGGTGTGAGAATTTTAGAACGGTTAGTTTAACTTCTCATGCTTCCAAAATACTAACAATAATAATTAAAAATAGAGTAGAAGCTTTGACTGAGAATTATTTATTCAAAGACCAATATGGTTTTCGTAAAGACAGAGGGACTTGAGAACCGATACTAATGATTAGGGTAATTATCGAAAAAAGGTTACAAAAAAAAATAAAAAGACTCATTTCGCATTTGTAGATTTAGAAAAAGCATTTGATAGGGTTAATTGGATTGTTATCTTCAGGGTTTTGCAAAAAATAGGAATCTCTCATAGGGATAGAAAAATTATTTACAGTCTATATAAAAACCAAAGCGTAGTAATTAGATTTGATGAAATAGAAAAGAAAGCTAAGATTAGTAATGGTGTTAGACAGGGTTGTATACGGTCTCCCTTGATTTTTAATGTTTATATTGAGGAAGCTTTAAACTTAGCTAGAGAGAGAAAAGAGATAGGTATTAGTGTACAGGGACAGAAAAGAGACATGTTACGTTTTGCAGATGATATAGCCATTATAGCAGAGTCTAGAAAAGAGTTAGGAGAGTTTTTAAATATTTTAGATGAGATACTACAGAGTAACTATAGTATGAGAATTAACTCAGTAAAGACAAAGATAATGACAAGTGAGTTACAGCCTAGTTCTAAACCAAAATTAAAAATAGGTAATACCGAGTTAGAAGAGGTAGATGAATTTTGCTATTTAGGTAGTATAATTACAAAGGATGGACGTAGCAGAAGGGATGTAGTAGCTAGAATAGCTCAAGCTAGAAAAATGTTTTTAAAAAAGAAAAACTTACTATTAGCTAATAGTATTAGTTTAGATAATAGAAAAAGTTTCTTAAAATCGTACGTATGGAGCGTTCTACTATACGGTAGTGAGACTTGGACAATTAAAGAAGTAGATAAGAAAAAGATAGAAGCTTTTGAAACTTGGTGTTATAGGAGAATATTAAAGATTAGTTGGACAGATAGAGTAACAAACGAGGAAGTTTATTGAAGGATAGGTGAGGAACCCTGTATGTGGAAACAATTAAAGGTCAGGAGACATAAAATGATAGGGCACCAGTTAAGACATGAGGGACTATTTAGTAAGGTCTTAGATTATAGACTACCAAATAAAAATAGAGTAGGAAGACCTAGACAAAGCTATATTAGTCAAATTATTAGAGATTTAGGTTGTGAAGGGTATGTAGACCTTTCTTAACTAGCTCAGAATAGAAAAGAATTTAGAGCTGCGTCAAACCGACTTTAAGTAAGTTCGAAAACAAAACAAAAAAATTAAAAAACAGTTAACTAAATGTCGCCAGGACATAACTCACAATTAGTTAGCGGTCTGGTATGTTGGTAGCGTTTCGTTGCTTAAGTCTTACCATAACATATAATTTAACACCTTTCCTTTTTGAAGCGGATAACCAGGTTATATTTCTTTTCCTTATATATGGTAATCATGTAAACATATTAGAATTCTTTAACAACCATCAGGTTGCTAATATCTATGTAGAGCCAGCTGGATAGGAAAAAGATAGAAGGATATAGGAAGACCTAGACCAAACTATATTAGTCAAATTATTATAAATTTAGGTTGTGAAGGGTATGTAGAGCTTTTTAGATTAGCACAGAATAGAAAAGAAGTTAGAGCTGCGTCAAACCGACCTTATGTAAGGTCGAAAACAAAATCATCATCAAAGGTGGCTATTTTTGAAATGGAAACCCTGTATGCATGGATATAAAATACGGTTCATAGCGTGGATCTAGAGTTATTTGGTGGTGGCACGATGGTAGACAGTGTTTGAAAGCATCAATTCGATTCTCAGGATATATGATATCCATTGGACAATGCAGTTTACACAAAATAAATGTTCCTAGTCTCCCGCGTTATATTAATACAATCCTTAAGCTAATCTAAGCCTAGTGAAATGAATAGCACAAAAAAGTGTTACGCGCTTGCTGCGCGTCACTAGCCCAAGCTTAGAAAACCAGTTATTTCAAAAAAGAAGCTCTATTTAATAATTAAATCTACACAGCGCTTACTAAATGTTCATTTATCATTCATGTTCTCAAAAATACCTATAACCTAATTTATAAGTACACTCAAAAAAATATTTACTTCAAACAAATATAATAATCTTTTTTTAAGTATAGCATAACTTCATATATGAGCAAAGATACTGTAGTATTATTTCAAACACATTGTTTATTCAAGGTCCAAGATCATAAGCTACTTCAATCAAATGCTGTGTATATTTAATTCTAGGTGGCAGTAAGTTTTAAAATAAATAAATGTATTGTCTTTTTATGAGAGTTCTTAAATCTTGAGGCTAGTAACTATTAAATTTAATTTAATTACATGTATTTCTTCTTTTCAGAGAGCAGTATTTTTTAAACAAGTACTTTAAGATCTTCAAAGTAAGGAACAGTAGTTTTACGTATACTAAAGGATTGTCTTAAGTCAAGTATATGGAAAGTTCCCTAAAGTATATCCTATATTTAACTTAAAAATGCATTATCCCCTAACTGAATAGAGGTTAATTTAAATAAGAGTGTACCATATATTTTTAAAAAATGTATTTAATATTCAATTTGAGAATACCTTAAACTTCTTTCAAATAATATTTATCATTAAAATAGGTAATACGAATCAAAAAATATATATACAGCGTGTCTTGTAAATATAGCAACAAAATGCAGAAGGTGCGTAAGTATACCTCCAAATATGAAAAATAGTTTAAATAAACAGATAACAATGAATCGCTTTTAATATCCAAGGTGTTGAGAAATTATTTCTTTTAATATTTTTCCAATATCTTTTAGAATATCAAAGGTACTGAAATGAGATTCAGTGAACTTATAACAATTAAAAATACACTTATTTGTTTTCTACAAGTAATTTTTAAATATTTCATAGGCGCAGAAATAAATTTTAGGTACAGTTTGTTAATACCTGAAATAATCTACACGAAAAATGTATATTTGGTAAAGAACTCGAAAGTAAGTGGTTTTCGAGAAAATGACATTATACCATTATAAGACGTAGTTAATTACATTGCATTAAAAACAGATCGGTCCTCATCAGAGACCAACATCTGTACCTCATTGTAAAATGCCGATTTTCTCGAAAATAATAGTTTTTTATAGTTTATAGTTTTTATCCAAGTATACATTTTTCGTGTAGAATCTTTCAGGTATTAAAGACATGCACCTACCTTTTTTTTGCCAGTATCGTACACAACTATAAAAGAAAATTCCCAAATTTTACCTTTTTCTACGTCACTTAGATAAATAAAAATTATCATAAGTTCATTGAATCTCATTTCAGTATATTGGCAAACACATAAAAAAGAATTTCCTCAACATTTTGTATCTCAAAAAGTCGCATTTTTAAAGGTATGTTTATGGAAACTTTTTTTCATATTAAGAGGTATACTTTCACCTCCTGAAATTTGTTGCTATATTTGCGGGATACAATAAAGGTGGTGTGGAATTGAATAAACGTGGTTGGACTCATTCTCGGATTTTTAACGAGCCCCTACAGCAACTTCCTCTAGGACACTCCTAATCGGTGGCTAAAAGGAAAGACATTGACACTTAACTGCCCGGAGAAGACTGTGCAGAAGATGAGCAGTTTTCTTTTTACAAGAGCATTCTATAAAATACGGCAGAAGTTGTTAAAGGCCTGAAGAAAATAAAGCCTCCTGTTATTGTTTGGACGAGCACTGTGTCTTCATGTATAAAAATTATGCAGCTTTCTTTTACTCTTCAAAGTCTACAGGAAATTATCTCAATGAAAATCCGCTGTTCGATGCATCCCACTGCTACTTTGTGGAATAAAAGATTTTACTACTTCGAAGAACTCAATTTGTGTTCGGAAAGTAAAGTGTACGTTAGAGCTATTCACGTATTCAACTTACCCTAATAAAATTAAGGTTCATGATTTGAAGGGTTACATTTATACATAAAGTTTTAATTTAGTGTGATTTACTTCTACTTCCTGTGCGACTATTTGTATTCTTTTGTCTGTATTATGCGCTTCTTCGAAGAAGGATACGTTCAAGTGCTCAAGTAAATGTACGCTGTTTTAAAATGTTCTCTTTTGTTTTGCATATCGGTTCTATACTAACAAGAAGCATTGTTAAAGATGTCCAACTAGAGCCTGTAAAACACGACTGCATGGCTATGACAGTTCCGTAATTCAAATACAACATTATCATCAGCGTTAACACGTAAATGCAAACAAACTACAACGCTAAAAGTTTGAATGAATACCATCCTTAACCACAAATGATTTTCCACTATAATTCAATTTAACAACAGACGCTACATATACTAAAGCAGCCGTACTTTTTTCACAATGATCTATAGAATTTGATCTTCAGGTAACGTATGCATCAAGTAATATGAAGCCAGCGGAGTATAGTTGCAATACTGTAGAAAAGAAATTATCGGTGTAATGGAGATATTATTACACTATGATATTAAATTAGAATAAAGAATTAAAATACTAAATAACTTAGTACATTTCGTACAAACGGTAGCAAAGATTGGAAGCTGACGCTTTTGGTATTTAATTTATAAAAATACAAATAGACTCTCTGGAAATAACAGGAATAATAAAGTTATTTATACAAACTAGCACGAGTTCAAAGCTAACGGAACCATGCGATATGCACCCCGAAAAATCGCAGATTTACAATAGTAATAAAATTCATACGTTGACATGAACAGAACAATATTTATTTCGAAAATCCAGCAGTTTAGATCCACAAAGCGTGAGAACGGAATTTTATAGAAAGGAAATAGAATATAATAATTAAGTTCCATAAAAGTTAGTTAACAAAGAAAAGATGGTTGAGCTAACGGTGGTGTGGACGGTGAACCGTAGGCTCCTCGATGTAAGTGGCTAACGACCAGCTGTTTTTGAATTTTGCTGCAAAAGTAGGCCAGAAAGTTCAGACACGTGTGTATTGTGGAATATATATGCGCGTCGGTCGGGCATCGGACACTGACAATCGATAAAAGAAGGATGAACGCATTTCGCTCTGCGATCAAAGTTCAAATTGAAATAGTTGTAATGAAATGATCCACGTGTCGATTTAGGAAAATAAGATGAATCGTTGACGTTCTTGGATATACTTAATTAAAAACAACTATGAAGTGGAATCTAACTGTGAGTACCATTTGAACCTTTCATTTTGTTGACTATGTATAAATGGAATTGTAAATATAAGCTTATGGTTTGTAGTAATCCATTAGGAAATTAATATTCCGGTAAATAATTATTTTGCTGGACTATAATATAGCAACGGAGCAAGTTTTATTTAAATTTAAGCATAACATTGTCATCGAAAAGGAACTTTGAAACTCTTATAACGCTGAGGAAGATGTGCGTATTAGTTTTGAACGCTAGCTTTACTTTTAGAATGTATTCTTTTGTAAAAATTTAGTATTTCTGTTGGACTAATGCTTATTCAAGGATTTTCTTCAGTAATACCTGGCCAGTTAGATGTAACATTAGTGTTGAATTTTAAAAGGTGAATTTAAATTTCTGTAATTTGCTGTTAATAGAGTTCAAGTTCATGTGGAATTTTATTTGGAGTTATGTATAGCATAAGTAAAGATGATGATTATGAAAGGAAATACAGCTGTTCTAGTGATGAAGTTTTATTTGGAAGACGCCATTATTTTAGAAAAATTGCTTCAATTTGACAAACAGTTAATGAGTGTTTTTAAGGTATGGTAGAGATAGGTGAAGAATGAGGTGATAAGTTTTAGAGCACGAGAAACAAGGAGACCTATCCGGAATAACCATCTACCGGGGAGCGAAAATATCAAAGAGATTGCTGGGGCAAGTCTGTTTAGCGCTTCGTTTGTCAACTAGTAAAGCTTTAGGTAAGTCGTGCTTGTAACGTTCTGTATTTCGACCATTCAACATGTTTATTTTTATGTTTATCATTCTTTTCCATAAAAATCCTCTTGTAGAACAACCTCCCGCTGTTCAGGTTTTAAATTTTAGCCTTTAGCGCTAATGTCAGCGATTTCAGATTGTATTGTTTCACTTGACCACTTCCTTCTGGATTGTATGCAGCAACTTCCTCTAGGACACTCCTAATCGGTGGCTAAAAGGAAAGACATTGACACTTAACTGCCCGGAGAAGACTGTGCAGAAGATGAGCAGTTTTCTTTTTACAAGAGCATTCTATAAAATACGGCAGAAGTTGTTAAAGGCCTGAAGAAAATAAAGCCTCCTGTTATTGTTTGGACGAGCACTGTGATCTTCATGTATAAAAATGTTTCAAAGGTAGCAAGAATAACGAAAAATGTTTTGAAACTTTATTATTTTTTTTAAAATAAGAATAAGGTTAGTAAAGCTTTAGTAAAATCAAATATTTTTGAACAATTTTATTAAACTTAATATTATTTTTTTGAAAATAAGAACTAAACAATGCTTGAGTTCGGTATAAAATGGATATTGAATATTATACCATTGACTAATAAAACAGTTTACATCCTATTTTGTTTGAACCACAACAATAAAATATATGTCTCTTAAATGCCACATCAAATTGGAACAAAAAGATACACGCCCATGTTTAAAATCAAAATTACTCCAAAACAAAGCAAAAAAAAAGTATGTGTATGACCCATACATTGGTTTGGTTTGTATTGATAATGTATATAAACTTTAGAGCAATGTTGTACAATATTAAAATCAAAGTATAACATTTTTCGGCAGATTGCAAAAATCTGGAGCTGTGTGACTTGTATTATTTTTGCTTAGAACCTCCACATAAACTCAGCGCACTTACAACAATAACTAAAACTAAAAACAAATTGATCATAAAATTTTATATTGCATACAGTATGTTTCTGCATATGAACAGCGACTAATTTTTATTAATAAAATTAAATTTGTTCTCTAAAATATTGGCAAAAAAACTAATATCTAAGTACAAAATATAAATACCATATAAATTATGGGAAGCTAATCTTTAAAAATACGTCAAATAGTAGTTCTTGAATTGGTAGTCCAACATAACGAGTTGCTGTGGATTCCGCATTCCGTGAATCTTGGAACTTCAGTCAAGAATTCAGCCAAATCAAAATCTAGAACTATTCTCGTGTTATCGGCCACCCTTCGATCTTCATATTCTGTATTTTCTGAATAAACGTAGGTAACTGTAGATGCAGCAGCAATACTATTAACCGCGTATTCATTTTCTTTATTCTAAAATTTACAATAAACAGTGTCTTTGAAGAAAAATTATTATACCTGTTCTTTTAATTGGTTCAACATTCCTTTAATCAATTTTCTCATAAATAATGATTTTGAAATGTTCTTTTAAATCTTCATTTGTCAGGCATTCGAGTACCTCAGCACGACATACATCTTGATCTATAAAAATTAGTTAACACTGGTGTAATTCTTCGAAACGATACAACATATATAAGTTATCAAAATGCAATGTGAACGAAACAGATGAACACGTTTCCATACAGGGTGAGTTTTTTTTTTCATTATCACTATGGGCATATTGGAAACTGCTAGAAATAGAGACGCTCAAATGGGACAAATAATGCAGCGTTGTCTGTTGATATCGAATATATAAATATAATACTCAAAACGTTCATCGATTTTGTGCAATATACATAGCCTACATTTTCCAACAATAGAATGTATTGCTGTTCTACTAAAATATCACATAAATTTGCTACTCTAGTAGAATTTTTATTGCATTCAATGTAACAAGTTAATATATTTTCATGGAAAGACTGATAAATACATGAACAATAAAAACGAAAACCTTAACATTTCCGCCATTTGCAAAAATAACTCCATCATGTGGTATATCAGTAAAATCGGCAAAGCATATACTATTAAACACTCATAGTCAACTATGCATTTCATTAAAAAAGATTGAGGTTATGTACATATTTATGAAACTAAAAATAATAAAATTTTCGAACCACACCCTCTTATTCAGCGTAGGAATATCTGCAAGTTTTATATTTACATTATTTCTCTAACGTCAATAATAAAGCCTACAGGTGGATTTGAAAAAAATGCAAACTTTCGTTTTTCAAAATATCCAGATATCCGTAAATTTTTTCTAAAACATGAAAGCACATTTGAGATCAACAGACAAAACCGCATGACTTTTCCCATTTGAACGTTTTTGTATATTTCTAACAGTTTCCAAGATGCCCATGGTGATAATGAAAAAAATTCACCGTGTATGGAGCATAAAGGTAACAGAAGCTTTTATTTTTAAAGAACATTTTATTCTGTAGTAAAAATTTTAATTTAAAATTGGGACACCATTTACAAAATGTACACCACAAAAACATTAAGTTTTTAATTATCAGCAATTCATCTGAATCAATTACAAAATGTTGATTCCAGTATAATTTCCTTCATATAGCAATTGTGTTTTCGGCAGTAATGAACAGAGATAGGTATTTTTGAATTTAAAAATATAAGATGTGGATTGTTTTAATGTTACCTGCGACTTGCTTTTCATAAAATCGAGCACGACTTAAATATACATGTTAATCCAGAATTTAACTTACCCACAAATGTTTTTATTACCTCTTCGGTACAACCCTAGGTACCTATAATTGTTTTAATGTCAACACTCTCAACACTCTCCATATTTCATATAAAACTGAACACCACATAAAACATTTTCAACGACATAGCACGTATACAATCAGGAATAAACACGATTTTACGACGCATTTGAAAGGAAGAGGGTACATCTACCAAACGAATACACTATTGTACTTAACTTAGGAATATGAAAGATGGTACACCTACCCAAAGAATACCTAAAAAACAGTCATTTCAATTAAGAACATTATATTCTAAAATCAATTTCTGCGTTGTAATTAAACTAAGTGATCAGGATTTCTTCAATTTAAGAACGTAATTTCCTTAAATTGATCACAAGTAACTTAATTCAAGTATAAAATTTAAACTTATCGTAGTTTTTAATAAAGCATTTGAATGAACTTGTTTCGAGAAAAGTTTTTTAAAGCAAGAGAACATTTCCTTCGATTAAGATTATTATTTTAAGAATAGTGGTAACTTCACTATAAGAATAAATTTTTTTTGTGTGTATAAACTTTTACGATAGAAGAACTTAAGTATTTAAGTGATTTGTATATTTTATATAAAAATGCTGCTTTGAAGAAAGCGTGAAGCGTGAGGCTTTGATGAGGCTGAATCAAAGCTACATAGCTGCTATGTACAAAATATTTAGGGCAATTATGCAGCTTTCTTTTACTCTTCAAAGTCTACAGGAAATTATCTCAATGAAAATCCGCTGTTCGATGCATCCCACTGCTACTTTGTGGAATAAAAGATTTTACTACTTCGAAGAACTCAATTTGTGTTCGGAAAGTAAAGTGTACGTTAGAGCTATTCACGTATTCAACTTACCCTAATAAAATTAAGGTTCATGATTTGAAGGGTTACATTTATACATAAAGTTTTAATTTAGTGTGATTTACTTCTACTTCCTGTGCGACTATTTGTATTCTTTTTGTCTGTATTATGCGCTTCTTCGAAGAAGGATACGTTCAAGTGCTCAAGTAAATGTACGCTGTTTTAAAATGTTCTCTTTTGTTTTGCATATCGGTTCTATACTAACAAGAAGCATTGTTAAAGATGTCCAACTAGAGCCTGTAAAACACGACTGCATGGCTATGACAGTTCCGTAATTCAAATACAACATTATCATCAGCGTTAACACGTAAATGCAAACAAACTACAACGCTAAAAGTTTGAATGAATACCATCCTTAACCACAAATGATTTTCCACTATAATCAATTTAACAACAGACGCTACATATACTAAAGCAGCCGTACTTTTTTCACAATGATCTATAGAATTTGATCTTCAGGTAACGTATGCATCAAGTAATATGAAGCCAGCGGAGTATAGTTGCAATACTGTAGAAAAGGAACAATTATCGGTGTAATGGAGATATTATTACACTATGATATTAAATTAGAATAAAGAATTAAAATACTAAATAACTTAGTACATTTCGTACAAACGGTAGCAAAGATTGGAAGCTGACGCTTTTGGTATTTAATTTATAAAAATACAAATAGACTCTCTGGAAATAACAGGAATAATAAAGTTATTTATACAAACTAGCACGAGTTCAAAGCTAACGGAACCATGCGATATGCACCCCGAAAAATCGCAGATTTACAATAGTAATAAAATTCATACGTTGACATGAACAGAACAATATTTATTTCGAAAATCCAGCAGTTTAGATCCACAAAGCGTGAGAACGGAATTTTATAGAAAGGAAATAGAATATAATAATTAAGTTCCATAAAAGTTAGTTAACAAAGAAAAGATGGTTGAGCTAACGGTGGTGTGGACGGTGAACCGTAGGCTCCTCGATGTAAGTGGCTAACGACCAGCTGTTTTTGAATTTTGCTGCAAAAGTAGGCCAGAAAGTTCAGACACGTGTGTATTGTGGAATATATATGCGCGTCGGTCGGGCATCGGACACTGACAATCGATAAAAGAAGGATGAACGCATTTCGCTCTGCGATCAAAGTTCAAATTGAAATAGTTGTAATGAAATGATCCACGTGTCGATTTAGGAAAATAAGATGAATCGTTGACGTTCTTGGATATACTTAATTAAAAACAACTATGAAGTGGAATCTAACTGTGAGTACCATTTGAACCTTTCATTTTGTTGACTATGTATAAATGGAATTGTAAATATAAGCTTATGGTTTGTAGTAATCCATTAGAAACTTAATATTCCGGTAAATAATTATTTTGCTGGACTATAATATAGCAACGGAGCAAGTTTTATTTAAATTTAAGCATAACATTGTCATCGAAAAGGAACTTTGAAACTCTTATAACGCTGAGGAAGATGTGCGTATTAGTTTTGAACGCTAGCTTTACTTTTAGAATGTATTCTTTTGTAAAAATTTAGTATTTCTGTTGGACTAATGCTTATTCAAGGATTTTCTTCAGTAATACCTGGCCAGTTAGATGTAACATTAGTGTTGAATTTTAAAAGGTGAATTTAAATTTCTGTAATTTGCTGTTAATAGAGTTCAAGTTCATGTGGAATTTTATTTGGAGTTATGTATAGCATAAGTAAAGATGATGATTATGAAAGGAAATACAGCTGTTCTAGTGATGAAGTTTTATTTGTAAGACGCCATTATTTTAGAAAAATTGCTTCAATTTGACAAACAGTTAATGAGTGTTTTTAAGGTATGGTAGAGATAGGTGAAGAATGAGGTGATAAGTTTTAGAGCACGAGAAACAAGGAGACCTATCCGGAATAACCATCTACCGGGGAGCGAAAATATCAAAGAGATTGCTGGGGCAAGTCTGTTTAGCGCTTCGTTTGTCAACTAGTAAAGCTTTAGGTAAGTCGTGCTTGTAACGTTCTGTATTTCGACCATTCAACATGTTTATTTTTTATGTTTATCATTCTTTTCCATAAAAATCCTCTTGTAGAACAACCTCCCGCTGTTCAGGTTTTAAATTTTTAGCCTTTAGCGCTAATGTCAGCGATTTCCAGATTGTATTGTTTCACTTGACCACTTCCTTCTGGATTGTATGCAGTAGAATGACTGACAGAAATGCCTTTATTCTGCAGAAAAGTTACAGTTTCCTTTGACATGAAGGAAGTTCCCATATCTGTATGAATAAATGAAGGAATTCTAAAAGTAGGGAAAAACTCAACTAGTCAGTTAATAATAGTAGATAAGCTGATATTTCTACAGGGGTTTGCAAAAGAAAACCTGGAGTATTCGTCTATTATCGTAAACATATATTTATTTTGGCTAGAGTTTGGTACAGGGACTTTAAAATCCAAGTTAAGACATTCAAAGGGAGTAGTTGCTTATATTGTGTGAATCATATTTAACTTTCCGATTTTACAAGGTGATTGGCCGAAGACTAGAGGGAGTGGAAGGGTGGGGATGGCGTCATCAGACGCGCCATAAGATGCAGTTTTCACTGTGTGCAATGACTTGGCCGGGTCAACATCGAGCATTTGTGGTGGAAGAGTTTATTCAAAATGGTGAGACAGTGATCACAACACAGCGTGCGTTTCGTGTACACTTTGCTCTTGGTCGTCACGATCCCATTTCCATTGAACCAACAATTATGAATTGGGTAACTAATTTTAGAACGACATCTACGGCATTAAAAAGAAAACCAGTGGACCGAACAGCAGGCGTCGCCGTGGATCAATGTAGTAAGCGTAAGGCTACGGATACCAAGGTCCCGGGTTCAAATCCCGACACGGTCGACTGCTTGAAAAATGGCAGGTGAGCATTTTTCACAAATATTACGCCCACGTTCGGATGAGAGGTTAAATGGAGGTCCCGTGTGTGAGTGTTGTCACGCACGTTAAAAATCCCTACCTTGCCTGAAACGGCAAGGGTTCGGCAAAATTCTAAATTTCCAGGCAACAAAAAACTCGCCTCCTGGCCAATGTAGTACCTACGGGTGGAGCATTGGAAATGTAAATGAACGGACCGAACAGCAGAAAACGTTGATAGAGTACAGGCTTCAATTCAACAGTCCTCCAGCGACCTGTTCGTAAACACGCCGCTTCACTGAGATAATCTGGCAGTAGTATCAGAAGAATCCTACATAGAGACCTTCAATTGCACCCATACAAGATACAGTTAGTGCAAGAGTTAAGTGACAGAGACTTTGACACACGAAAAAATTTGTGCCGTGGCATTCTGCAGAGTATTCCTCGTACTGCTGTTTTGATGTTTAATGTTGAGCCCCATTTTCGCCTAGCCGGAATTGTTAATAAACAAAATTTTCGCTATTGAGCAGAGAATAACCTTCGAAAACTTCACTGACGACCACTCCACAGCCCTCGAGTAACAGTGTGGTGCGCTGTTGGAGATTTTGGTGTGTAGGGTCCTTACTTTTTCGAAGAAAATAGTGAAGTTGTAACAGTGACTTCTGCTCGGTATTGTCACATGATTGAAATTTTTTTGAAACCAAAAGTGGATGAATTATTGCAAGACCATGAAAATGAAAACATTTGGTTACAACAAGATGGTGCTACGGCTTATACATCTCATCGTTCAATGGAACTTCTAAGGCAAATGTTTCCGGGTCATCTTATGTTTTTGCGAGGTGACATTGGGTGGCCTGATCGCCTGGTTTAATCCCATGCGATTTTTTTCTTTGGGATTACCTCAAGGAAAAAGTGTACAAGCATCGTCCCCGAACTATCGCTGAACCGAAGGCTGCCATCACTGAAAAAATTAATGCTATTCCTCTGAATATGATTCACAGAGTTATGAAAAACTTCCAGTGTTTGGACACTGGAGGTAGACATTTAAAGGATATCATTTTCAAATCATAATAAAATAAAACTGCATTCAATGTTCTATCAAATAATTAAATAATTCCCATTGCATCTTGCTTTGTTTTTATTACGCACCTTTTTGAAATCGGAAAGTTCAATATAATTCACCTTGTAGTATGGACATTACAGTTCTTATGAAATTGTGGCTTAATTTTGGCACAAACCGGACAAGATTCTCAGATTTGTTTCATAGAATATGGCAAATTTTGGTTTCTTACAAAATGAAACATTCTAGTTAGTTCGGGATGACACAGATGAGAATGCAGTTCAAACAGTTTGTTACTCGTAGCATTGCATACTCTTGAACGTCCCAACAGATTATACCATGACAAGTCTAATCCCCATCTTAATATTTTTCCTTTTTTGATTCTGCTCCTATGTTTTTGATCGAACATAAACGACACATCTTCCTAATCAGTAATTAATTTAAAACTACGACGAATCAGGTAGTGTCACCATTTTCTTAATGCTTTAACAACTTCATAAACTTCTTTCTCCATAGAGGAACGCCTTTGTTCACGGTCTGAAAGGGTTCTTGAAAAAAATGCTACAGGTCTGCTCGCTCAGCTATATTTTGTTTCAACAGTGCAAAGCCCTGCTTCAAATTTTGATCTAAAGCAAAAATCTTGTTATTTATCAAATTGTGCACTTTCTCTGAAAAGCTGAAAATCTAAATGCGAAAACATGTCTAGACCTCGTCCTAACAGTTCACAACCAAACGTTTCTTAGGGTTTTCACTGTTTACAATTAATACTTGGGCTCGCCAAAGCGATATGTTTTCTTGTATGATTTGATCCTTTAAAAGTTTCTGAATTTCGTTCTTTATAAACAGTTCATCTTCATACGAATGTTTACGAGATTTAGTAGCTGTAAGTTTGCACGCGCTGGACAGATTTCCAAAAAATAATAGCCGTTCTACATTGACTTAAACAATACAGCAAATTAATAAAGAAGGTTTTCTTCACCCAAAACCGAGTTAAAGTATGAATGTTGTTTCATGACGTCGTGTCCGATGATCACATGTGAGCATGAATTAGAAAGGATAGAAACCTTAAATCTTTCGTATTTTTAGCTATGTATATCAAGATTTATTACACAGTGTCCTTTTATTTCAGATGAGAGGGATATGGAAGCCATCGCTACAATTCCACTACTTGGAAGAACCTTTAGCCATGGCGCAAAACGTATTTGTGGTTAATGAAACTTTCAGAGCTGCCCGTGTTTATTAAGGCGTTCGCACACATTTTGTTTACGTTAACCTTTACTAAAGCTTTGGATAAATAACTGGTCCTTTTTGGAAATACAACGACAACAGTTGAAGAAGAGGTTAAGGAGGTTTGTTTATTTCTAGACATTTTAACTCGTAAACTGACTTTGGCTAAATGCCCTCTTTTCTTGCAGTAACCACAGATTTCATCCTTCGCAGGACACTGCTTTCTAGGATATTTTTTGTAACCACAAAAATAACAAACTTATGTAACTGTAGCTGAGAGTTGGGATTGGATATCCGTTGGGTTTTTTCTTGATTTTCCAGAGCGTTTGCAAGGTTCTATTGACTAGGATAATATTCGGATTGCTTTCGGGAGTTTTCTTGAGCTCTAGCTATTACTATAGCCTTTTTCAATGTTAAAGTATAGTTTTCTAGTAAACATTTACGTATGTCAGATACCAGTAAGCCATTAGTAAAAGCATCCCTATTTGCTTCTGTAGGTACAGGTTTGAAGTTGAACCTTTACTTCAAGGCCTGGATATATTAATCAATGCTTTCGCTAAGTTGCTGTTTATGTATAGCGTGAGTATGTCTAGCAAAGATTTTGTTGGTTTGTTTAATATAGATTCCATCCAATATTTTCACAGCCTCGTCGTAGGTGCTGCAGTCGCTAATGTGTTCATAGGCAGATGGAATATTTAGTTAACAAGAAGTTTTAGTCTGTCTTTGTCATTTACTTTACTTCTTGAACTGAATTCAGCGTTTTCTAAAAAGTTTTTAAAAGTTTGCAACCAATGAGTCCATTTCTTTGATGCATTCACAGAATCTGTTCCAACTTCAAATCTTTCCGGCTTTAAAATCTATCTACATATTAGGATGGTATAAAACTATCATAATAGAGAAAATCAATCTAGGAATGTAGGCTTTAATTTGCAAAAAGCTCGCACCTTTAGATTGGCAAGTTACAAATGCCAAAAGTAAACAAATTGCAAATTACGGGATAACACAGTAATGGAAATTATATCCATCAGCATATCAAGACAGAGATCAGTTTGAGGGGTAATAGTTCCTCCTCCAACTGGAGATTGCGAGTTAAATTCTCGCTTAACAACCTTCCATGCAAAATTATTTTCACTCCATGTGGATCCATTAGTTTTCTTGCATTCAATGACATTTTTTAATTTCAAAACACGCTGCATTAAAACCAATTTTTCTTTTTGTGAAAAATTCATTCTACGCATTTTCTCTATTTTTCCTTCAACCCTACACTCCATCACAATTAATTTATATAATATGCGAAAAGTTGAGAAACAATTATTATGAGTTGTAGATTAGAATAATAAACGTATCAATTTTTCAGAAAGGCAACTATATATTAATATTCCTAAAATGCCTACGAAAAATAATTAAGTGGTTCTTGATCATTGTTGGCGCTGTAAACTTTGGATGAGTGACACTTATTTCCAAAAGTGTTGCTTAAACAAGGCCACTTAATATTTATATCGGTGCGGTTAGAAGTGAGGTATGTAAGTGCGATTTTGTATCTCCGCCAGTGACCTTAATAGCATCAAGAAATACAGACACTCCAGAAATACCCTGTAATATCTGTTCCATCACCCGCTGCCAAATAGCCGGTGCACCGGATAGTCCATACATTAAACGCGTAGAGCGATATATCCCTTTATGTGTATTTAATGTCAACAACTCCCTCGTCCACCGTTTAATTTCTAAATGTAAGTATGCTTGGCTGAGATCTATTTTGGTAAATTTTGTGCCTTCCGCCATGTGTGAAAACAGTTCATTAATAGTCGGTCAAAAGTAATCATCGATAATTGTGTGTGGATTTAACGTTATTTTATAATTTCCGCACAAACGAATTTTTCCGTTCGCCTTTACTACTGGGACACCAGACGTACCCCATTCCAAATTACCAACATTCTCCAAAATACCCTGTTCCACTAATGAATGAATTTTCTTTGCTCTCTGCATCTTGCTGTTCGAAATGGACTCTCTTTGCCTTCATAAATACCGGTTTTGTATTCTCTTTTACCTAAATTGAAGCTTGTATTTTTCTATGGTACCTACATCAGGTTTAAAAGTATCGTCGTATTTATTAATCAGTCCTTTGCTTAGTTCGCTCTTCGTAAGATTGTTTTCAACGGCATTGTGGTGGTCAATCTTCTGAAAATTAATGTCTAGTACTCTTATCTATTTTCTACCTAGCAAAGGTTGTCTGTCTCTATGTACTACGTATAAGTTAAGTGTGGTTGTAAGATTGTGGTGCACTACTGTTGTACTAAGGTACCCCACAACTTTCAGAACGGCTTTACAGTAAGGAATAAGTTGTATTTTAGTAGTTAGTAGTATTAGATTTAGAAATTCATTGATCAGGCTGACCGATGCGCCACTATCTCTCTTCATCCTAAATTTTTCATCATTTACCACTAGATTCACAAAATACTTATCTCTGAAGCTTCCAAAGGCGTCCTCATCTACAATGGTAAACAGTTTTTGTATGTCTCCGCTTTTTGTGATTTGCAATTCTTCCACTTCGTTAGGATTTAAGGTTTTCTTGCCTTTTGTACGAACCTTCTGTGGATGCCCATTAGTTTGCAAAAGTTACATATAGTTTCGATATTACTGCCCGAACTTGCTAAATGCTGTGTGCTTCCACATCTGTAACAAGCTCGTTTTAAATACCTACCTGGTGCATTTTTAATATTTCAAGATGAATTTACGTTGTATTTTTCGAAATTGCAGTCGGTAACTGCTTTGCCGTGATTTTATAGCCACAGATGGTAAGAAAGTGGACGTGTAAATTATGAGCAAATTTTAAAATATGCGAAACCTTGAAGTACTTGCTGATAATAAGCTGCAAATTTTAGCGGCGGCGACGGCAGGAACTAGAAGAGGTCGACCTTTTGAGGCACATTTGTCTGTTTAGAAAAACTTTTAAAGACTATACTAATTCAGCAACTGTAAAATTACGACATATACAACACAAAAGTACTTGAAGCTTAAATTTGCGGAAAATAATAGATTATACTATCTACACGACAGAGGAGAATTGACCTACGAGCTACATCTTATGTTGTAATTAAAATTATTAACTGCAGAAACGGAACATATACCAAAATGTAAGGCATTATTAGAAAAGAATAACTACTAAAGAAAAAATCAATTAATTTAAGAAAACCCTGGAAATACCTAGGCGAACAAAAACCCAAAATAAAAAAATTATACAAAGAAAAATAAAAGAAAATCTACAACGAAGGTAAAGGGCAGAGCTTAGCGACAGGTTGCTTCAACTACCCTTGTGCGGTTTTGAGAGTGACAACCCAAACTCTAAAATCAACCATTTGAACACTAGCGTGGAGGTATCTCAGATGAACAAAGTTGATATATAGATCTATAAAACGACTTTTACTAGGTAAAGGAGGGAGGACATTTCCTATCGGAGGATACGTGTGCGTGACATAGGCGACTACAAACCCCTAAGATCCCCTCTCTACTCAAGAGGGACAATTTGCGAAGAATTGTTTTTAGAACTGAACCGGACTAGATAGCGTGCAACTTAATCGAAAAGTGAGTTTGTTGAGTATATTTAAACAGGAGGTTCAAAGCGTTATGGAACGCGAAACAAAACAACGGTCCAATGTATTTTGCTGACATATTTTATATGTTATGGACAAAGTGGACATTACGAGCGACAAGGCGAACGTCAAATTGAAAATGAATGACTTTACAAAATCGTTTCAATCTAAGAAGGGGAGGTGACGGCAATCAAAACAATAGAACGTCTCTCGATGAGAACTTTCGAAGAATTAACAGACGAAGTGAGTGGACTGTAAGTGTCGAAGGAGATATGCAAGGCAGACGATGCCGCCCACCATAAAGAACAATAGCATAAGTCGGAATGTAGCAAACCACGTGATCCAACATTGGCAGGATTCTCATTGGAAGGAAAATGATACCAAGAATTTCCGTGAATATAGGAAACTCGATTGGCGACAAATATTTCCCATTGCTGCGGTGAGGAACAAATTCAAGAAAGAACGACCAGAAAGTCGGACCAACAAAATTTTTTTTTAAAAATTATAAAGGGATCAAAAGTCTTGAGGATTGTTACCGTTTCGTTGCCGCGCTAACGCCGTTATATAAGCTATACAGACCACGTTTTTACGGGATGATGCAATCGCAATGTCTATGTCAATTTACATGCACATTTTAGGTAATGTTCAAATTACTTACGTGATATGTATATCTCGGAATCTCATCTCAGGATTCACCACGTGGAATGGTTTTCGTAGTTCGCCGGGTTGAACATCAAATTATTATTATCCGCTGGTGATTTTCTTATTGCTTCTTGTATGGGCTTGGGAGGAAATAGGTACAAGGTAAGGGACCTTTTTTTAAAAACTACACCGCGCTTCCACACTTGTTGATTCGTCACCGTCCAGTTAATTAATGCCGCTTCTTCGACTCGCGCACTCCCGCATTCTTTCTGCGCAGACTCAACTGTCACCAAGGGCGGAAGTTAGCGTATCATTTTAAAAATACGCGGCAATTAACATAAAGCATGATATATGGCCAAATTGACATGTAACCAAGCCATAAAAGAAAAAAAAATTTTAAATAAAAAAACTTTTAGCACGGTAGGTACTTAAAGTCTATAGCCTTACTTACAAATAAACTAACTTACACTCTACTAAATGTTTATTTTAGGCGCCACATGGTTTTTCCACCCGTTAACGCGTCTTGAGATTAACCAGGAAACGAAATGTGTAGTCCCAAAGTTATCGAACTACATCTATAAATGCACACACAAGTCTTAGATGTGGCGCAGTTATAATTGACAGCACAAATTTGTCAGAGAGCATGAAACACTTTACTACAACTAAATACAAGTGCGAGAAGTCGCTTAACATTACTACAATGACCAAAAACTAACTTTACAGTTTTTGATTGCACAAGCACATAAGCATTGCATTTTAACTGTCTGTACGTCGACAAGAAAATGCCCAAATTTCAAAATGCCCAAGAGAGCAAGTTACTATAGATTTTGACAAATTTTTGTGTTGGTAGTCTGGCTTAATAAACAGTATACATCAAAACTTTTTAATGACATAGTTGTGAGTTAACAAATTTACCAACAGTACCATTTTACTAATTCTTTTACATTTCTAACCCATCAAATTAGATTGCTACCATCAGGTTAGCTTCATCACTCGATATTCAAAAATTTGATCAGTAAAAGAAAGTAAGACAAAGTCTCAAGTTATTACCAAAGATAATAGTTAAGATAGAGATGTTAAGATAAAATTAGATAACAACAAATGGATCCGAAACGTCCTAGTACGCCAAGGCATACTATAAGCTTTAAAATATAGCGTAAAATTCCTCAGCTGACCAAGCCGTTTTGTCCTCCATCGTAGAGATACAAAAGAGAGTGGCTCCGCAAAGCTGTTAAATAGGAAAATACTTGTACCCCCTAAAAGAGAGAGACCTGTGAAGTAGACCCGTTAGTTCAATCAATACGTGGGACCTGGAAGGCACGTGGGTGCAATCCTGCACTCGGTGTTGATTAAAATCGATAAAATATTCACTCGTATATACATACACTGCTAGCGGCTACGTGCGGCTGACATCGGCACCGCATTACCTAACGAAAGATTTCCAGAGACGTGGTCCAAGTATCTATGAAAACCCCCCGCGCAACCACACGGTGGTTAACGGAAATGAAAAGGCGATAGTCATATAGGGAAGGTAAAAAGAGGGAGGTTGGCATTTTTGGAATGTGCTAACGACTTCCAGGTAGAAGAGAATAGAAGAAGGGCTCGCGTTAAGCAACAGCGATAGAAAAGGGTAGATAGAAAAGCACTACCCAACCAGCCAATGTGGTTAGTAGTCTGGAGTGGGGGAAAAATTACTCTTATGTAGTAGACGGGTGTTCCGGGACAAGAACAGGCCTACCGCAGACAAAATAAGGCGGAAACGGAGACAGCGAGATAATAAAAAAGTAAAGTTTTGGACAAGCGTCCGAGAAAAGGTAAGGAGTTGTCTTTGATAAACGAAGATCGGTCTGAGTGACCACCTGCTATGTTAATCAGACAAATTAAGAAACATAATAACTTTAAAAAAAAACTAGACTTCTGATGAGAACTAGAACGATCATCTTCCTAACGAGCGCATCCACTGCGATAAGAAGATCAGACAAAAAGTTGAAACAAACAACTTAAAATTACCACTGCAGATACCTTCCCACAAAAAAAAAATTATTCCCAAATAATTTTCAGAAATGGTAAGGCCATAAACACACATGAATACTTAACTATAAGTAGTTAAATGAATATACAAACATACTTTCTCAATATGCTAAAAACAACCAAGAATTCAATAAGATAACAATAAAAAACGATAGCACCTCACCAGGAAGTTAAATAAAAAACAAAAAAAAAATGTTTATATTTTCTGATGACTTAACAGAAAAAAAAACAAGTAATGATAAAGAATAAAATGAGCGACTGTAATAATTCAGAAGATAAACATATGCAATAAAAACTCCTGGTTTTGCAACTGTGAATATGGACTGTTTCTTACAGAGGCATAGACCGCGGATCCTATGTATATCCAAAGAAAAAAGCATCCACTCAACATCAGCTAAAACAAATTATAACGATTTAGTGAGTTACTCCAATCATTTTTACGACAATCACCACGAAATTAAACAACGTAAGATAAATGCTAAAAAACAGAATAATATAATGCAGAAAAGGTGCCAGTAGCAGAAGAGTGACATTGGAGAACCTAGATAATAAACAGATATGTGGCTGGCAATAAATTTAAGGGAAGAATAAATAGCCAGCAAAAAGATAACCAAAAAAGGTAAAAAAGCCAAGAGTGTAAAAGGTAAATGCTGTATGAGAAAAGAAATGAATAGATATAGCTAACAAATTTAGAGCGGGAACAAAAACATTTGGTAGACCATTAAAGAAATGAAACTTGGAAAAATTAATTAGCCTTTGGGTCAGCAGAGAACAATTAAAGGTCTTTGCTATGCCACCTTCCTTGACGTTTTTCTTCGGTGTCTTGGAGTTCATAGATAAGTGGACTAATGACACGAGTAACCTAACATAAATGAATTTTGGAGCTAATTTCGAAGAGAATTTTTTAGTAGCATCAGATAAGACATAATTTTTTTTCAAACCTGCTCACTTAAAGCAAAAGAAATATTTCGTTTTCAAAGATTATAATGATCTATACTCTTTTCGCAGGCTATTAACAAATTTTTCCGAACATCATTGAAAATAGAAGGTAATGATTGTTGGTTTTCGTCCCAGCGCACTTTTTCGTCAAATTCAATTACGTTAGTATCATCAGGAACTGAACCGTAATAACTACCATCAAGTGATGTGTATCTTCCAAAAACAAGGAATGCGGGAGTGAATTGGGTTGCTTCATGTTTAGATGTACGCAGAGCTTGAGCGATTTTAAAGATATTTTCATTCCACCTTGTGTGGTCTGAGTCGATATATGAAGAGATAGCAGTGATTAAGACTATATTTACTCTTTCGGTAGGGTTTACCTGTGAATGGTATTTGGCATTGAACCAAATTTTTTGTACTTTATAACTTGTAACGAAATTTCGAAAATCTTTTGAGATAAATTGCGCCCCATTATCACATAGAATAATTTGAGGGACACCAAAAATAAGAAATACATTTTGGTCTAGGAATTTAATTATAGCGGGAGATGTGGCTTTAGTTAAAGGTTGTACAATGATGAATTTAGAAAACCAGTCGGTGCCGACTAAAAGATATTGGTTACCTTTTTTTAATCGAGGGAGAGGTCCTAGTAAGTCAAGTGATATTAACTGAAAGGGATAAGATACACGTTTGAAGTTACCCATTAAACCAGAACGAGTTTCTTGAGAACTTTTCTGAGCCCCGCAAATTTTACAGTTTCTAATATAGCAGCGGATATTTTAGCTAAGGTTTTTTTAACACCAAGATGAGCACAATTTAAGAACTTCAATACGGTTAGCGGTAGGGACAACAAGTTTCCATTCAGGGATGTTACAAATTTTATGAGATAAGGAAGTTACCAATTTATATAATCTATTATTCCTCACGCGCAAGGTGAAAAATTTATCAGGATTTTCAGGCACTTTCTATATCGTATCAAGATACCAGGCAAAATTTAAAAAAAATTTAAAAAAAAAATAAATCGGTAAAATCCAGATAATTATTCAAATTATAAGAATAGGTTTAATATGTGCCAGATAGAGGTAATATAGTAGTGATACTAGAAATTTAGAACTGAAAAAACAAGTTTTAATAATCTAAAAAATCAAGTCAAGATAGGTATTTTACCAAACTTAATGCGGTTTTAAGAATTTTAACATGAGAAATAAAGCAATTAAAGTGATACAGTATCTATGAATATAAAACAATACTTACAGTAGGAAATATTCTACATCCAAAGGAACATATTTCAGTCCAATCACAAATCAAGCAAGGTCAGACAGTGACTACCAAACACATTTCAAATACAATTAACACCGCCTTTGTAAGGGAAATTTAAATTACACTAAATTTAAAATTGCGTGATCAAGGTAACCAGAAAGAGTAAACAAATAATTTTTAAAGCAACAGTTACAACAGTTCAATTGACATAAAGCTACTGGCAGGGCTGCCAACAAAATGAGGTAGATATAACTAGAGGTAACTATAATTTGTTGGTTGTCAAATTAAATTTTAAAAGTCACTAGAATTTACAAAATATTGAGTGAAAAAAACCAATTTTTCAAAAAAAGTATTATTTTAAGAGCTAATAACTTACAAGTTATAATGAAGATTAGTTATAGACGATTTTAAATTTCAACATAACGCGCAAGGGCGCAATTTGGCATGTAACAGGATAAAGGTTAATAGTTTCGAGGCCAAAACGGCGGCAAACAGTTTGAGTCTAAGCAAAAAAAGGATACGAAGTGGAGCAACTTTGGACTAAGCGAACCTTAATAGAGGAAGAGGTAAGAAAACGAAAACTAAACGACAGCACAATAGCCGCGTTTGCAAACGTTCACAGAACAATGAACTTTACACGTAGAAAATTCAGACACCTCTCCCAAAAACGGAGGGGAATCATCCCAATTTAATTTCAAAGACAACAAACATTAAACTAGATGTTTTATCAAAAAAGTTAAAGGAAATAAAATTCCTGTGGGATCGAAAATATGGGCTAGGTTGAAAACTAAGTTATAATTGGTACAGACTGTACATTGTGGCCGAACTAGAAAATAAAAAGTTTCTGAAATGCGATTCCATTGAAGACTTTCAGAGGCTGGGAGTCAGGATACACAAAGGAGTGTGGTAGTGCAAATTGTTGCGAAGCAGGAAGATAATTCCGGACAATTGCTAGACCACTTATGCAGTTCAAAACATCTAAGTTTAAAAAAAATGCTTAGTTGATTCCGTAAAGCTAAGGTTGACTCCATTGGATCCCCACCCGAAACGATATGGTTGCGAAGCGCAAAAAAGGCCAAGAGAAAGGAATTTCTTTCGTCTTCAAATACCTACAAAATAGAGCGTATCGCAAGAAAAGGGGTGGAATTTACTATATAGGTAACGGTATTTAACTGGAAGTCGTAAATAGGCTCATTAAGAGAAGAACGTTAAACAATTCGTTGATAATCATGATGAGCAAGTTTAACAACGATTTGCTTATACATTTGACGAATGTCTGCAGTAATAACACAGGAATAAAGACGAAATGTAACAAAATAGCGGTAATATCTCGTTGAAGCTTGGGCCCAACAAATAAATGATCATTTAAAGACGATCGAGATAGAGTTTCAACAGAGACGTCGAAAAGTACACGTAGTTTGGTACTTACATTTTCTGCTTTCACAACACAATGATACGGGATATATAACTGAAGTCAGAAATACACCCATCTTGAATAGGTGGCATGTGTTTGGAATTTATATAGTCGCGCATGAACGAAACATATTGTTCATAAGTCAAAGGCTGCTTAGTTAGACCATTTTCTGAAGAAACAAAGCGCTATAGGGCGAGATCACGACTATCGAAAAATAAAAGTTTTGGATCTTTGCTCATTGCGACAAAGAGTATCAACGTAATATTTTTTAACTAAGAATTCATCAGCTGTGAAAGGTTTAGCGTCAGGAACCTCTTTAACTTCCCCTAATTTTGCAACAACATCCTCAGGGGGGAGTGCTGGCCCAGTCGTACAAAACAAGCTACTGGTTCTGAAGCGGGCGAGGTCAATATGCTTCCGATTAAAACATATCCAAAAATAGTGTTAAGAGCAATAATTACTGCAAAATTACTGGAACTATGGATACGACTATTTAATAAAACTTTAGAGAAAATATCTGCACCAAGCAATAAATCAGTAGGTGCAAATTGACCGAAGAGCGGATCAGCCAGATTGAGATTAGCTAGATGAGCGAAATTGTCAGAATAAATATTGGTAGTAGGTAAATTTTTACAAATTTTGAAAAGTACGATAGCTTCGAGGTTAATAATAGGTGAGAGAGCACCTATGTGTTCATAGCATCATAGCTACGATAATACACCTGCCTGTTTAAAACAACTTTTAACGACAGAACTATTCAATTACAACTGTACAACTGTGGCACATACTACATGAAAGTACTTGAAGATTAAAATATGTACACGACCCAGGGGAATTGACCAACAGGCTACACCTTATGCTGTAATTAAAATTATTCATTGCACAAACGGAACAGTACCTTCTGACTTATTGCGGTAATGCTATTTAAACTTTGTCTATTTAAATGATTTGTGTCACGCTCTGACGTTTCCATACTGACTGTGATTTCGATTGCTCTATTTACAGTTGATTGTCTAGTTTCTAGTAATCTACTTTGTATACGTTTTGATGCTAAACCATATACAAATTGGTTCCGTAATGCTGTTTTCAAAAAATCACCAAGTTTTCAGGACCGGTTCTCCTAGTTGTTGCTTCTTGCATTGAAATCTAAAAGTTTTAGCAATCTCCAATGGTATGGAGTCGTAAAACTGCTCCGTAATGTTTACCACTTGACTATAACTAAATGCTTCTGGAAAATTCGGGGAAACCTTAATGGACAGAGTGTCATATGACTCTGCGCCCATGAATTGCAGTAAGTAATGTAGTTTTAAATGTTCTGGTATTTGAAATACCATAAATGCAACTTTTAATCTTTTCAACCATCTGGCCCATATGGCACTGCTTGCATTGAATGTTTCTACTGTAAAGGTTGAGGTAGTAATACTTATTTTGCAGAATTGTATTGCTTGAACGCTTGAGATCGACAACTGAACAACTTTTAGACTCGGAATTTAACCCTGATCTGATGCTTTCCTACTCGAGATACATCATGGAGCAAAGGAATTGCTTATTTATTAACCTTCCATTGGTTAACAGCGTGCGCGTTGTTATTACCGACTGTGAATAATAGAATATTCTTATGTTTAGTAAACTAGGAGCAAATTTGCTCTGCCCATAAGTTTTTGGTAAAACTTTGGTGAATTGTTGGAAGAGAAATATAGAGAACTATTAAAAGGACAACCCAAATTCATTCGGTAAATAAAGTTGAATAAAGTTGTACAAACAGTTTCGTCTTTGAAGACGTAATTGCTTGTATAACCTTACTGTACCTAACAAGGCTAACGCAGTATAAAAGTCAATGCTGTAAATGATATGTTCCGTACCTAAAACGCAAAAACTTATTTTTTACTTTCGTGAATCTCTCAAAGTTTAACCTATCTCCAAACGCAATTACGTACAACCTTTGCAGAACTCAGCTGCAGGAAGTTATTCTTCTTAGTTTCAAAACCTTATAAAGTTTTCCTTGCTAATAAACTTCCAAAGCACGACTGAATTTTAGTTACAAAGCTGGAGCCTTTATTGGTAGTATAACGCGTGAGATAACTGTCTACCTTTTCAGACGCCAGCAGTGAAAAGTTATAGCAACAAGATGATATATGTGTAGAAAGCTCTATTCATCTAAAGCTAAAATGGACAGAAAGTGTTACCATTGAAAATATATTGTTTGTTCGTTTTAGATGTTGAAGGATGTTCTCTATTCTTATATGATAACTGTTTGATAAAAATATATAATTTTTATAAACTTTGTTACGTCAGATTCTTTTCAGAGGCCAAAGAAACTTTGTATAAATTGGGTACAGAAATCTTTTAGAATGTCCGATTTCAGAGGCACGATCAACTTCTAGGTATGCAAACGTTTTTAGTATACACATGTAGCGTATTAAGCGTTTCGGGATATAGAGATCTGTCTGCTCCCTTTTGTGCCCTCCACACTATTATGATTTCACATGACATGAAACCACTATCTATATTAACATCAAAAATATTTATGGAATTAAATTATACATATCCAACTTAATTCAACATTTCTCAACCTTTTAGTATTTGGGGTCCACTTTTTTAATTTAATTGCGCCCCCTTTCAGCCCTTTAAATGGAGTACTAATAAAGTACAGTTATTAAATATGTTTATAAATCTATTATGCCCTGATATTGTTATGTCATTACAAGTTTAAGATTTTACTGACCAACGCATTGTAGAAATTTGCAATCGTTTTGATTACGATATCCGGTGATTTCACGAAAAAATCAAATCTACCGACGTCGGCTGGAACTGCACGATTCACATAAACGAAGCGTTTCATGACGTTTATTACCAGACCGATTCAATTATCTGCGAATGAATATCGTACTGTAATTTATTTAGCTGCGTGAGTTATGTATTCACCAATCTTTATATGTATTATAAAATAGATTATAATAGGAAAGTAGCTTTTAAAAACACGGCTCCTAAGGCCCGAAACATAACTGGCGCAGCGGTAGGATGTTAGAAGGTCACTAGAGAACCCAAATTCGAAGAACTAGTGGTCTGGAATTCCAATTCCCAATCTTGCAGAACCCAAACAAACTTGAAAGAGATACAAGCATCGATCGAATCCAAACCAAACCAACGCTGACGAAGTACAAAATTGACAGAGTCCACGAAAGCGACGACGAAAATAATGTTAAGTTTATTTTTCTTAAAACCAATTGATTTTTGACAAATTTATTGATATTCGCTAGTAATAGAAATTTTGTTTTAATTTTATTATTTTATGTATGTACCGATTTTTTTATTTTTGACTTTGCAATTTATGCCGTTTTATAAAAATAATTTACGCAACTATTACGGGAAATTATTTTCAAACTTATTTTAAGAGAATTAATTTTTAAACGAGAATTTCTAAACAAGAGAACTAAAAAGACGCATTACGTGCGCAAACTAGTACAAACACTTATTACGAATTATTATTAATACAAAAAAGTAACTGGCGCACGAATTATTGAAACAAAACGAAAACGATTTTAAAATAACAAGAATAGAACGTAATTAATTTACAATTTTATGTATAGAAAATTTAATACCAAAAGCTAATGTATAAAACGCAACTAATTATAGAAACAATTATTCAAACGTAACCTTCATCGCACTTCTATAAAGTATAGAAAAATTAAAACAAAGCGTGCAAAACTTATAGCGCAATCCTCATATAAAATAAGACCGGAAACTCTCATCATTGAACAAAACCATTGTAGGCATATATCTAATAAATTACTGAATAAAATTCATTCGAAAAGCGCATCGCGACTTATAAAAAGTTATAATTAAATATTTTTCAGTGCAGAGGTATCTAATTATAGCGAAACAGTTTTTAAACGTAACATTTTATGATTAAGTTTTTCAATACGAAATAATTAATCGTAAGAGACGCGATTTATTTAAATTATCTCCGACTGGATATAAAATTTTTCAGTGAACGTAAAACTTTGCAATTAAACAATTTATTGCGTTAATTATAAAAGGAGACGATGATGCAAATATTATAACAACGCAATTGACTGAAAACTTTTAACTTTATATTTAACATTCAAAGTAACGAGACAATACAGTTATAGAGAAACATCTTATGCACTTTAAATTAACACCTACAAAAACGGAAATAGCAACTGACCATCACAAAAACTAATTAATCAGCAGGATTGAAATAAAAATGTAATTAAATCATAACTGGCGCAACAAAACGTACAAAGTACAACGCAAATTATTGCAAGAATATTAATTCCATAGAAACCTTTCAGTAAATTAGAACCCGCAACAACTTAACATCCGTGAAGTATAAATAAACGATTCAAGGCTGCAGCAACTAACCAGACAGTACCCGGCACAAATCCAGCATATTAATTACCTCACCGTATAACCAAGTACAAATACAAGCAACACGATTCTTAAATAACCCGATATAATGCAAACTGAAAATTAACAAACCAAACTAAAAAACAACAATACAAACCGCGAAATAAATCTCAATTTTATAAAAATTTGAAATTAGTTAAAACCAAAAGCAACCCTTGACAATCATGAGTTTAGATATCAAGATTCATCTCGAAACCATAGCCCAATTTAACGGAGGTCAAGCTTTGCTAGTTAATTGCATTACAGAGTGTGAAATATTTTTGAAAACCTTCTACAAACCCGGAGGTAAGCAAAAAAACATTTTAATTTTACGCCTGTTAATAAAGTAAACTGACCGGACGGGCACTAACGCTAATAACCAGTCGAGATGACTTAGAACAGTGGAAAGACTGTAAACGGATATTAATTGCATATTTTGGCGATCAAGGCAACATAAAATGCCTTACCCACAACCTAATAAACCTAAGAATGGAAAGTAATCAATCCCCCGTACCAATTCGGAATGAAATGCAAGACGTAAGAAGTCTAATCTTAACAAAATTAAAAATCGAAGAACCCGACCAAAATATCCAACCTCTAAAGACAAAAATGTATGACGAAATGGCACTGGACACCTACATAAATGAACTACCAGAACGACTATCAGATAAAATAAGTTTCCAACTTCCACAAAATTTAGAAAAAGCTATGAATATGATAATAGAAGGAGAAAACGTAATGTACTATCGAAACAGACTATACGACCCCAATGCGAATGAAAGTTATTTACCAATAAAAACCAAACAAGCCGCGAGACAAACAACCACCCAAACAAAATTCACTTCATTTAACGCACAAACTAACCAACCGCGAAGAAATAACTCGAATTTTAATAATCAATTTAAACATTTTCCAAAACCGACGTTCAACTCAAATTTTACAAAACCCCCATTCACACCCAGATTCAATCAAAATATGAACCAACAAAGACCAGCATTCAGCACGAACCCTATCAGAAATAAACCAATAACAAATAACAATAACAACCCTAACAGTTATTATAAACCAACACCTATGGATACACCAGACAATATTCAAAAATAACGCACATCAGACGAAGTCACAATCAAAAACGAAACTTTACCTCAGAAAAACTATTTCACCAAGAAGTAGAAAAATTTGACAATGACCAGAGTAATTACATTCACCCCAGTACAAACTATGAATCAAACCATTCAGAAAATTACGAACGCGACGAACCATGCGAAAATTACGAAGAGGACGACGAAGAAAACGCGTGCTCAAATTTTCAAATAGACCGATTTATTAACAACCAAACCTAATAAATTTAAATAATATTAATCACCTAGTACTACCATATATAGAAATACCCCATGCCGAATTGAAACTATTAATCCATACCGGATCCTTGAAAACACTAATTAGCCCCCGAACCGTAAAAAACACTATTTGGACTTTGTAGAAAGAGAGATTAAAATTGAAATAGCCCATCAAACGACCCTAAAACAATTTGTAGCTAATATACCCTTGCCTAGAACATTCAATGTAAAAATGAAACACAAATTTTGTATTTTTGAATTCAACGACAAATACGACGGACAAATAGGGATGGACCTTCTAAGAAAATTAGAAGCCAACATTGACATAAATAACCGTTTATTAAGAACGAAACACGGACGAATCCCCATTAAGTTTTAAAATACCCAAACCGAACAAAAGTACACTAAAGAACCCCGAACCGAGAAAAAAATTTAAATCCCAGTAAACTTAAAGAACGAATTAGGAATCATAAATCACATAACCTTTCATCAAGGAGTAGGAACCCCCACCGCATTAATACAAATAAAAGATAATTATGCCACTACAACAATTCTAAACTCAAATGACTACCCAGTAGAACTATTATTAACCAACCCAATTAACGTAGAGGAATTAAATTTTAACGAAATGGAAATAGATGAAAATTTATAAAACGATTACAACCCTGCAGAAAATGACAAAATGTTAAGAGAAAATTTAAGTAACATTCGCTTTAACACCAACATTAACCGTGAAGAGCAGAGAGTAGTTAAAAATTTATGTTTTGAATACCGTGATATATTCCATTGTGGAGGAATACCCTTAAGATTTACCAAAACAGTTAGACATAATATAGAACTAACGGCTAACAAACCAATCTTTACAAAAGCATACACCCTACCTCAGGCAAGCCAGGAAGAAGTTTACAGATAAGTAACAGACTTATTAAAGCAAGATATCATACAACAACACTCCTACTAACTACGGAGCAGCCAGGTATTACTAGCACCCAAGAAATTATACGCCTCAGGCAAGAGAAAATATCGAATGGTAATAGATTACAGAAAATTAAACGAAAAAACGGTAGATAACAAATATCCACTACCCAATATCATCGAAATTTTAGACAAACTAGGTAAATGTTGGTATTTTTCAACACTAGACCTCGCCTTAGGATATTATCAAGTAGAAATGGGTGAGAAAGATACATCGAAAACAGCATTTAGCACACCTAGAAGACATTATGAATATAAACGAATGCCATTTGGACTAAAGAACGCACCCGCTACTTTTCAACGAGTTTTGGACAATATATTACGAAGAATACACAACGAGAAATGTCTGGTGTACCTAGACGACATCATAGTTCATTCAACATCATTAGTAGAACACATAGAAAGATTAGGAGAAGTATTTGAAAGACTAAGACAGGCAAATTTTAAAGTACAACTGGACAGAAGCGAATTTTTACAGAAAGAAGTATCATTTTTAGGACATATAATAACACCCCAAGGAGTTATGCCAAACCCTGATAAAACGAACGCAGTACTAAATTACCCACTACCAAAAACAAACAAAGAAATTAAAGGATTTTTAGGACAGTGGTTACTACCGCAAATTCATTAAAGGTTACGCTCAGATAACCAAGGTCCTGACAACTTGTTTAAAAAGGAAATAAAATTGAACACACCCGAGAATTCATTAAAGCTTTAGACAAAATTATAAGTATACTAACGAATCACTCCGTATTAGAATACCCAGACTTTTCGAAAACATTTTGTTACGTATTTCTAGTAGACGCCACGTTGTGCGTCAAAGTTATGTCACGTTGGCTCGTAGCCGTGCATAACAAAAGAAAATCCAAGAAAACAACAGCGACCGGGCTCAATCGGAGAGTAGGGGAGGTTGTAGAAAGCAGACGCGGCTGTCAGGAGTTAGTACCAGTACCTGCCATAGAGAAATTAGAATAGTAAACCTGAAAGAAAAACAAATTAGTCCTGCAAACCCGAAACAGAGAAAAAGCATAGCCTATGGATCAAGTATAAATTGTTCAGTACTTTATAGAATAAATAAGAGCAACTGTTTAGATAAACTCTATAATCTAACAACAGTAATAGCAGTACAGAAAAATTCTGAGTACAAAGTGAGGCCATATTGGGGAGTAGCAGAAACGTTTCATCACCCACCAATTAAACATAATTCAGGTAAAATGTAACAAAAAAATATAAATAGGTAAGACATAATCACTCTAAGTAATTTAGTAAAATTTTTAGCAAAGACATAAATAAGTAGATAAGCACAATTGTTCTGAGTCATTCAGTAGGGTTGATTGTTCTTTCTTTTTTTTTGTTATTAAATAGCGGGCAAGTCTATGGAAAAGATATCAGAACGACAAGGCATATTGCAACAACAACGGGTAGATATTTACAGTAAGAACAAATAGGAAATAGTGCAACTTACACAAAGTCCTTCAGTACCGCTTCCTTGCCATTGCAGTGTGGGATCCACGATGTCTGACACTAACGAAGCACTGCATCCTAGACTGTGAGGGTGTTGATAGAACTTATCATAACTTACCCTAATTACACTGACTGATTTCACTGGGGTTAGCAGCGGACCTTATCACGCAAAGGAACTAGGTATATTAGTTGCATAACCATACAAAAAGCAGCGAGGAACTTCAACCACTACCTTTGTATACCGGTAGTCGGTCACAGTTTAAATATCACCAGACCAAGCAAGCAACAAAAGCCATCATAAGTAAAGCACATGTATCACTAAAGGGAGTCCGTAACCATGTCCTTAAAACCCGCGTGCATCGAGTTAAAAGCAGAACGAAACAGTATCTTGAACGTAATTCCTATATCGGAACCAAAGACCAACTACGACTCCGCGACAGTTAGTTCTACGGCTTTTTTTTCCATAAGAAAGACGACTAAAAACGTTTAGTAGACACGCGTAAGCACTAAAGCCGTACGTCGAAAGTTCTTCGAACACACGTGCGTCAAGTTTCACCAACTCTACCGCTCTTAGTTCAACCAGAAAAACCGTATCTTACACTTAATTTTTTGACATCTCGCAAGCAAGAACAAAACACGACCTTTTTTTGTTTATATCTAATCCTACTAGTACAACTTCTGATCGTCTACCTAGACTGTATATCCACATATTAATTACAGCGGGATTATTTATTAATGACAAGTGGAAAGTAATTTTACGAGTATTCCAATATACAACTAAACCATCTTTTAAAATTAATACCGGCGAGTCAACTTGCATATCAATCTGAAAACTAGGCGGAAGTATTTACTTTATACAAATCGCTATCCAAAAACGATGTATTTTAAGAACTAAGTAGATTAAAAATGTTAGGCAACCAAAAATGCACGTTACAATTTATATAACGACAGATGCATCAAATGTAGCATTAGGCGTAGTATTAAGCCAAGGAAAAGTAGGCAACGATAAACTAATCAGCTACGCATCCGAACCAGAAATATAGTACCACAAAGAAAGAATTATTAGCCATAATTTGGGCAACAAAATATTTTAGATCATACCTTTACGGACGAAAATTTTATATATGCACCGACCAGAGACCATTAGTACGGCTATGCAAACTTTAAGAACCAAATTCAAAGTACAACGATGAAGAATCAGACTAGAGGAATACGAATACGAAATTATATACAAACAAAGAATTTAAAATAACAACGCAGCCGCCCTAAGTAGAATACAGCTCAATGCACTAGAAACGGAATCCATTGTAGGAAACGTAGACGAGACGGAAGTACAAGAACACCCAGACGAGATAGACACAATACATTCAACGCAAAATGAAGAACCAAAAACAGCGATTCAAGTATTAAACGAAGCAATCGATATAAAACCCAATCAATTTATAATTACCGAAGTTTTAACCAACCCCAATCCCGTACAATATACGAAGATAGACAATTAGAAAATATACCAAATCCAAATAACTAAGGGACGACGAGGAACAAATAATTAAAATTCTAAAAGAATATCCCCCGAGAAAAAACGCTTTTACTTTTATTTCAATGCCGAACATTTATATAAACTATTCTCAGAATTATACGTTAAATTATTGAATATCGCTGGCCCTGAACTTATTCGATGCACAAGAAAATTAATAACGATAGACCAGCTTGATGAAATAAACGACGTAATTAGAAACCAACACGAAGACAAAACTAACCATCGTGAAGTTAATGAAACATTAAAGCAACTTATAAAACGAACTATTTTAAAGACATGAAAGAATTAACCACAGACTTCATTAACCAATGTGAATTATGCGACAAAGTGAAATACGACAGAAGACCCCCCAAAATACTCTTAATGTTAACCCGAACACCCGACAAACCGTTCCAAAAATTACATGCCGATACCCTAGTACTAGAAGCACAACATTTTTCAACCATTGTAGACGCATTCAGCAAAATAAGCCAAGCAATACCCATCACCTCAAAAAATAGCATTGACGCAACACAAAGATTTTTACAGTACTACACATTTTATGAAATACCCGAAACAATAACCTTAGATAACGGAAGCGAATTCAAAAATGAGACGATACAAAACACTTTAGTACTCCACAAAATAAAAATTCATTTTATAACTGAAAACCACCCTGAATCGAACGGACTAATTGAAAGACCCTGTTAGAACAAATCAGATTACTAAGAATAACTTATAAGAAAGAACACATCACCAATTTAATGTCATACGCACTAATCGCCTACAATAATACAGTCCGCTCATCGACCAACTTTACACCCCTAAAATTAACGTTAGGACATTCAGATTCCCGCAACCCTTACGACATACATTATAACAAAGGAGTCTATCAGCAATGTGCCAAAGATCACAAAGAAGAACTAAAAATAACTTATGATAAAGTAAAAGATAAATTAGATAACGACAAAGAACGTATCACCACAACCGCAATAAGAATACCGACGCAAATAAATTTTCAATAGGACAAACAGTATACAAGAAAAAATTCCAGAGTAAGCGACACAAAACGGCAACCAGCAATTTAGGTCCATTTAAAATTAAGAGAATATCGGACAAAAATATAGCCGTAGTAGACAACGGCAAAATAATAAAATACATTCACTTGAAAAACCTAAGACACCCTGTAATTTCAGATGGAGAATCATCACCCTTGCCGTCAACCTCCGCCCAGATAGAACGGACAACGACGTATTAATTGAGGATATAAAAAACCACCCTGGTATACTACCAATAAAATTGGGAAGTGTGCAAAATACAATAGACTATTGGACATTCGCACAAAAATTCGATTTAACGGAACTAAAACAAGAATTTCAAACAATCAAAAATAACTATTACCGATTAAAACAATCAATGGACAGCAAAATTCGGAAAGGAATACGCCATAGAAATGATAAACTACAATAGCATAATAGAAAGCATTTTAAGAAACATAGAACAAACTGCAAAACAAAAAAGAGGACTAATTAACGGATTAGGCAACACAATAAAAGCTATCAGCACAGACAATTTAGATAACCAAGACACAGAACGTTATGACAACGCAATACAGCAATTAATCGAAAACCAAAACGATATAAAAACCAGTGTTAGCAATCAAATATCTCTAACCCAATCAACTATTATAAAATTCAACGATGATGCCATCTAAAAAATTCCTAGAAATTGGAATAGCTGAGAAAAATCTAATATTAATTGACAGCAAACAAGATATATTTATCTCGAAAGATGAAAATGGTGAGTCGAAGAAAACTATTTGGTCCAGAATGAGTGAGGAAATGAGAGATTCTGGAGGAATAGAGGTGGTGGATAGCCTGTATTCCTACTACTGATCTTAGATTCTTACATAAGAAGATATATGTAAAAAACAGGTTTTGTGGTCCAAAACGAAAGTTATCTACTCTGATTTTGTATTCATTCATCTAAGGTGAATATATGTTATAGTCATTTTGATGTTTATTTTTATTTGTTCTTGTTTAAACTGCGTTGTGTGAGAAAATAAAGCGGCGCCAGTCTTCAGATGCGTGCCACTGAGAATAATTACAAGTATTTCAAGAATTGTTTGAGGTATACAAAGGCAGTTTCCCCAATAAATCGTATCTTACGATAGACAGAGAAATCTCAAACAATATTCTACCCCAATCCCAGACGGATAAAAGAAATAAGTTTGTGCTACTAAAATTAAAAATTTAAATATTTAAAGTGTTGGAATACTTCTGAAACCTCTACCCCATATAGAGGTAACGTAGCATGTGTACTTCAACTCTAATTTCCGGCATGTAAAGCAACCAGAGATGGTTTTGAAAAAGACTTGTAGCACTTTTATCGTAGAAACAGCTCATTTTATACTACATAGTAGGACAACAATGCTATAGTTATCTTGGTTAAAATACAATTGTGATTTTATTTGGTAAAGATCACCATGACAAAACTATCTTTAAACCTATTGAACTTTCATTATATTATAACCTGTCACCTTTTCTAATATCAGTGGCACGCACATAAATACTTATTAATGGAAGTTCTCGAATTTATTTTTGTGATAGCGTGTATATTTCACAGATGTCATATTTTCTGAAATACACATTTATAACCCAATAAGTTGTATCATCTATTTTCATGCTCACATTGACATTATTCTTTGTATTAGAACGGAATAACAGTATGACATTGAAATGCTACAATTTCAAGAAAGAAGATGGAGATAATAAAAGCTAACGTTTCATGCGCAAACTAAAGTTTCCATTCGATTCTTTCGCTCACTTTGACTCGCAAGTTTCATGGGATTGGTATTTAAATTGTGTCGTTGCAATACAGCTGAGTCTTATTCAAGAGATCATTGAAAGTTAATGAATAATAATTATGTCCTGTGTAAGCGAATTTGAATGAAGGGTATCGCGGTTCATGACTAAAAATAGTCTGAAAGTAGGAGAAAGGCATCCCTTAGAGTAAAATGCAGTATAAACCAAACGTACTCGTATTGCTTATGAATATTTATAAATTTAGATTTAAACTGTTAAATTGTGTGATTTGTTTCAATCTAAAAGTATCTGAGATCTCGTCAGTGAAAAGAAGAGCGGGCTTTTCATTTGCGTATGTTAGTATAGGAACATGAAAACTGCAAGCATACATTCTTCAAAATATTACTAAAATTCAAAATAACAAAACTGTACTTCGGCATAGAATAATAATAACAAGAAATGACACTCGGGGTTTTCAGAAAGACCAAATTTCTTTGCGGATGTCTAAAATCCGCCATTATTTTGTTGCTATATCCATAGAATAATAATATGCCACGCTAGCGTAGCGTATTATTATTCTGTGGTAAATCCTTCAACCTTCCTTTAGTTTATTGTACTGTTCTTGTTCTAAGTTGAAATTTTACTTCAATAGGTTTCTTTATTACGTTAGAGCCTAAATTATGCAGTTTTGCATACAATAATCAATTTAAATATTTAAAGTAATTTCTAACTCGACGTTTTTAAATTTCCCGCTGCACCTGTGTACCTACAGAATAATGTCCGAAGGTCATATATTTTTGGTACATGAAAAATCAATGTAATTTATGAAGAGTATCATTTCTTAAAGGTATTATTATTCTATGACTTCGGTAACAAGGATCTGGAAATTCTAACACTGGTTTTAATTCCTTTTAGCCGATTTCCCAGCCGAAGAGAAACATAGGTAAGGCTTCGGTTTAGAAAGACACTTTGTTTCGGGGGTCGTATATATATTTCGATTCAGCATGTTGTCTGAGTCTAACGACATACGACTTTCAGTGCGGAAACGACCCCTTAAAAAGTTATGAATTTTTAAACCTCGCATGTTAAGTATATGGGAATTTTTTTGAAAAAAAGGAAATAAGATTTTTGAATAACTTAAATGATTCTAAGCTTAACCCAACCTAACCTAACCCAACCTAACCTAACCCAACCCAACCCAACCTAACCCAACCTAACCTAACCCAACCCAACCTAACCTAACCCAACCTAACCTAACCCAACCCAACCCAACCCAACCCAACCCAACCCAACCCAACCTAACCCAACCCAACCCAACCTAACCTAACCCAACCCAACCCAACCTAACCCAACCTAACCTAACATAACCTAACCTAACCTAACCTAACCCAACCAAACCTAACCTAACCTAACCTAACCTAACCCAACCCAACCCAACCTAACCTCAACCTAACCTAACCAACCAACCTAACCTAACCAACTAACCTAACCTAACCCAACCCAACCCAACCTAACCCAACCAAACCTAACCCAACCTAACCTAACCAAACCTAACCTGACCCAACCTAACCTAACCCAACCCAACCTAAACTAACCTAACCTAACCTAAACAAAAAAATTATATGAAATAAATCAAAAATCAGAAATCAAACTTTTAATCGATATAACATAGCAAAACTAACAAACAGCAAAATATTCAAATGCGTAAATCTCCATATTGGAAGCGAATAGCTTCTAACAAGGCATCGAAGGGATCTCGGTGCTCTTTAGCATTCCAGCGGCGCCACAAATACTCGCAGAGATGATCTGCGAAAGATTCCTCAGGAACATTACGAGCCTTGAAGAAAGCCTTTGCCGGACGCCAGTGTGCTGCTGCACGCTGCGTATTCACTCCTGTTGTTGGATCTAAAAAACTGTTAGAATGAATTTGTTTAAAATATTATAAAACTTACCCTTAAAATACTTGCTGTGATTTACAGCTTGATGCACAAATCCATATTTAGGCAGTGAATAATAAGCTCTCCACTGGTCAGTCCAAATGATCGAATCTTTTCCAACATGCTCCATAATGATTGGAAGCAATGTTGCAGCATCGCGAACGTTTTTCGGGCAAACTACCATGCGAAAATCTTTCGAATCCTCGCAGGTTATGCCAAGAACCCAATGCCCTTCAACGCAGCGGCCTTTGTTAAACTTGCGCTTTCCAAACTTTGATTCGTCGATCTGAACGATTATCCCAGGGCCACCAATCTTGCCGCGTTCTGCCTGCTCAGAAGAAAAATGATCGACAACCATTTCACGGGCATAATGAAATCTGCAAAATAATGGTTAAATTAATTGCTGGTAAATAAAATAAAATAATTGCAATAAATACCTTGCAGCAATTGTTTCTTGAGAAAGCTGAGTTCGTTGTTCTGGTGGAATGCTAAAATCCGTGCATTCGCGGGTAACTTTAGCGTACGACTCATTTAATGCAAATCCATATAAAAGCCTAAAATAAAATTAGAAACCTATAATAAATAATAAACAAAAAAGACACAAACTTACTTGATTTCAATATGGAGGGCCAAGCGAGATTCTTCGAACCAGGTTCCCGTAGCAACGCTATACTTGCGGCAATCTCTTCGGCCTTTAGGACAATAAAATCCGCCGACGCCATGTTGAGATTTATCCACAAGCATAGGGCTTTTGTGACGACGGCAATCCTTCTTCTCGGTAAGCAGCCCATGCTCGATTGCAAAAGAATATCCCTGTTCTTTGCAAATCGGTAGCCTGCTATAGTTCCAATTTATAGCGTAATTCTCCATGATCTAAAAACTTAAATTTGAACTTGTAACAAAGGTCAAGCATAAGTTCTTTCTTACTTGAGCTTATGAAATGAAATACCAACCACTCTCTTCAAAACGTAAACACAAACCGACGTTAAGACAGACGGCGGCCTCCCAAATTGTATTCATGCGCAGCTAATCTTTTGATCTGCGCATGCGCATAATTTCCGCGCATGCGCAGTTAATTTAAATTAATTTTTAGCTAAAAAAAAAAATTTCCCATAGACTTAACATGGGAAATTTAAAAATCCATAACTTTTTAAGGGGTCGTTTCCGCACTAAAAGTCGTATGTCGTTAGACTCAGGGGAACATGCTGAATTGAAATATATATACGACCCCCGAATAAAAGTGTCTTTCTAAAACAAAGTCAAGCCGAAATTATCATAAAATTCTTCGTGTGCTTATGTCCATGTGTGTAAGTGTGCGTGGGCTTTTGAATGTACATGCTTGCGCATGGGTTATTCGGTGTGTGGAAAGATGCGCAAAGGTTTGTATGGATGGATACGTGCGTACGCACCCACGTATATGGCTAATATCCGCTTTAAGGTTAGCAACCAAGGGTTAAAGGAAGGCCATGTAAGAAATAGTTGAGATAGAGCAAATACGTATACCAAATGTTTTCTCTTTGATATATTTTGTAAAATTGTTATTCATTGTCAGCTTCGCTGCCATGTAGGTTATGGTGATCGGACCCTGACAGAGTATATCACACCGCGTAGGTCGTCGGTGACCTAGGTAAAAAATAATGTTAGGTTTTAACCTAACACCACAAGTCACCATATGTCTTTTTGCATTAAATATGACCGGAATCGTTATACTTCGTATGCCTTACACTTTGATTTCTAATTTTCACGATATATGATGCTGGTTTGGGATAACATATAGCAGTTTTATTTATCAATAAAGATGAAATAAAATGAACGAAATAAAAATAAAATAAAATGAATAAAATAATTATAATAATAGAAAATAGTAATAAAATAAAATAAAATGAAATAAAATAGATAAATATTTAAACAGCGGTGTGACGTTAAAGAATTGGGAAACACAAAGGTGGATTTTCTGTGCATTCTTCACAGTATGTTTACACTTTCTTAGTCATATTTTTGTAATTTTACTTCCAAATTCCGCAACACCTTTCTTACAACTTTTTGTGAAGTAGTGTCTTTCTCAAGAGAGAATCAACTCCGTTGACCTTTGATACGAAAGATCTATTACAGTTTTTGCCTTATTATAATTAACAGTACTTTTCGAATTGTCAATATTTTTGTCTCTTTTATGTATCATACAACCACATTTGAAAGCTTTGTCGAAAGAACTGTAACATTATTGTAAATAATTACGATAACGTAAGTTAATCCGATAATATGCCATGCTCCTAAGTTAATTGTAACAACTACCCCAATTCGGTACCATAAAAATAATTAAAGCAACCGTACATTTGATTAAATAAATTCTCAACCAACCAACCATATAATTCAGTTCCTATTTTCGAAACAAACGAGAAATCGTCAAACAATTGAAGTTCGTTAATACTCAGTCAATGTATTGTTGAGAAGGGTTGAAGAAGTAGACACTAATCTCGCTTAGTACCGAAGGAGATGAATGCGGTTCTGAAAATAATTAAAATTGCTTCGTGTCGTATTGGTCATTTTAAATTTTACCATTCAGCGTCCAGCACAAATATACATAAAAATTAATGGATACACGTTTTCAATTTAGATTAGTAAAATCACTTATTATCTAGCTGTAGATTCTTTATCAAACTTAACGAAACTGACACTCAAATCCGTTTCTCATTAACAGACAGCTTAAGAATTCCAAGGAAATACTAACATTTTGTCTCTAAAACACCAAAGTGGGTAAGGAATTTAAAATAGCCAATTTAATCATAACAAGTTATCTCTTCAAAAATACAGTTCTAAGAACTACACCTGAGAGGACGTATTTTTCCAAAAGAATGTCGTTTTTCATTGGCGAACGTCCGATGTCATAGTGACGTCATAAAAAGAAAAGACGTGCATAAAAATTACTATAAGAAATAATTTTTAGGAACCGAAAGCAAATTTTAGAGTCAGATTCCGACAGAGTTGAACAGGCATGTAAGCTTGAATTTTGGTGGCGGTACAACAAAGTTACTGGGTTTTTAATAATTATGTAATTAGACAAACGTTCAGCGCAGAAAACTTTCTGAGGGACGTTCGTGGAGTTAATAATAAACCAGTACTTTGATGTATTAGTGAGTGAAGTATCACTACCGATAACTTTGGACATTGCATAAGGCACGCGCGCAGGTTTGTAAAGCAGACTGCAACAACAGCTCTCTTGAAATTGCCGTTTAGGACACGAGGAAGAATACACAAGTATAAGTCAATAAACCTCTTTTTTTCTTTCCTGATTATATTGCTGACTTTACGCTTAATCGAAGAAGTAGAATTAGTACGTACCAATGTAGTTTAATATTTAGTTAGAAATTATTGTTAGGATTTTTTAGAGCACTATCAGTAGGGTACATCTGCTAATGTAGATATCATTATTATTTTATATGTGACTGTCGTTAATTTTATTAGTTGTAAAAATAAAGTAGCTTGTTAAGTTGTTCAACCGAGTTGTCATTAATTACAATTTGTGGTAGAATATTCAAAATTTAAATTATTTCATTGTGAAGGGACCTTTTGTTGGGTCGAAGCTACCGTTTCAGGTATAATTTTGCATTAAGACTAACTGATTAGTTAATTTATGGACAAAGTTATTTGAAAGATTGAACGCGAATACTTAATACTTTTGGGGATTAACTTCCGTAAAGGTATTTCAGTAATTATTTAGCAGTGTTCATAGTTCGATGTGAGTAGAAGCGTGATAAATATTGAAAACTAGTATTGAGGTGACCGTCTTTCGATACCAGTCCCCAACCGACGGTCTGGCGCCCTATGAAAGAAGACCAGAGAATGCAGGATTACGGGTAAGATATTTAAATCAGAATTGTTGCATTAAATTAACGGTAGTATGCACTTTAGCCTTTATAATTTATGAAATTATTTGCATCAATTCCCATTGTAAAGAAAACTTACGACCTACGCGAGCTAGTCGAGATTAAACCTTTAATTCTTGTTACAGGCTTTTTTTCTCTTTATTAACAACATTAAATTCGTCGTATCAAATCCGTCTGTAACAGATCGAAAACATCTCGTTTGTCCTTCCATTTTAATATAGTTATTACATTTTCATTTTCTTGTGCAACGACAGCTTAGCAAGCTCAGTAACTATCGCAGCTGCTGTCAACTTTTTCCTGTTTTTACGTAGGGTTCCAACTAACTGAATTTCAAAAGCAATTAATTCATTGGCTAAATCTAAAGTGGTGTACCAGCAGTTACCGATAAAAATAGTAAATCCTTTGTAAAGAATATCGTCACATAAAACCATAACAATAATTTTAAGTGTCGTATTAACTCATTCAACATTTTCTCCACACTAAACAGTCAAGATACACGTGTATTCGGGCATTACACATAACTTAAGTAATTTTGCCATATTTGTGGAGTTTTTGTTTCATATACTGGAGGAAAGGAAGTCGTTTTCTAAGAGGAGCACTTATTTCGTTACTGCACATCATTTTACCCAGTTAATAATATGCCTGGAATTTTTTTTCCTAGAAGTCAGCTATGTTGCGAATTTTATAGGGGCGATCATTCATGTCATTGTAGGTATTATCTGAAAGGTCTACATTCTTTTACAAAACTATGTGAGTAGCATATAAATTTGTTTGATGAGGAGTCAGATCAAAGACCTCATTTGTTACCAAGAGAAAAAGATTCCATTGGTATATCTTCTGCTAACATCGTATAGTACGGGCATTTAACGCTAGGCAATTCTGTGGGTGGTTACTGATCTTGAAGGTTTGACCGCCTGGAGGAATGTGTAGTATTTATGGCATTAGAAATGTTCTCAGAACGAACATCATCGTCGCTACTGCTACTGTCGGAAACAATGCGATGACGATGTTTTACAGATAGCCAATTACACAGAATTTTAATATCACTTTCCTCATCAGATATTAAGACTGTTACGTTGTTTTTTTTGTGGCAGCACGTTGGGCGCCAAAATTTCTGTTACGTTTTTTTTCGTAGCAGCCACGTTGGGCGCCAAAATTTTGTTACGGTAATCGTGGCCGTGCGTAACTCAAAAAAAGTCAAGGAAACAAAGAAATGAACGGGCTCAATCGGTGAGTAGGGGGGGTGTAGAAAGCAGACTGACATATAATGTATTCGGCGGGAAGGAGTTAGCGACAATACCTGCAAGAAAATTAGTTAAGCAAACCTGAAAAAAAAAGAATAAGCATAGCAGCAATGAAACGTCTAAGTTATTCAGTACTTTGTAGAATGTAAATAAAAGAAACTGTTTAGATAAACTATATAATATAACAACAGTAAAAGCAATACAGAAAAATGTTTAGTACAAAGTGAGGTAATATTGGGGAGTAGCAGAAACGTTTCTTCACACACCAATTAGACATAAAGCAGATAAAATTTTAACAAAATATAAATAGGTAAACACAATTAATATGAGTAGTCCAGTAGTATTGATTTTTCTTTTTTTTTCTTTTATTTAAATTAGCATGCAAGTATATGGTAAAAGGTATCAGAACGCCAAAGGTATGGCCAAGCAACGGACAGGTATTTAAAGTAAAAAAACAAGTAGGAAATAGTTCAACTTACAAACAGTCCTTCAGCAACGCTTCCTCGAAATTGAATGTGGGATTCCCGTTGTCCTGCACTAACGAAGCACTGCGCCCTTGACTGTGAGGGTGTGGATGGAATTTCTCACACTTTACACTAATCACACCTACGTATTTCACTAGTGTTAGCAGCAGACATTATCATGCTGATGGAACTATGTAGCATTGATAAATTTCTTGTTAATTCTATTTCCTGAGACAATAATTTCGAAATATTTTGTAACACAAATAAAAAAAAATGTTAATAAAAATTTAGAATCACGGGCTCTCAAGACACGATGTATTGCATTAAAACTAACAGTAACGGGAGGTGTTTTATTTGCTACCTATGGTAACAAAAAGAATCTAATGCTTTAGAATAACGAAATTTGCGCAAACAATGATCTATTTTAGATTCTTTGGGGTTAGAAAATTCAGAAACTACAGTATCCACCGTATTTAAATAAGCCAAAGTATGCACTAATCTGATAAAACAAAGGGACACTAGACTAGATCGCACACACATTAATCCTAAAGAAAGAATCGGTCAGTTTAGCAAGTTCTACGACTCCTATTTCACAAGACAAACAACTAAAACCACAAATTAGTAAAGTACGCGTATCACTAAAGTAGGTCCGTCAAATGTTCCTTAAAGCATTTGTCTCACAAGAAAAACAACTAAAAACAATTAGTAGGCACGCGTAAGCAATAAAAACCGTCCGTCAAATGTTCCGTAAAACACACGTGCAGGTCGAGTAAACACGTTCGCCCATCAAGCATACTTCCTTCAAAAGGAATTAGAACTACACTTTGTACAGTTAATATACAATTTTTATTTCACAAGAAAACAACTAAAAATCGTGCCGTGCTCGTACATGAACAATACGAAAAATAATCCCGCATCAATTCTCACTATTGTCAAAAGCAGAAAGAAGCAGTATTTTCAACGTACTTAGTGTATCGGAACAAAGAACAAACTCCGACTGTTCGTCTGTTTATATCAATTCCTCGCTATTACAACCGCTTATCGTATCTTATCTAGACTTGTATATCCACATAAGGAACAAAATTTATATTTACGGTAAGACAAGAACGATGCAATCTATTCATTATAACACGACACATTCGTCAACGAGTTAATAAATATTAAATATAGAAATAGTAATTTGTAGAAATGTATTTATAAATTGGGAAACAGCGTGAAATGTTAAAACTACAAAAATGCCCGTTACAAGACATTATAATTAATGTTACTAATAAACTTCATTGTTACAACAGGGTGTTAGAAAACTAGTAAATATTGAAAAAACGCATACTATCTATTAAAACAGATCTTAGTAAATCACTTTTGTTACAATGGTAAGTTCAGCCACGTGCATAGAAAAGATATACTATACTAATACAGCATTCTGATTTTTGACCCCTGATGCCAGCGCTGCTTTCCGCACTAAGAACGTTGTCACAACGAAGACGATAGAGGAAGCATAGCCCATTGCAACGTGTGACCAGTCAGGTGACGAACTAAAGAAAATATTTCCCATCTTGCCTAACTTTAGACATCATTTTTATCCACTATTTAAGAAGTAACATCAAATTAAACAAATATCAAATTTTGAAATTATTAAGCGTTTTGCTCGTGGCAGCGAATGGTTTAAGCGTCATTTGCATTTCTTAGAATACTTAGTACTTTCCAAGTCCACAGGTTTTTGCGGTTTCCTAATCACAATAACAGCCTTACTCAACTTTATCGATTAGCACTACAAGCACGGAGATATCTTTTTCAAAATTAAAAACTTTTAACGATTATCTTAAGAACCGCACTTCACAAGATAGACTAACGACTACTTCGTTACGTCACAAAGACTCTCACTGTATGTACCTTCTTTTGTACGTTGGACTTAATAATTTATTTCTATAAGATAATTGACATCAGCTGGGGTCATACATTAAAAATTAAATTATCTGCTATTCTATTTTTTCAACAGAAGTTTTGCTTTGTTCTATTTCTGTACCTATAATGAGGCTCATATTTGATGAAAATTGTTATATCTCTTATTGTTTCCACGGTTATTTGCGTGTATTAGTGAATCGCGATAGCGTGCATTCTTGGTCAAACATTGTTCGTATGCTTAAATCTGTTTTCCTACCTCCGGACTTCAATGATCGGTTAATACGCGAAATTTATCAGAGGACTGTGAGCCCATCGGAATTTCTTACGAGTTATATGGCATGTATGCTGAACTTATTTTTCGCCTTTTGGAACCCCTTTCTGAAGAAAAGCGAGTTAAGGTTCGTGGCTTCGTGCGGTCCTTTTTAAAAAGACTTCTTTGGTCCTTAACACATTTATTTATTTATACAGATTTGAACAATTACAATCTTGAATTAATTTTTTAATCCAAAATTTTATCCAAAATTATTACTTAATTGTACAGTGAGTTATCTACGAACTGCAAGGTAAAAGCTGAACGTTTGATGAACTGACTGGGAGCGGAGCTCCCGGCCTTTTTATAATCTCCCTACCTCTTTACAATTCTGTGGGAACCTGCGGACCTAATGTCCGCCTACACTTGACTCTATTCATACTTAGTGGCTATCTTAAAGCTATTCATAATTACAATGTTGCAGGCTTATTCTGCGTAATCTCGGTACGTGACATCCTACGACCGTCTGTGACCTGACATCTGCAGTGTCACTTATCCTTGTGCTACTTTGTAGCGTTTCCACTCGTGGGAACTGAAATCATCATAATAAATTGTAATAAATTGTTGCAATTTGTCTTTTATGACATTGTTGCACTTTCCTAACATTTCCTAATATTTCCTAATATCTTTATTAATTTTATATGTATAATAGATGGGGGATCCCATAACTAGCGTCTTTGTCTGATCCGAAGAAACTTAACTCCTTTCTATCAAACATCCTTAGACCTTACCCCTATTATTTCTAAATTTCAACTTCTATCCCTGGATTAACAACTTGAAGCCACCAAAATTTTAGTGAAACGTTACCGAGCTCCTCAGTAAACGACAAAATGTTAGAACCTACTTGGCTAATAAACCCGAGTACTACCTCTTCTTCTTCTACATCTCGTGGTTCTGCCCTATGCTTGTTCGTCCTATTTCTACTATTAGATCAAATATCTTCTTATTGCTGTGTCTACTTCTACTCATCAGATCACATGCTTAAATTGTGACCAATGTGGCCATTTGCTGACACGTTGTATTCGTCCTCCAGTATTCCATTGCTATGGTTGCCAGCAAAAATCATTTATTCTATTAAGGCCTATATAACGTGTTTGCAATTGTGTTACAACCGTATCAATACATCGATATAAAACTTGCGTTTTAAAATATTGATATCCTTGTGAAAGGCGTTGATCCTGACGAAGCTCATCATAGAAACGCTTTACCTTTACTGTCCGTCTATTTAAAAATCCAGGTACACATTCAACTTTATCGCTTTAGAATTCGCTTCTTCAATCAAAATATCAATATTATTACGAATTATGTATTTTTTATCAATTCGACGGCCTTTCCAATAGTAGCTGCAGGGGACTGCCGTATTTTTGATGCTACATTGATTTTTGACAATATTTTGTACATCAAGAAAATGAAAATAATTGTTTCATAACTTTCAATATAGTTCTTAAGTGTGGTAGCATCATTTTGCTCATTTTTGGTGCGGCCAGTCAATATAATGTTATTTAATACTTTCATTACATCTGTGTAGATACGATTGAGTGACATTAAACACTCATTTCTAAACGACCATCGAGTAGGACACAATCTCTTGAGTGATCTGGTAAATTCACAACTTTCTTTTTTTAACTTGTCCCATCGCAATATGCTGTTGCCAAAAAACGTATAGAAAGATTTTAGCTTTTCAAAAAATTTTCAGGTTTCTTTAATATCTTTAACACAGTCGTTTACTACCGACATTAAATTATGCGACGCACAATAGACGTATTTGGCTCTTTTCTGTCGCTGCCGAAGACGTGCTTGCAAACCATTGTATTGACAGCTCATACACGCAGCACCATCTAATCCGATTTTTCTAAATTTTTGATATCAGGTCCGTTTTCTCTAAATTGCTCGATCGTTTGTTCTTCCATTTCTTTACCCGTACTTCGTTTTGCTTCGGCAAATCTAAGGAAGTCCTCTTTTATTTAAATGTTAATTGGATTTTCCAATTCAGTTATATCTATATGAACGTACCGATATATTGTTGAAACCTGATCGATCTTGGATATGTCTTGTGTGGAAACTGGAATTAAGGGAAAAAATGGTGCAGCAGTAACATCATCTAGTATATTTTTCTTTACTTCACGTGCAACTAATGAAATAATTTGATCTTGAATATGATGACTAAGATATTTTACTGTTCCCTTAGGCTTTTCTAGAAGTGTTGACAGCGTCGGATCACATTTGGGCAAAAGTTTAATTACTGTCATAAAATTTCCAGGATTCATTAGGTTGGCATTTTTTCTATGACCTCTGAAGGCCAAATTTTGGCAGCCAAGTGTTATAGACCTATCAATTACACACGTTAAAACTGCTGTCCAATATTCAACTTCCGAATCTGTTCCATGGTCTAATTGTTTATACCAAACTGTTAGTGACCACAACCTAATCACGTTCAACATTGACATGACAACCAGGCCATTTAACACACCACAAGACTTCATCAAAGTACAACGATACAAAATACGAAATGCAAATTGGAACAAACTGAGGGACACATTTGTACCCCAAAAAGACATAAGATCAGATGAAAATGTCCACGAATATACAAAACTACTCACCAACGCAATTAGACGAACAATGGAGCAGGTGCTCCCAAAACAACAGAAAACACGACACTCAAAGACAATTCAATGGACAAGACGTTTACAAAACCTAAAAAAGGAAACACAGCGAGCGAGAAAAAGCTACCAAAACTCCCCAACACCGGCCGAGAGAGCATACCACCTAACAAATTATCGACAATTAAAAGACAATAACCAATAAGAACTGACTGACATGAAGAGGAGGTCATAGGAATTATTCGTGGCAAGACACTTACAAACTGACGCCTAGGGAATACCCTATAAAATCACTCAGGATAAAATCAAACCACCGATAACTTATTCGACATTAATAAAACAAGACGGTACATACACAAAAGACTGGGGTGAAACTGCGACACTATTATTACAAACACTTTTGCCTGATGACAACGTTCAAAACGATACTAACGAACAACGACTCAGACGACAAGGAGTAATCGACAGAAACCACGTAGGTAACAGACCATGGAACAGACAAGATAACAACTTAAATCCTTTCACAGAAGACGAAGTGAGATACGCACTATGCCAATCAAAGGGCAGGAAAGCACCTGAACCGGATGGAATTCTGGCGGAGATTTGCATAGCGCTACAAGATAAATTAACACCGACGCTAACAGCACTGTACAATGAATGCATACGACAAGCTGTTTTTCCGAACATCTGGAAACAAGCGAATGTTGTGATTATCCCTAAGGAGAAAGGTAAAAACCCCAAACAACCAGGCTTTTACCGACCCATATGCCTCTTGAACACGCTAGGGGAAACGTATGAAAAACTATTATGTAAGCGAATGCATGACCACAGACAAACCACAGGAGTACATCCAAGACAATACGGCGTCTTTACAGAAAACAAATCGAGCGAGTACGCCATAAACCAAGTAATACAGACCATCAAGCAATCACACAAAAATACGTCCTATTAATATTAGTGGACATAGAAGGCGCATTTAATAACCTTTGGTGACCTTCACTTTTTACAAGACTTACGACCACAAACTGTCCATCACAACTATACCATTCTTTCAGAAGCTACTGCAGGGACAGGTATGTAACCCTACAAGGAACGGAGAGCATTACCAAACATATAAATAAAGGTTGCCCGCAGGGGTCCACATACGGGCCCCTATTTTGGAATATTGTAATGGATGTACTCCTGGAAAAGCTGGACACCGTTGACGAAGTGTTGTCGACGATTGCATACGCCAACGACATCTTGCTGGTGGTTAAAGGCAATTCCAGAAGGGAAATCAAACATAAAGCTAACATCGCCCTAACCCAAACAGAAAGTTGGTGCAAAACCAACAAAATGACCATAGCACCACAAAAAACTGCATACCTTGTGATGAAGGAAACCCTGGCAAGGGACCCCACCATCAAACTAGACGGTATAAATATAAGTAGAACAAAAAACACAAAATATCTGGGCTTAACATTAGACGAAAAACAGAATTACTCTACACATATAAACACCGTCTGTGCAAGTGCAACCTCTGCAACGCAGAACATCGCAACGCTGGCCCAAAGGACTTATAAGATACCCCTTAATTGCGTAAGGCTATGTCTCAACAGTGTGCTCGGTGCTATGGTATCATACGCCGCGAGCGCGTGGGAACATCTCCCTAACACAATCAAACCTATACAAAAAATTAACAGTACACAACGAAGTGTTTTACTGCGACTGACGGGAGCTTATGGGACTACCGCACATGATGCACTTCATGTACTGTTGGGAACTATGCCCTTGGACCTAGTAGTGAAACAGCGAGCTGCAATGTACAATCTTACGCACAATGACAACCAACAACTACAGCGCATCTTAAACACAAACCAACTGCCCACGACAAAGACGGAAATAAAGAACTACATACTTGCAGAATGGCAGACAAGATGGGATCAAAGCACAACCGGTAGAAGGGTATACGCAATGATCCCAAATATCAAAGACCGCCTAAAAGCCAAATACCTGGTGTCCAGTCGGGGATTTATTCATTACCTAACTGGTCACAGACACTATCCAACATACAGAGAACGCATGAACTTAGTTGATAACAACATATGCACGTGCAGAGAAATAGGAACACCGTAACATATAGTATTCGAATGTAATGACTTACAACCGTACCTCTACGCAAATAGACAAGCATTATTAAACAAGACCCTACACCAGATGATTTGGAACGAAAACCTTTTTCCACACTTAAATGCACTCACACAAAAACCACGGCACTAATCCACCAACGTAATCTTGACGGATAAAAGACACAAACAAAACTACCCGGACAAAGACATAAAAGTACCACCTCTCCTCGGACCGAGGCTCTGCCCCGGAGACCGGAGAACGATCTCCTGGAATTCCAAGAGCTCTGCTCTTGACGACCAGAAGCAACAAGATCAAAGCATCAACCCGACTTTGAAACAATCCAACCCCCTAATATATAGAATTTGCATGCTTTTACATATTAGCAACCCTGTCTCTAACAAATAATAACTAACAGTAGTAGTATAAGTTAATTTTAAGTAGTAGTTTAATTTAATTTTAAGTAGTTGAATAGGGAATTTCTTTTCTTTTTTTGCTAATGCTAAATTTTAAGAACCAAACTTACACATACCTGAGGCAAATCATACAGCAAACAAGTCCTTTCCTCTGAAAGAACCTAATTTTTTATGTAATAGTATAAGTTCAAACATGTACAAAATTATACTAATTCAATCCAATCTTTTGGTAACCTCAGCAAGCATGAACACAAATTAACATACACACACACACACACACACACACACACACACACATACACATACACATACACACACACACACACACACAGGACATCAACATCACAAACACAACACACATACATACAACCCTCGCCAACACACACACACACACACGCACGCACACACATAACACACGCCCTCAAGCTCGCGCACATACACACACTCACACATACTTTACAAACACAAACTATTCACACAATTACATTGCCTTTTCAACATCTGGATTTCCGGCTGCCGATGGTCCGGACTGATAAGGCAATATCCGTCGAGCGTTCTTCTTTGACGACTGGGATATCCGGCTTCCGATGGTCCTGGTCCTAGAGGGGGAACGTAACACGGACCAACATCACACACATAACACACATACACATAACCACCATCCCCCTCCCATACACACACACACACAACACACACACACACACACACACACACACACACACACACACACACACACACACACACACACACAGACACATAACACATTACGGATACCTTCTGTGTGGAAGCCAGGTCTGCTTAAATTTCAGGTAGCAGACTACTGAAACGTTGGAACAATTAAATAAGAGAAAAATACCTAAGTTCTTAGAATATATATTATAGGCTTTACATGACTCAAGATGGAATGCAGAATTTTCATGCCGACTTATCGCAATTGTTATGTGATCCCAATCATCATAACCATCAAACCACTCTGTTTGTTTGTTTCTAAACAAAGAACATGGTTGACAATATGTAACTTGGCGAGTGATTGAGTAACATAGCCGTAGTCTAATGGCTTTTCCTCCAGTCATTGATTCCCCAGAATAATAGTATTTTTCATGGAACGTCGTGCTACTATTTTTATTTTTGAACGTGTCTGAATGTCTATAAAATGGTCCTTTAGGTTGGCATGGTCCATGTTCAAGAATGAACTTTTTCTGTGCATAAGACAATTAATTTTCATAATTAGACCGAGGTCAGTAGGATTGGTTAGTGTTAGAAGCTGGGTAAATCAATACCGGAAACATTATTCTCTAGGGGAGAAGTCGAAGTATTGTATGCTACTTCATGCGAAATAGTGCTAAGTAGAGTACTCGAGGATCAGAATGATTCTTCATGCCAAATACTTCTGACATCGACTAGAGAGGAAGGCGAGGGACATGGAGGATTCTCTTGGATGACCTCATTGGCCGGATATGAGTTGGAATTTTCAACTAACGCCTTCTTAATGAAGAATTTTGAAATAGATTGTAATAATTTAGTTATACGTTCGTCTTATGCTTTACGTTTTCGTTTATTCGCTCCACTCTCAAATCTCTTTTTAATAAGATCATTCATGTTTTATGTATTGTTAGTGAAGATAGGGCGAAGACAAGAGACCCGAAACCAAATTGTACACTAAAACAATAGTACAATGCAATTTTAGTGATTATATTGTAACGTACTTTTTTTCCTAGTTACATTTAGTTCAATAAAATAAAAATAAAACAGCTGTATTTTAAAGTATTTAATTTGTGAATTATCATCCAATAAAAATTAATATATAATATTCGTAATAACACATTTCTTGTGTATATATATACTCTAAAGTTCGTTACCAAGCGCTGTCAAGTTGTCAGTTTGCAGACGAGGAAAAGTCGAAATGGTCCTGTCGAAACACATGACTTCTAACAAAGTTAGGAAAAAGTAGAGAATAATAAATTCTTGGTGTCTGTTGGTCGAGCCTAACAGCGGTTGCGTGAGCATGATTTTCGGTAAGCCTCGCTCCAAGCAGTTTTAGTTGATCCCGACAGGCCTGAGAATATGGAACCCCTTTGGACATCATTTTAGACAGTTGGTATATATTAATACAATAGATTATTCTAATATTTTTCATCTTAGTGCAATATCTTAAGGACATATCTTTAATAACATTTTCGATAATAAACTAAAACAAATTTTTATGGCAGTAATTTAAAGCAAAGATTTATGGTTTCGTTCTATTCAATTTAATATGCAGTAAAGTAAACGCTGATTCCACATGGGACCTCGATATTTCAAACTTACCGATGACTAATATCACACCCGGATATTACGATGGAAATGTCCGACAGCTGACGTCAAGGTCTGGCACCTGTAGTACATTTTTGCTGCACGTGAGTGTTTTTAACTGTTGATAGCTTTGAAATTATAGTAAATTATTATGAATTATCCAACATTAATTGTTTGAGTAACGTAAATATAAAGTAGTTTTTTTAAGAAGCCAGTAACATTAACGAATAAGTATCTTGTTTTACAGTTTGTTTGCACATGTACGCAAACAGTGTATTTTATGAAATTCTGAATGACAACCTATGTCAGACAAAAAAAAATGTAGATTCCGTTTTCCAATCTAGACGCCATATGCTGTCTTGAGTAAGTTTACATTATGTTTAAAGACTTTCAGGTCATGTAAAGGCACCTTCATTGATATATGAAATTCGCGTGTTTATTGTAGATTACAATTAAATTAGAATATTTGCATTTTAAAATGTCTGCTCTTTGATAATTAATTTTTGTTGTAATGATCAAGGAAGTACTTCTCTGATTAAAAGAAATTTATGTGTTATGAACAATTAATAAATTATATGTTTATCTAATCAAATTTTATAGATATGATCTACTCATAGATCTTAATTTTGAATGTAAAACTTCATTAGAATTATTATGAAAAAATTATGAGAAAGATACAAACTTAAATATTGCAGTCACATGTATATAATCAGAAATTTATCCCAATAGAATCCCTTTTGTTTTTGAAAGACGTTTTATTATTCAACATTTAAAAAAAGTGCAAGTCCTCCCGGAATAGAAAGTGTGTGTAATGAAAATAAATTCCCTCAGTATACTTTAGATGCCTAAATTCTATTATTCTATTTTTGGCAAATGTTTTTGAGGACACAAATGGTGTCCATGTTGTGCTTTTGTTTGTTCACAGGTAAAGCTGAGACATCTGTATGACATCTGGTGGGTGAGGTCTTGGTAAGTGTGTCCGAAAGAGTGAAATTCAAGTTTTATGGCTATGTTAGTGGTGTTAAGATAAGGTTTCCGCATTCCCCTTATACAAGCACAGTTAAATTTTGTTGGTTATTGTATTAAAAAATACGGTGTCGCTCATTAAATATATTTTTGGTCTTTTATTCACCCATGATCCAAGCTCATGATCTACCCAGAGCTAACACTCGACTAGCCGTTTACATCTTAAGAGTTTTTCTTTGTCTCAAGCCATTCTCCATCCGACATTACCTTGGGCTTAAAAGAAAAAGAAGAAATTCTCGACCTTGTGATATCAGATCAAGATTTGGAAAAGTGGAAGGTATAATTTATAGCTGATAGTCACGAGGATAAAGAAATATAATATAAAATAAAAATAATTTTATAGTACAATATTTTTAATATACAATTTAATAAGTTGAAATCGGTGGCGGCATTGGTGGTTAATTTTGAGGCGACAAATGCAAAAAATTTTAATTGTAAACGTTACATTTTATGCAAATTTTTCAATTTGAAATTGAATTGCCTAAAGTAAAGTTATATTCATACGCAATGGAACAATATAAAATAAACCCTTGCAGACATTAAAACAATTTATATAATTTGTGTTTATATGTAATATGACGTACACTAATAAGTTATAAATACATACCTAGTGTTAAAATATGTATTGTATGTTATGTATCTATACCTACAAGATAATTAAAATAATAGTTACCTAAATTTAAATTTTAGTTGCTTCACCAGTAGTTATAACAAACAAAACAGTTAAATAAATTACAAGTAATAGTCACTGTATCAGGAAAACCCCTACAGTACTGTTTCAAAACTTTGCACTGTGTAGATGCCGCCGTCGCGAAAGGTATTATCGCTTTGAAGACGAAATGCAGACTAGTCAGCGCCGTGTGCATTCTAAGAATTTTGTTGACTGTCAGCGGTTGCCGCCGAACAATTTGCTGACTCCTACACTCTACAGCGATATCAACACTAAAACTACTAAATTACCCTGGGAAAGAAGTTTAGAATTATCAATCAAGACAATTACTGTTTATAAAATATTTGCGGTGAATGAAAAATGATAATTTAACAAATAACGAATAACTCTTTAGTAGAGAGATATGGACTGTATAAAATTTAAAAGTGATAGTTAAACAAACAACAAATAATTAATGTTTTTTCATAAAATCAAAGCGTTTACTTTAAAGCACTCATCTTGTTAATTATGCATCCGTGCCGACAAAAAATACGATGTAACAATTACTACTCTTCTTTTGCGGGGGAAGCAAAGCACATTTATAACGATAGCGGTTCTGTAGCAAAGCGGTTCATCTCATTTGTTCTATGTGGAACGTGTGTGTAAAAGCGATGCGGCTCGTTCGAACGACGAATCGATTCTCTCTTGAGTTTTGTGGATTTTCCAACCAATACACTGTTTGCACATGCGAAATAACAACGTTTATCACTCACGGCACTTGTTGGCGCGTGTTTCAGTAAACCAAAAAAATTCCCCTCTAATAAATTTAAATATACCGCGGCAAATTTAAAATAATCAACAAAATCAATGCATTAATAAAATTGGCAGTAAAATTTACAATATAAACAGAACACTGTGATTATTAATATTATTAAAATATACTTTATGTTTTGGTGTTCCATACATTGAGTGAGTGAGTTCATATGCATAAACCATAGATTGTTCATACTTTGTCATTATTACACCACACAGACCACAGTTGTATTATTTGCTATTGACATTACTCATTGTTGTTTTACTAAAGACTTTCTATAAAGAAATTCATTGACTAATATGAAGAGGCCCTTTCACCACCGAGGCCCGCGGGAAATTCCGCCCTTGTGTATATGTAGTTTCGCCCCTGGTCCAAGCATATACACACCAGTTTAAAAATGATGTACTTAAAGATAATGACACAGCACTGACGAAGATAGGTCAATATTGCAGTAGTCACTAAAAGCGAGAGAGATCTCATGCGAATTGAAAATTTTCTATTTATCCTTTGCCTTCCAATATCTTCTATTTTGCAAATCTTGTACAAAACTTCACTGCTATTTTTACAACTATTAATGCTTCTAGTTATTACACTGTTCAAAAAAAGCAGCTTTTACATTCTCGAAGTACTTTCCTTGTGGTTTTTGCTTGTAATTGCGTACTACACAAATTCTACTCCTATCTGTTGCACAAACCAAACTACATATGCGATAAATTTCCATTTTTTTGCATCTAGAAGCCTATTCGGAAAAAAGAACATGTAATTGTAAAAATTCGTTAAATAATTTAGCTTTTAATATAGATGTTGAACTTTCTAGAACTAAAAAAAGGAAAAGTCAAGAATAGGAAGTTTTATTAAAATATGAATCACCATTTTAACTTAAAATGGATTATTCGAAAATTAAAGTAAATTTTCTGAATTTCTAGTATCTTTACAGTTTAATTTTAATGAAATAAAACAGCACATCGCGTTTTTGCGTACATTCTATTAAGGTTGAGGGTTTGGGAACAAGGGATGTTGAGACTGCTTAAGCGAAATAATCAGCTTTGAGCGTAAGGTCAAAGGTTACGAATAATAGACCGTTACGTTGTCAACGGTTTATGTACGTATAAAAACTTTATTAGGAAAAATATTCATGTTACGCCTGACTACATTTTGTACTTCAGCAGCGTAGTAATATGCAGTAAAGGTCAAATATGCAGAAAGTTTACTTATTTAACATGGAGCGTGCTTTACTATTAAGCTGATTAAGTTGACACTGAATACTAGCGATACAGCATATTCAGAAAAGGACTGACGCATTTTAGGATTTAGTAACTCATGCTATACCTAAGGTATAATATACCGGTAGTATGGATATACAAGAATTAACCCATATGTTGCATTACGTGCACATTCACTTCGTTTGTCACATACGGAATATCGAATCAATAATAGATCTATGGTCAAGTTAATCGGGAATGACTGTATGGCGTTTCTTAGCCTGATTTAAGATCATCAATGTTTTTAAGTGTGTCGTGTAAATAATATATTTTGGTTATCCTGAGTAAAAAATTCGAAAATGTTCTCACGTGAGTTTATCGCCAAGGAGTTGGACAACTCCGTCCAATTTATTATTTTAGAAAATGTTTGTTCAATTTATCATGGATAATTGTGTCCCAGAGAGCTGATGTACAGACCTGTAGCATTTTCATGACTTGTGAGAAAAGAAAACCTTCAAATATTTTTAAGTAATTTCTTACTGTGACTATTTTTTTTTAGAAAAAGGAAGAAATCATAATGAAATTATGCACTAGAACACGTCGTACGTTATTTCGATTCTACAACTTCATGACACTTACGTGAGTCCTCTGATCCGTAATGGAAACTTTCTGATACATAAGAGCAACTTCCGCTAGTAAACAACATCTACTCTGAGTAAGGTGTTTACGGCAAAATCATCTAGCTGACCCGAGAGTATAGCTCAAACAAGTGGGTTTTGGTTGTGTTAAGAGGGCTGATGTTGGAAAATAGTGAAATCGAAAAGCTGGTGTTTTCTAAACATCCTTTAGTTTAAAGATATATTGACAATAAATAGTGAGTAAAATAGGAGCCTTTACGTTTATGGCTTTTAATTATGTATATGTGGTAGGTAGTGGTAAGCGTAATGTAGTAGGACGTTAATCAAATTTGAAGTAATTATTTTATTAGGCGATGACAGCGGAGGAACTAGTGTTGGTTAAATGTAAGCATTATATCTTCATGACAGGAAATTGGAACATTTAAAAACATTAAAAAATGTAGGCGTCAAAATTACTGTTACCGGTAAAATGAGCGTTATGTTATAAATTTAGATTTACCCTCAACGGGCGAGACAGGATTTGACCACCAATGCGCTAATCATTTGTGCCACTTTGTCAAGTAATTGAAATTGAAAGAATATGCATATCTAAATCATGTACGCGACCATACATCAATCTAACTTTCAATTACGTTTGGTTTTTTGTACATCATATCTGACAGTGTCAAGTTTTTGACGTATGTCAGATACAGACAGAAAGTGTCGTAATTAGTAATCAGTAGTCAGTAAAAATTAAAGAGTTATCTGTACTTTATATAAAAGACCTATAAGTATTTTCATGAGGTGTGTTTTGGTGGTTGTGTAAAATCTGAAAAGTTAATAGGACATTTATAGATATCTCCGTTAAATATAGGCAATATGAGCCGTTTTCTTTGAAAGTGGTGTAAGTCCGTTTTATGTTATAATGAAGATATTCAAGGATTTGTGTTTAAATGGTATGAAAAATATTGGTATAAGTTAATACGCTATTTTACGTTTTTTAAATATTAAATTGATTTAAGTTTATAATGTGATCGCTTTTAAAGTATTAGTTAAAAGAAATTTATACCTTTGATGACATGAAAAGGACTTACACCACTTTCAAAGTCAGCAAAAAGCAAAAATCTTACATTTACAGAATATTAACTACGGATTTCAATTGAAACAAACCAATTTCTTTTTATGAAATTTTTATTAAATACTTCAACAATAAAAAAAATAAAAATAACGAAATAAAAAGGCTTTATTTCAACATTTATCATTCAATCAAAATTATTTATACTCTTACTATTAATGTATTTAAATTTTTTTCATTATGTTCAAGTTGTTGAAAATAGTCATGATGTATTGGAGGATTGTATGGTAATAAACTAATCATATCTGTAAATTTTTCGAATGTGATAGTTCTGGAATGATGATATAAACGTGTGGTCTTCGCCTTGATGGCAATAAATTTAGTATTTTAAAATCCTCATTCTCACGAAATAAAGTTTTATACAACATTGTATATTGTTTGCTTTTTAAAACACTTATCCAACATATCTTCAAGCAATGTTAGGTTCTCCCTTCGATATCTCTACCATTTTCAGTACTTACTACAGTTACTGTAGAGCTACCATCCGTTTAATTTTCCTATCGAAATACATTTTTCCTTTGTTTCGCGCGGTCCTATATGCTTCTCTATATTCTTCAATTGCCAGAAACTCTACTTCGTGGGCATCCTCATCTCCTTCTGTTATTTCAGAGAATAGCTCTAAGATTCTTTCATCATAAGCGTCCAGCTTCTTAAAATATTCTTCCAAACCCTCGAGTTTTACCTTTTAAACTACTTCGTCAATAGTTTCTTGACCAAGCATGTCACTTATAACTTTGACCAGCCGTTTCAACTGTGCTCTAATTGGTGTTCTGGCCTTTTTCAACTTGTCCATTTTACTTTGGGACAGTTCGTTCTCAGATCACGTCGAGGTCACCAAAATGTTAGGATATAACTACTAACCGTGGTCAATCCTGTTCTTAACCTTGCGAGTACCAAAACACCTTAACTACAAACAGTACTCAGAGTAACTTCCATTTTATTAATCTACTGTCAAAATAAAATCGTACAAAAAGGTTTTTTTACAATTACAAACAACTTTCTGACAGCTCTAATTAGTCTCGAAAAACCAACTGTTTTCCCTTTTGTTTTCTCTCCTACCATCTAATTGCACTAAAAGGTGTTGTAACAAGTAATTTACTTCTTCACAGATGATATTTTTGCGTCTTCTTAAAATTGCATGTTCTAAGGGTTTTGTAGAAACAAAATAAGCTTGTTTCATTTTATGCAAAATAAACTTTTTATATTTTCGGCATTGTTTTATAATAGTGTAATAGTCTTTAGGGACATACAATAAGTTTTTTTCCTAATAGTACTCTCAATGGTTCCAAAATCGGTATCATTTGGTAAATAAGAGTGCCCAGAATATAAAAATTTATGGTCGATAATTTCTACGGCGTCCTTGGGGGACTGAACAACTTTAAGCCACATTAAAGACAATTTCAAATTTTTATTTTGTCCAGTGCACATATACTGTAGGTTATTACATGTTGTTGAGTGGTTACATGTTCTAAATGCTTCAAGCAACTAGAAGCAATATGCTGTGAACCACTGGATGCAATAGTTTTGTCCCATGCATACATATTAACCTCATTATCATGAAAATTATGGAATCCTGCATGTAAAACATGCATATTACGTTTATAATATGCAATGACACCGACAATTTTAGGTAAGGTAATGCCTTCTGCAAGTCAAAAGAAAAAGCGAATATCTATCAGGATCTTCAGATGTCAAAATCTTATTTTCTTGCCTACTTTTTTTGCTATTTCAGCGTCCTTTAAGTGTACATCATGTTCTTCTGTGTGGCGTTTGATTTCAACATTGTTACATGATGTTTTTATTTTCAAATTTAGAAAATCACGTTTTTGACATGTGTCTTTTCGCGGTTGGTGAAAATGTAATTTGAATTCTTTTTTAAAAATTCTCCTATATGTAATTTCCTTTACAGGATAAAAACTGCTTTCGTCACACTTTTCTAAATATAAGTTGTACATTTGCTTGACGTTTAACTCAGAGTGTTAATATCTTCGTTTCGGATTATGAGATCGTGTATAATGGCTTTCATACTGCGGAAGGCTTTGGATATGCTCCTTAATATGGGTTAGATGGGCATCTGAAATCTTTTTAGACGATCCTGGCATCCGGCAACGCTTATCCATTCCATCATCTTTAAATTTTACAACACGATCTAATCGTCCTATTGATATTTTAAAGTATTTACAAAAAACTTTTTGCAAACCCTAATTTTTCCAGCCGGATCAAATAAATTATACTTATATACACATTTTCTTTGTGCTCCTTTATAATTTCTTTGGTGTCTTTTTTTTATATTACACCGTTGAACAGTTTTTAAGAGAAATACATTTTGCTTGTTTAAATCTGCCAGGTTGCTGCGTACCTAGACGTAGCCGGAAGAAAAGTAAATACCAGGCTAACTATTAAACGCAGAGAGTGGAGATTCACCTACATACAAAAAAAAACAAAAAATAAAGCACGTCGCCCACGATTATCTATTAACAAATAAAAATAAATAAAGGATTCTGTACAAACAAGCAAAAAGAAAATAAATTAAGCGTTACTATTTCAAAGCAAACAACTAAGTGATACGAACAATTTAGTACATTAGATACGAAGTGCGCATCTTGTATTTACACAAAATAAAATTAATTAGTAGTCAATCAATATGTGAGAGCTTTTGTCAAGCATTTTTAAAATTTCACTTAATCCTTTTTTGTAAAATAACTAATTAGTAGGAAATAATTAATGTGTTACAGCTTTGGGCAAACATTCTTTTTAAATTGTGCATGATACCATTTGTAAAATAAATCAATCAGTTGCAAAGAATAATTCTGTGTCTGTCACACATTTTTAACAATGGCGCTTCAAACCTGTAGAGCGATAATGTCGATCCGCAGCAATAAACAATAGTTCTACAGTGTCAGTTTCTTATCACGTAACTACATCAAACGCTGATACGGAATATGCCATTGACACACACAAAAGAAAACGAGTTGCATACCTGTAGGTGTCCGGATACTTAGCTCGCAAACCGTCGGGGGTGAATCAGCATAGCAACCCCATGGTCGTCAGAATACATTTACCCTGCTACCATAACTGTAGCAGCGGTCTACGGACAAAAACAGTTGGTCTACAGACAAAAGCAGTTGGTCTACATAAATAAAGAACCCATTTGGCCTCCAGCTAAAAAAGCTAAAAAGAGAATCTGATTAGAATGGGTACGCGCGGGGAGACTCACCAATACATGCAAGATACCTCCTAGTTGTCGAACAAAAAAAACAAACTGCTTTTTGAAATACGGTGACGAATACTGTAGAAAATATTTCGACGTACAAACTGTAGAATCTAATTCAACAATGGTTCAATTAACACAAATTCGAACTGCACATCCTCGCTTATCGAAGCGCAATTGAAACTGGAAAACCCGGGTTTTATCGAATAGTGCGCGACTTTATTTCAACAAGACTTTACATTGGAACAATAGAAAATACCATTATATGCGGTTGTAATGTATACAATGATAACAAGTACTTAAAACAGGATATAAACTATTTAATTGTAGCATAAACTTGTCGTTTCGAAATAAATAAGTTCAAAATGAAAATTTGTAGCAAGCGTACTTTTGTAAACAGGATGTTGTCGAAGAATCTAAGAGATTACGGGATACCTAAAACAAGGCATAAACTATTTAATTTATCGAATAAATTTTTGTTTTAAAGGCAAAGGGATTTGAGTTGATGAATTTATGCGAGTGCGTGTCTATTATTAATTATGCTGAAAATAAATGTAGCAAGGTTCCAAAAAATATCGAAATTTTTTGGGGTCAGTTTCACTAACAAAAGTTCTACAATTTTTTGAACACCTGCAGTCTATATTTTCAAATTTTTTGGCTGGAACTTTTTTACCTGCATTTGTGTAATATTTTTGTCCGTCGTTGCGTGTCATTTTTCTGTTCTTTTGTGTATTTATATTATTATTCTCTTTCGTAAAATCTGAATCGTGGTTATCTGAAGAAGCATTATCATCTGAATTTGACATGGGCTGTATGATTCTCTTTCTTTTAAAATATTTATTTAAATAACAATTATTTTGATCAGAATTGCTTTTAGTATCTGATTTTAGTATTCTTTTTTTGTTTATATTCATTGGGATGATTTCTATGAAGGAAGAACAATAGATTATTAAAATTAATTAAAATGTAGAATGAAATGTATCAATATAAGATTTTTTTCTGTAAATACTCACCTGAATCACTGTCCGATTCTAAATTGCAATTTTCCATTTTAATAATAATATAATATGAAATGTACACTTAACACTTAATAGTTTTAAATGTAATAATACGTTAAGACCTCAAGATTCAGTAAACAAACACGACATATTTACTTATATTTCATAGAGTAACTTTATATTTTATAATAAACGGAGAAAAATCGAAATTTTGAGAAACTATAAAAATATTAATGTTATTTACAATGTTGCACCGCATATAAAAATGCACTAAATAAATTATGTAGTACAATTTTGAACTAAATAGTAGTGTGTCTTTGAGGAAAGTGGACTTACACCATTTTCAAAGTAACTATATTTGTAACTTCATTAACTACGAAAATTTGTAATGATAAAAACAATGAAAATTTTAATAGATTTTTTAGAAAAGTTTATAAATAAAAGTTCATAGTAAAATGTATTCATTTTAATCACTTACTAATTTTTTGTCAAAATGGACTTACACCACTTTCAAAGAAAACAGCTCATATCATTGTAAGTGGGGCATATTTGAAGGGTGTCGGAAGAAAAGCATGAATGTCCGATAATTGATGAAAATTAGTCCGGTATGCCAACTTGTAGATCTCAACGAGTACTACCAATTATAGTTAACAGTCATAAGCATTTTAATGTATCCTACGTCGGGAGAAAATCATGCATGTCCATTCGTTGGCGGTTGAAAACAATTAATGTCCAGTTAGCATCAAGTCTCTGCGTGCTTTGCAGCCAAATTTTTATTGTTGGTAGCAGCTGTTTGCTTGCGGTTTATTTTTCGTTGTGAATTAATTGTAAACAGTATACATAATGATCTAGGGATCTGAAAGATATTATAAAGTGCTTTTGTCAGTAACATTAAATTTTATGATGGCAGATAGTGAAACGTCGTGTAGTAGTGGTGGTTCAAAGAAGAAGAAAATGGGGAGGATACACGAAGTGATGAAAAAATGAGGTTACAATCTTATGAGTTTGGCGAATTCTGCAGGTGTAAGCGTTTAAAATGCATTGAAAACGTAAGTGACGTCGATAGAAAGGGTATATTATACCATTTTAATTCGATATCGTCCCATAATGAACAAAATGCGTACTTGTGTTCACTAATATCACTGGTAAATATACAAAGACGACGATCTAGACCCAAAAGTAAATACGAGGAAAAGTTCAAAGACTCCAGTTATATGTACAGAGTAAGGATTAAGCAGATTGCGCGAGAGGGTCCAGAAAAAGAAGAACGGTTTAAAGAAATACAAGTTTGTGCTAAGTTTTTTATGGCAGTTCATGGGATTGCAGGGGGCAAGCTTCAACATTTGCAAAAAGCGTTAAAGATGACTGGCACCTTTCCTATAGAGCGAAGAGGAGGAACCAATTACAGAAAATTCAAGCGGGAAGTCGTAGATACTATCCACCTTCACATCCAGTCTTTTAAAGCAAGGCAAAGCCATTACAGCTTACATGACAATCGTGATAACATTTACTTGCCTGAAACCTTAAGCATAATGAAAATGTGTTCTATGTTTAAGGAGAAATATCCAGAAGTTAAAGTTTCCTATTGATCTTACAGAGATATTTTTAGAAGAGATTTTAATATAAGTTTTGGCTATCCGCGATCGGATACCTGTAGCCAATTCGACGCATTTAGTGTAAAGATGAAAGCAGCGGAAAGAAGTTATGCTTGTGAAAGTAATGAAATTCGCAATCTAAGAATGCAAAAGGAACTTCATCTTCGTAAAGCAGATATAAAAGAAAGAAGGCCAACAGAATGAAAGCGGGAACACAAGTTGATTTTGAAGCTTATAGCCTATACGTTATTAAGGGATTTTATTTTACGAGAATTTCCAGTAAGCGAATAGAGCCCACGGCAAGTTCTGATGGAAAATGGCCCGAAGTTGAAGAAATCTCAAAGGCAAAGCGGCTAGTCGAACTATATGCGCTGGGTGGAACATGAGCTGTGGGTCGGGGTTGGATTGCGACCAAAAATATGAAGAATAAGGCGCCACCGAATTTTTCTATACGAAGAAGACTTACTTAAGTCCCTTGTACAAGGCGAATGCGGAAACCTTTATTCAATAACCGCTATACAATTTATTAAAGACAACATAATCCCTAAAGTTTCTTACCTTATGGCTCGACTTTGACCTTTATACTTCACTGCTACACCTGTGAACAGATTAAACAAAGAATAGCACTGTTTGTGGATTTATACTCAAAATTTTTAAATTCAATTCGAATCAACTTTCATTCATTCTAATTAAAAAGAATAGTCTTGATCAAAATAAAAATCTATTCCTCTTGTATTCAGTTAACGTGCTTTTTACAAAACATCTTTTCAGTTTTTATATAATTATGATTAATTTAATTCATGAAAATTATTTACAAAGGCACTGGATATAATAAGTACCATTCAGTTTAAAATGTGGTCATTTCTATAAGAAATATCTAGCCAAACTTTATTTAAAAACGTTTAAGCCTGAAGTTGCTTTCTGAACAATTACTTACAAATAACAATATCGGTTGGTTTGAGTAGATCTACCATAACCTCACAATAAATTATTCCAGTCAGCTATTACTGAAATAGTAAACATAGAAGTTTAATTTCTAATGGTTCGAGCTAACCATGTTTCAAATAATAATGTCTATTTTCTTAAATAGGAGAATTTACTTTCTCTATCACATAATGACATCTTCCGTAGTTTCAGTGTATTAATAAAAGATTTAGAAATGAAAAATTTACAGGTTCCTATTGCTTAATATTGAAAAATATATAGCCTGTCCTTGACCTATTTTGAAGTTCAAATAACTTGATTAAACAAAAAATTGTCTATCTACTATATCCATAATTCAGCTAACATACGAAAACAAATTTACATACCAGATGTTCATCTGACAGAAAAATACTCGCTAGGCGTCTTGCATCAGCATTTAAATAAAGGAATCTCCAATTCAGTACAAGTAAATTTGCTGCTTACTGAAGCTCCAAACTACATCACGGCATCCATTTTACGTAATTGATACTCGTCAGATCCACACTCGAACAAAGCGTAAATTCTTAAATTTTCTTCTTGTGCATTTATTAAATTTACGTTAAACAAAACTTCTGTTAACTAAAGGTTGCATGTTTTTTCAAAGCTAAACATCATTTCCAATTTTCATATCATTTACAAACTGCATATTAATTAAGGTTGCGTTACGTATAAATTAAAGTTACGAATATCATTTCCAAGTTATATATTATATCAAAAGTTGAATACTATATCGAAAGTTGCACTGAAAAATCTTTACTTAATATGGTTACAGAATCAATTCTACTTACTGTCAACCACCGGCCCTTCAACCAAAATAATTCCTCGTCATCTGCGAGCTATTTTCCAGCAAGTGGACAACAAAAATGAGCTTCGGAGACGACATTCTCTCATGAAAACAACTTTAAATCTCACGTGCTTCCAACACTTAGATACTTCAAACGCCATTCCTCGGGTTCAAGGAACAATTCGACTTGTTTTCACCACAGCTGTATTCGAAGTGCCCATGTCACGCGGGTTACCGCCTGGCAACAAGATTAACCTTACAATTGCCTAACAGAGGGAGCTCTAGAAATGACACTAAATGAAATGTTTATTTTGTCACCGTATAAATTAAATTTTAAATTGAATTGAAAGCTAATATTTTATTGGACAATAGGTAATATTTATTTAGTGGATTGTGTAGCATTATTATGCATTATATTGTTTTTATTAAATAAATAGATTAATTATATGTACACATCTTGATAGGGAATAAAATCGTTACAAGCTATTGCCATGGACTTTCAAAAAAATATTCCACTGCTGAATATTTCAACAAACGATGTGTATTATCGGAGGCAGCTTTCAATGTTCAGTTTTAACATCCAAGTACTCTCAAACTCCGACTCATATTTTTATACATACCCGGAGTGTATTGCTAAAACGGCTCTGATGAAGATTGCTCATTTCTTTTCAATTTTATAATAAATACTTTGCCTCCAGGAGTTCAGAATATCCATATATTTTGTGACGGAGCAGGAGGGCAAAATAAAAACTATACAGTTGTGAGATTTATTCATTACATGGTATCGGTTGTTAAGCGGTGTGTATCTATAACTGTATCATTCCCCGTAAGAGGTCATTCTTACCTAGAATGCGACAAAAATATGGGCCTTATTAATCTTAAGCAGAGGATGGAAACACCTGCAGATTGGGAAGAAAGCATTGCAGCTTTTCGCTTAAAGCCAACACCGTTTACTGTAGTACCAGTAACACAAAATCTTGTCAAAGGATGGAGCGAATTTTTAAAAAATAAATACGCTAAGAAATGCCCTTTTGCAGTGCAAAAGATGAAAGAAATAAAGTGCGTTAATACTCATCCTCGCACAGTATTTCATCGAGATACATACAACGGCCCCATGTATGAAAGCTCCATAAGTTCCGCTGTTCAATCAAAAGGATCAAAGGAACGTACATCGTCAGAATTTGAATTGCCTGTGCAGTCTTACTTCGACTTAATTCCAATTAGTGAGGAAAAATATCGCGACATAGCATTTTTGTCAAAGTTTTGTGAATCTCAAGAAGGAAAGGACTTGTACAATTCCATCCCCTTTATAAAAAAGAAAAACAACAAAAATAAAAAGAACCAAAACAAAGGAATTCAAAACATAGAAGACCCAGATCATCCACAACCGGGACCATCATTCAAGAAAAATAGGTCTGCGGTCCTGAAACGAAAATTAGAAAAAATGGTCACAGGCACAGGAAATCAAGGTCAGAAATTAAAGAAGAAGAAGAAGAAGTAGTATACCTAAAAGTAAGAAAACAATAAATTTATTAACAATTTTTTAGTTGTAATACATCTGTTACTTCGTTTTCAGATTACAAAAAACGAGAAGATGGGACATCCACCATTTTCTTCCGATAAAAATGCACCTTTGTTCATTTTATTAATTATTAACAAATAAATGTGTTTCATTTATGTTAAGTATATCTAAATACTGCTTTTTAATTAATTTCTAAATTCCGAAAAATATGAGCTGCTTTTCTAGCACAATTTTTTGTGAAGTTACCAGTGTTTATAATGAAAATATCGTTTTTCTCCAAATCAGGTGGCCGGGACATTCATGCTTTTCTCCCGACACTCTTCATTTTAGAAAGCGTCCATATTTTTTATTGTAGGTTGCTCCTCAACATATGGTTCCGTGTGGAGGATATTACATTTACCATTTTTAACTTCCCGCTAAAGAACTTCAAAAATTGTTTTTAACTTATCGGGAACTAAGTGTATATTTGACGATGTGTTCTATTTCACATTAAGTAGCATAAAATTGACTGTTGTGGAAGTCTGTGAATCTAAAATCTTACCATTTTTGAACGAAGTGCATGTCAAGTGATTCTTTCACATTTGTGCGGCTTCCCTGCGATATACATGATTACTCAAAATAATGTAGGGTGACTTAAAACATCCCTTTTTACTCATTTTCGCTCATGCACTTAATGGCACGAGCATAAATTGCGGGAAAACTCAAATTTTTGCAAATATTTCTCACTATATCTTTAAAATTGCGATGGCTCTCCTACAGCGTTATAACTGAAAATGGCGTCTCATTAATAAACAATGTTGTGAATTGTAACGCGGTTCGTTAATTCAACCTTCGGATTAGCAGTGACCAAAAAGGTGATAAATCATACTATGAGGTCTGCACAGATCTAACAATTTACATTTAAAAGTGTGGCCTGTTAGAATGGTAGATCATCTAGGCAGGTATGCGAAATGGCTATATTTATATGTTTGTAGAGTGTAAACTAGCACATATGTGTGTGGGTATTTCTAGTTTTAAAAAGGGAAACGGGAAGAAAAAATTTATAAAATAAAACAAGGTGTGTAGTCTTTTTTATAATGCATATAAATTTTTATTTAGCCAGATAGGGAAGATAATAGAAATTTTTTTTTACATAATATTTATTCTGTTTGTGTTTTATTCAGCCTCAACATCCCCCGTGGAGCATGTTCTGCACGTATAGCCGACTTGGCCGTGTACAGCACAAACCGGATCCGGACAACGAACACAGGTAAATCGGGTTTTGGGTTGTCTCTTGTCTCATACACAGCAAATTTTGCAAGATGGACGAGTGGCAGAAGATGCAGCGTAAAGAGGATAAGCCGGTGGTTCGAGTGCTTGCCCAGTTGGTGGTGTTAGTTGTACGTAAAAATAAGGAACAAATGAATATTATTTGTGAAAAGATGTTTAACGAATACAATTATCTGCTTCTTAAATATACGCTTTTGCTCTAAGTATCTATTCAACAAATATCCATTATTAAACAGTAAATATTAAATTCCGATAGAAACAATATATTACTAATTCATACATAGAGCTCCACCTATATTTAAATACTCAAAGTAATTTAAGATTTCTTCTATTTGTATGTATCTTGATACAATATCCCTTTTCTGCGAGTGCTTGAATAGTAACATAGCCTCGTGTCCAAGCTTTATTATTTTACATCGGGATGTAATCAACGAAGCAAGTGTTAACGTGGGTCAGCAGGTTTTGATAAAACATGCCGTCCCAGAGAGAAGTGAAATGGTTTCAACGTACCATGGCATCATTTTTAGTTGTTGTATCGACGTAGTAAAATCAAGAAAAATATATTTACGGTAGGTGAATAATTCTCAAGTTTACCTTCAAATCATTTTTTTCGTTTCTTTTCAGCGCAAGTACGAAATCATATCATATTAAAAGCTATCAATCTTTCGTATATAATTATTGTGAAACACGAAGCACTTTTGGATGTTGGTTGTATTGAAAGTACAGTTTTAAATGTTGCTATGAAAGAGGGTAGAATTTGCGACATATGTTGGTTCGTATAGAGGTCAAGCCAGGGCACATGTATCAGCCGCGCGCACCTGCTATTGTAAGTACCCAAGATGTTTAACGAATTTGGTTGCCTAGCAGATTGTCTGTGGTGAGTGATCCTCAATTTTAGAGCAATTTTCATTTCATGGAACCATCACTTACAATATACAAATAATTTTTGAAAATTCTATATATGTTTACTTAAATTAGGTACACGAAATTTTTGTAAAATTTATATAGTCATTTAAATTGATACACGTAATATTTTGTTTAGAATTTAATAGTTGGGTATTTCATAAATGCTCTTATAACCACAAAGGAATTTCTATAAAATAATTTTTGAAGAGTTACAAGGTTATACTAAAATTAATTCGTAACTAAACATGTGATACGTTGATATTTGTTTGTCGCATTAAAGAGTATAATTTTTTTGGCAGTACACTTGAAGTACAGCTTAATTCAAACAATAAGTGTTTTTTGACCTTTGATTCCATCAAATAAATCAATTAAAAATGTAGTTCTGTAATCTACAAAAAGTCTGAGCATTTAATTTATTACTTGTAAACTCGAACAGGATCCTATTCAAGTATCATATATAAACTGTAAAATAATAATGAAAACATATTTCTTATAGAGAATTAACATAAATTTTTCAATTATAAATTTCCTATGAATAATTAGAAATTAACACTAGATCTTAATAAAAGTAATTGTTTCGAAAGTCTCTGTACATATAACTTTGTACAAACGATGTATATATATATATTTTTTGCAAAATGAATAGAAGGAATAATAAGTTGTCTTAAAGCTGTCTTTCATTGAAGTCATCAGTAGTTTTTCTATAGAAGCAAACAACCACAAAATTATAAATTTTTTTGTAGTGAAGAAAGATATATTATTGGTGTTGGTTTAAATTGTTTTTGAACTATAATAGTTGATAATAGTTGATCTTTCTGTACTTTATTTTTTTGTGATAAAGTGTCTAGGCTCTACCGTAGCCCTAGTCTAAAAATGTGTAGAAGTGATTAAATTTTCAGATAGTACGAGAACGTCGTTCCCATTCCAGTTTGCAGAGTCATAAGTAAGTATTAATTTTTTTTATATGTTGCTCGTCAAAGGTATTTTTTTCTTGTCGAAGATTTCCGTATCTGATCTTCAGATTGATTCTTATTATAACATTTATTAAGATACGGTAGCGTCCAACAAAACTTCTTTTATTATTGTATACCATTCTACGACCCTAGCTCATAGCTCTGCCCTAAGTTGAAGAAGCTTAGCTGGCTGGAAGATCTCTTTAGAGGGTCCTTTTTTACTCAAAGCCATTTACCATCCACTTTACCCTGGGCTTAGACTTTAAACAGGAACCCCTCATAATCTATCCAGGCTCTGCCGCCTATAAGGTAGAGTAGACACACTATATACCTTTTGAGAAAAAGTGTGTAACACGTTGGGCGCCATAAGTGTTGACGAACAACACAAAAAAAAATTAATACTTACTTATGACTCTGCAAACTGGAATGGGAACGACGTTCTCGTACTATCTGAAAATTTAATCACTTCTAAATATTTTTAGACTAGGGCTACGTTAGAGCCTAGTCACTTTATGACAAAAAAAATAAAGTATAGAAAGATCAACTAGTAAAAATTATACTTAAAAAAAAATTTAAACCAACACCAATAATATATCTTTCTTCACTACAAAAACATTTATAAATGTGGTTGTTTGCTTCTATAGAAAAATTACTGATGAGTTCAATAAAAAAAAGCTTTAAGACAACTTATTATTCCTTCTATTAATTTGCAAAAAATATATATATACATCGTTTGTACAAAGTTATATGTACTGAGACTTTCGAAACAATTACTTTTATTAAGATCTAGTGTTAATCTCTGATTATTCATAGGAAATTTATAATTGAAAAATTTATGTTAATTCTCTATAAGAAATATAATGTTTTCATTATCATTTTACAGTTTTTATATGATACTTAAATAGGATCCTGTTCGAGTTTACAAGTAATAAATTAAATGCTCAGACTTTTTGTAGATTACAGAACTACATTTTTAATTGATTTATTTGATGGAATCAAAGGTCAAAAAAACACTTATTGTTTGAATTAAGCTGTACTTCAAGTGTACTGCTAAAAAAATTATACTCTATAATGCGACAAACAAATATCAACGTATCAAATGTTTAGTTACGAATTCATTTTATTATAACCTTGTAACTCTTCAAAAATTATCTTATAGAAATTCCTTTGTGGTTATAAGAGCATTTATGAAAATTCTGAACAAAATATTACGTGTATCAGTTTAAATGACTATAAAAATTTTACAAAAATTTTGTGTTCCAAAGTTAAGTAAACATATATAGAATTTTCAAAAATTATTTGTACATTGTAAGTGATGGTTCCATGAAATGAAAATTGCTCTAAAATTGAGGATCACTCACCACAGACAATCTGCTAGGCAACCAAATTCGTTAAACATCTTGGGTACTTACAATAGCAGGTGCGCGCGGCTGATACATGTGCCCGGGTTTGACCTCTATACCACTCAACATATGTGGAAAATTCCACCCTCTTGCATAGCAACATTTAAAACTGTACTTTTAATACAACCAACATCCAAAAGATTCAGTTGCACGTCGATTTGTTTCACGAATGATGTCCGCAATCTCCGAAGTAAATAGCGCTTTGAATATGGTAATTGGATTTCGAAGTTAGAACGATGAAGGCCCTGAATGTGCCACACCTGTACGATTATGTGCACAAGCTCTACCGGTAGCCGGTGGATCAACTTTCCGAACCTTGCCATCTTTTAAGGTACAAGACTTAGCGCCCTGTATACCAACAGGAGCTGGAATTCTGGAAACCTCTTGAACAGTTTTATTGTATAGTTTTTTCAATTTCACTTCATCCTCACTCTCTTGAATATCTGCTTCCACATCACTTTCAACATCAGACGCGTTTTCATTATCTGGCAAATATTCGTCGTCATCATCATCACCCGGAAATGGCTCTGGGTCTTCATCAACATCATTTTCATCCAAATACCTAGCCACCAATTCGTCCCGTCGGCGTCTCTCCTTTTCTGATAGATTTTGGTATCGAGTTGTACGATTGACCATGTCCAATATCATATCAACTTCATCCATTTTGCTATAGATAACAAAAACACGAAATAAAAAAATGGACGGGCAGAAATACAAGGGCAAATACAATCAAAACAAAGCCAAACACAAATGATTGGTATTTACACGCTATTTGTCACATTTAGGCAGCATAATAAAAAGCACTAAAAACACAAAATAAATATGTAAATAATTACCAAAACAATCAATCAACCGAGAACAAAGAAAACAATTTTCACATAAAAAATACAAACTAAAAGAGTTTACGTGGCAACAATACGTCTTCTCTAACCAAAGGCTGCTGCCACACTGAGCACGCAACCTATGAATGACTGTACATTCAACATACAATACATATTTCGGCACTTTCCACCAATAAATACGCTCATATTTGAAGCAGTTGCAAGATAGCGTTACCTAGGTCTACACAGACCTCACTGATAATATCCGACGTTTTACCATTCTGAATTATTTTATTCAATGTAATATTCCCTAAATCGACCGAAAACCGGTTTCGTTACGTTCAGCAGATTATGTTTGACAAAGTCATAAAATCTCAGCTCTCTATGTATGCGCGACGAACAAATTTTTAGAAATGAATATCGAAAAGGTCTGTACAGACCTGATTGATTATCCTAGGGTTAAGTAAAAATAGGTAACGGGAGTGTATTTATTTATTTAGGATTGAAAGAAGGAATAGGGAAACACTTGGTATATTAATGAATCTAATAGTTAATTTTATTAAGCACGTATTTTTAAATTCCGTTTTGTAAAATCGAAGTAATTACATAACAGCAAGACAATACTTTTGATGACGAGTTATTAATATTTCCTTAAAATCCATTCACGAAAGATTGGATTTAGAAACATAAATATATTTAACCATGAGAAGAATAACGAAGAACATAATAACCCTTTTTGGGACAGGAAATAGCAGGCTATAACAATAACCATAAAACCAGACGTCGTAAGAACGCAACAAATGACGCACGAGAAACGGTGGTTCACACAAAAATTATAAGGGTCGTAACATTTAGTTATCGTGAGAAGTCGTTAGATAACGTGTTATGGAAGCACGCAGAAATCACGCAATAAAGACATGACTTCAATCGAGAATGAACAATCAATAATCACGTCAACGCAGCGTGGTATAGGCCCGTAGATTGTGGAAAGAAAGAATGAACACCGTTAGCATAGAATGGGGTATATAATAAAAACCAACCGACAGGAAACGACAGCAGGGAATCGAATATCGGTTATGTGCAATTTATGCTCAACATATAGGTTATGGATGAAAGACAAGAGGTGCATATCTTTGAAACGCCATGTACAGTGAAATACGGATGTTTCAACACAGATAAATTCATAGATTTGTTAAAAAAAGGTGTTTGCCTAAGAATACGGTCTGGATGTAGATAAAAAGGTTCGAAGAATGTTTGTGCTCGGCTGGCAAGCTTTTACATTAATTTATTTTTGTGTTCGTGTGATGAAGTAACGTAAAACTGAAAGAAATTTTCAGGTTCATTGATGTTATTGGATACTTTTATGGTCAATGTAATATCCAGTGGAGAGCAGATCAAACCGCGAGTTCCATATTTTTCTAAAAAAAAAAATACTGTTAAGTTTTATGCAAATTTGCAGCGATATAAAAAAGTTTTTTTTTATTAATTACGGTGTAGCTCAAAGACAACGTAAAACGTGTTAGCAAAAATATTGAATGTTTGCATGTATATGTTAATTATAGCACTAATAAGAGAGTGACTTAGAACATGTTTTGCATCCTCAAATAAGTGAATGTTATGGCGTTAGCAAAAATCTGAATTAAAACATCGGTATCTTGATAATGGTAGAGAATCATATTACGATTTTTGTTTAACTGTAGTAGTTTTCAGTTGTGTACTTGCGCCCTGTTAGCAGTAAGAAATTATTGTAAAAGAGGGAGAAACATTTTCCTGTAGCTTTTACTATATTATGACTAATTTTGCACCAAAATTTGCATGGTGTATAGGGGTTACGTACAATGTAGTGTAGACTTTTATTCATAGTAGAACTGTCAAATCGCGTTCAGCGCTCTTTGGTGTTTAATTACTCGGTTGGAGATCCACTCATTCTTTCAATTTCAGTTACCTTTGTCTATTGATACATATAGAATACCAATCCACATTGGGAACTTATAATTTGGATGAAAAAAAAGGATTACAAATTAATTATGCCGTACACCGTAAGTAACCAATTTATTTGGGAATAGAGATGGATTAACACAAGTGGCGACGTTGGTTGAAAACCTGGTAAATTCCAATCGCTGTCACCTTGTCTAGTGGTCTAATTCACTTCACGAGGTAAGCGTTGTACTGTTGGTAGTTAGCGAATGACCAGACACGTTCCGTACATTGAGATATGTTTGTCTCCAGAACTCTGGGTGGTATAAATGTTGAATATCCCCTTCTAGATTCTGACACTGAAACTAGTGTCAATCGCTTGTATTTTTGTACTGATTCCGAATATGCAATTTATATCCGGCGTAAACAATAGGCTACGCCGCTATGGCCGCACAAAGTTGCTAAAAATGGTCTTATTTTCATATCCCATTTTCCATTATAAATATTTTTTAATATATATTTTAATATTTTTCATACAGTTTCAATTAAATTTCAAAAATAAAAACAAACAAGAAATCTCTGATTATTTAGAAAGCTCATTTGTCAAAATGTCGACCACTATACCACACGGCAAGTGGAATTTATTCAAACTTCACGACTTTGTTCAAGATGAAGATAAATTGTGGGACTATTTAGCAAGCACTGGAATCATTGAAAAAAACCGTACATGCCGGACTTGTAGCAAACCAATCGTTCTTAGTCAAGATAAAAACTGTTGGAGATGTCAAAAGCTTTCACGAGTAGGCAAGAAAATTAAAAAATGCCAAAAAGAAATTTCTGTAAGATCCGGGTCCTGGTTTTCTAATAGCAAGCTTTCCTTCGAAAAAAAAATCATGCTTACATATATTATTATCAAAAATTACTCCCAAATTCATATAATCAATGAACTGGAACTGTGGAATAAAACTGTGGTTAATTGGACGGGATTTGTACGCCAGGTATATCTTTCCTCATTTGTTGCATTTTAAATTTTAAATGCTATTTTCTAGTTTCCTTGTATTTGTGTACTAGGTACTAGAAGAATGGTCAATGTAAAAAACTGAAATGATTGGAAGCATTGGGAATACTGTCAAAATTGACGAAAGTCAATTTGGATAACGTAAATACAATCGATGCTACCGCGTGGAAGGGCAGTGGGTGTTTGGTGGCTTAGAACGCGAATCTGGGAAAAATTTTCTAGTTCCGGTGGAAACACGAGACCGAGATACTTTGACATCAATCATAAAAAACTGGATCAAACCTGGGACTACGATAATCAGCGACTCATGGAAAGCCTATTATCATCTTGGGGAAGAAGGCTATCACCACTTGAAAGTCATCCATTCTGTTACTTTCGTTGATCCTACAATGGAGCTCATACTTTTGCAATCGAGTCTACATGGAGGCATGCTAAACAGTTTCTACCAAACTACAATCGGCGAAAGAAAAACTACGCGGGCTACTTGTCACATTATATGTTTATTAAAAAGTGCAAGTCTGATGGTGTCAATGAGCTCACCGCATTTCTAGGATATATTACTGACTTCAGAAACACTCGTACTTCAAGCCATCTAGTTGTACTAATGGGTTTTGTCCTCCACTCATCAGGTACAGGCACTTATGCACGACACACTAAACGTTTTACACCAGGAGACGTATTCTAACATGCTGACTGTTGGTATTTGTTGCGTTGTTTGAAAAAATTTAAAGGTTGCTATTCTTGAGCATGCGTTTTTAGACTCATTATTCGAAAATGTTAAGAATAGAAAAATTTAAGTGCATCTAATATACAATAGATACACAAATCTAACACCTACGTAGGTTACACAGTTCTACAAAAAATCGAAATTTTCTTTGTCGGAATCTGACCCACCGTGCTATGAGTAATCGAGCATGCTGAAATTAAATCCGTAGTCCAAATAACTCCATGATATTAAATTTTTTTCTTAATTTCAAAAAATAAACTAAAAATCATAAAATTCAATAAAAATCCAAATAAAATTCCATAATCATATACCCCATCAACTCCACAACCCTATGACCTTAAAACCCTATAACCTTAAACCCTATAACCCCAAACCCTAAAACTTCATAACCCACAAACCCCATAACTCAATAGAAAACGAACTTATGGGCGTTCAATCAGTGAAAACCAATATGTTTCAAGCAGCTATCTTTAATCCCACAATTACGTAACTTTAAAACTCCATAATCTTTTCCCTCATAACCTTAAACACCTCATAACCCTATAACGCCATAACTCCATAGATTACGGGTCAGAAAGGTCGCTTCTATCAGTGTGAAAAAAAACATTTTTTTCGTGTGTTTGCAATTCAGGGCACCCAAATTGATTGTTTTTTTTTGCTTGACCATTATGAGAGGATTTAATATGAAAATAAACCCAAAATCAAATATACGTATACACGTTCAAAATTTCAGCTGCCTTGATTCGTGTAGCAGGTAAATTAGCGGTAGCTATGGAGATTACTGCAGAAGAAGAAAAGTACAAGTAGAGCAAGTGTTCAGTAAGTTGATATGGGAAGAATCAAATACAAGCAACAAAGAGCAGGATCTGGAGAAGAAAAGTGAAATGCCTCATAAGTTTTCACAAGATGAAATGAGTGACTTAGAAATAGATGGGTTATCGAAAGGAGCACACGAACTTCTAGCTTTAAAGCTAAAAGAGAAGAATCTCGTGCGAAAAAGGAGCAAAAATTTCAGTATACAAAAATAGAGAGCAAGGGCATAGCTGTTTGAAAAATATGGAGTTGATGGAATATATCTTTAAGGGATTTTAGTTAGGTTTTTATTAAATTTTATAACTTTTAACCTATTTTTTAAAGTTAGGAAAAAATCTAACGTGATGTGGTTATTTGGACTCCCAATTCGGTTTCAGAATGCTCAAGTACATATTGTAGCACGGTGGATCAGGTCCTATCAAACAAAATTTCGATTTTTTTAAGCTGTGTATTGATATAGATTACTTTCTAAATATAATATACCCATAAATCACTCAAGTTAATTACGTTTTATTTCGATCATATAAAGAAATCAGTTTTTTTTATATTACCTTCTCTATATGATGAAATATCTTCACTTATGTCAATAATAAAAGCAAAGCTTGCTATTTTATGTTTTACCAATAAAATACTATGTCCCTCATATCAGAGTCCTTGAAGATTTATGGTTAATAAAACGTCGGAAATCTGATAAATCTTCCAAATCGTGTCTACTTAACGTTAATGAAATCTTTTCGAATGCTATTTTTGTCGGGTGTATAGTAGTGGGTCGTTTTCGCTCCCCTTTATTTATGCCGGTTTAAGTCGATCAATACTAACTTTTTCTTGAACTGTTTGTCTAGAATGACCAGCGTATTACTCTTGTGCGCTTTTAAGTGAAGGCATTCTTTCTGTAGTCATTCTTTAATAAGCAGAAGGTATTTTCTTGACTGTTTTGAGACTTTTCTTGCGGAGGAAAGCAAGTTTTCCGAAAGTTGAATTTTGCAAGCGTTCCTAATGAAACTTTTTGATTCGCTATCTAACCTCGAAATAGATCTCTCAAGTCCTACAATTATATCTTCTAAAGGAATTTTCGAATGTTCTAACCAAAATTTTAAGCCTCGCTCAAAAAAAGCCAATTCTTCATTATCAAAGATTTTTGACGACTCGTTGAGCACTATTGAATCTATTGAAGGTAAAGCAATTTTCAGTTTCCTGGATTGATAGTCAAAATGCCAAGCTAGAAAAACTACTAAAGAATCACAATAAACCCCCAAAAAACTGGAAATTGCTTCTTTTATTCTAAAGCCTTTTACAAAATATCATGACTTCATCGCTTCTGCAAAAGCACGTGCTACAACCGAATGGCATCGTGATTCAATTATAAAAACTTCTGCTTTTACAAAAATTATTGAAGGAAAACGTCCTTCAATTAACTCTCAAATAAATGAAGTTGAGCGAAAATTGATTGAATGGAATCGCAAAAAGCTTATACTAATAATATCTACCATCATTTTTGTAGCATGCATGATTTGCCATTACGAGATGATAAAAAAGGTTAATTTTGAGGACTCTTACAATTCAGAATAGAAAGTGAGGATCACATTCTAAAGGAGCACTTAAAAGTTTGCAAGAAGATCTCAAAATACACTTCTCATAGAACACAAAAAACAAATGATTTCAATTTGTAGAACATTAATTAGAGAAAAAAAAATGTGAAAGATGTAAATTTGAGTGAAGCATTCTCAATTCTAGCCGATGAAAGTACAGATGTTGCTGGAGTAGAACAGTTATTACTTGAAGTAAAATTTGTTAGTAATGACAATTCGGTCAAAGAAAAATTTTTAGGCTTCGCAATCCTTACATCCATAAAAGCAGAAGGTATAACTGCTGCAATTTTAAATGCTTGTGATGAATATGCCCTTTGCATAGATAAATTAGTTGGACTAGGGTTTGATGGTTGCTCGACGATGGCAGGTCATGAGCAGGGAGTCCAAAAACTTATTAAAAATAAATATCCAAAAGCAATATATATTCACTGTGCGTCCCATAAATTAAATTTAGTGATAAATGATTTGAGCAAGAGTCCGGAAATTAAAAATTCTGCAGGTACCGTTAAGGAAATAACTACTTTCTTTCAAGATAGTCCATTAAGGCGTAGATTTGTTTCTAATATTCCACTATTTTGTGAAACACGCTGGTCTGCTAGATATAAATCAATAAAGTTATTTTCGGAACATTTTGCAAATACTATGAACGTTCTGAAATAGGTCCAATCAATTTTTTAATTGTGTTTCTTCATGGAAATGTATACTCTGCCTGCATATTATGGCTAAATATTCAAGCAAATTGGAAATTGTAATGCACTGTATAGATTTATTTTCATTTGAACATCACATAAATGAAGTTTTGAAACACCGAAGTGATCCTAAACAATATTTTAAAAAGATTCATAAAAAATGTGCTGAACATGCCTATAGTATTGAATTGCAAATTACTTTAGTTCGCACTGCCCCAAAAAAAACCATAGGTAGATTATCATAAAAGTAGTATTAAAGATTATTTTCGAGCATGTTTTTTTATTCCTTATTTGAATTCTTACAAGCACAGAAATAAAGAAAAGAATGCTTAACACGTAAGTGTGGAGCACAGCACTGTACGGCTGTAAAACGCTGGATGATAGGAGAAGCGGACAAAGAAAAGGTAGAAACCATTAAAATGTGGTGCTACAGACGTATGATGAAAATATCACGGACAGACATAATTAAGAACAAAGAGGTACTACAAATGGGACGAGAAAAAGAAGTATGTGAAGAACAGTAAAAAATAGGAGAAATAGGATGATAGGCCACATACTAAGGCATAAGGGAGTAGTGCGGAATATATTAGGAGCAGAGATAAGAAAAAGAGAAGTAGAAATAGACCTAGGTTAGACTATTGCACACAGGTAGTGTAAGATCTAAGCTGTGGGAATTTCCGGAAAATGTGTAGGCTAGCTCAGAATGGATTCAATGGAGGTACGCATCCAACTATTCCCAAGATGAAAAAACTAATGACGAAAAAAAATAACTGTACTTAGACATAATGATTATTATAAACAACTACAGGTGTTGTTTTTGCAATTTTCTCAAATAATGTTAAATGCGTGAAAAAATTTACTAAAAAACTATTAATTCGGCAAATGTCTAAGGGTTGAGGAATCTTGGCAGCCACAAGCTGCTTAACCCCCTTCACATTCCACTGAATCTCGTTGAAATAAAGCATATAATTAGAAACCAATAGAAGGAGAAACCGAGCCCTACATAGGCTTTGGGAATTTCAGGGAACTGCGTAGGCTAGCTCAGAATATAAATAAGTGGAGACACGTGTCCAACCAGTTTTAAGAAGGAAACCCTATTGACTAATGTTGATTGTGCGAAAGGATATATTGAAAAAACTATTAATTTGGCAATTCAGGTGCTGGGGGAACTTGGCAGACGCAGACTACTTACCCTCCTTCAGATGGCATTGAATATCGGGTAATTAGGGTATATAATTGTAAAACAATAAAAGGGGACCGGACTACATCTAACAAGAAAGAGCAGCGGATATGTTCAAAGACAAGAAACAGAAACCAGAAAAAAATTTGTTGAAAGCATATGTGTGGAGCACAGCACAGTACATCTATGAAATAGGGACAGTATGAGAAGCAGACAGAAAAACGGTAAAGCCTTCTGGAATGTTGTGCTTAATATGTATGAGGATGATAGCATGGACAGACAAAGTTAATAACAAATAGGTTATAGAAATAGTAGGGGAATAAAAATATCTGTGGAAAAAAAATAAGCAAAATATAAGAATAGGATGCGTTCTAAGGCATTTTTGGGGAATGGTACGGATATATTACAAGCAGAGATATGAAAAAAAGAGGTAGAGGTAGATCTGTGCAAGTTTTAGTTTTAGGTAATAAAAAATTCGCTTCCTGACCAATGTAGTACCTTACGGTGGAGCATTAGTAAATCAAATGCAGTAGAACCGGCGAGTTCAAATAGAAAAATAGACATATATTTTTCAGTTTTGTGAAAAATAAAGTAAAAACGAACATAGTTGCCAATAAGTTAGAAAATTTTAAAAGCTTATTCCTGCGTAAATGGAAAGACCTACTTCTACTTCTAGTCAAACTTGTAACATTATACACTACACGTTTTAATATTTCAGTGTCACATGTATATCTTTTCAACAGCGTGTCACGTCATAGTTTCTAGAATAAATTCATTTGTAGTACTCTTTATTGTTGTACCTTCTAATCGACTTTACTCTATGTATTAAAACGGAATTGCACTATGACACTGAAATGACACAATTTCAAGAAGGGAGTATCAATAATAAAAGCTAAGTGGTGTCTGAGCAGCCAAGTTCCGTTTCATTTTCTCTGTTCCTTTAACGTAAAATTTCAGAGGTTTGACGTTAGAACGACTCATTGTTTTTGTTAGTGCTGAGTTCAATTGAAAAGATTTGCGAAGATAGGCAATAAACGTACATTCCAAGCCCTTTTAGAGTTTCTGGTAAAAAAAAAAATAAGTTTTGGGCTATAAAATAAAATTATAATTATAAAATCTTATTTTTAGTTTTAAATAATGCAATCTGCTCGGAATGGCCAACGTTAATATTTTTAGAGCCTTCATTAAATCCATACGTATAATGTAAAGTTTCACTTTCAGTTCTAAGAAGTGAGTAGTTTCATACACTTCGTTAATTAATTAAGTTTTTATTTATTTTACGGTGCAAAAATATATAAATGTTTGTTGTGGAGTTATTCCTAAGTTTGCAATTTTAGAATATGATCAAAATATCATATGAATGCATTTCAATCCTTAAAAATACCTTATCTATAATTCAATATCGCATTATTAATAGATGGATTATTCTTCCTTTGAACAATTATATTACAAAGGAAGATGTGCTTTATAAAGAGTTATTATTAAGTTTCTAGTTTTCAGCATATCAATATATATATATATATATATATATATATATATATATATATATATATATATATAACTTTATTTCTTAAATGGTAAGGTATCGGGTAAACTTTCGAATGAAAACTACTTTCTTCTTTTACCTCTAACTTATGTACATAATTCTTTGCTATTCTAGGCTCATCATCCCATAATCCGACATGTTTGTTTAATTCTTCTTCTAATTGCTTCCATATTTTAACCCCTACTAGTCCTATCTGATCCTGTACCAACACTTTATTATCAAAAACAGAACATAACCTAATTCCCTCATTTCCTTCTGTATTACAAATCATATCTATCCCTAATCTATTCTCGCCAATTAAATCTCCATTCCTTAATATATCCCTTCTGCCATAAGGTTCCACCCATATATCTCTACCTATTTTAATCTGCACATTCTTATCGTTCCCATCAATAATCAAGCCAAACTTCTCTATTATATCAATTCTTATTATAATATCAACCCCTAACTTCTCTACCATTAAAAATAAAGCACCCCCCAGCCTAGTTCCTCCTACAATTATCGACATTCTTACTGCCCTATCTATCTCCTCCAATTTCTCATTAATTGCAGATATTAAATTAATCTTTTTGATATTAATTATCTTTCCCTCGAATACCTCCCTATGTTTAAAAATTATTCCCTCTTTAACTAACGACAACTGTGAACCGGTATCAATTAAACCAACGTATTTACAACTACTTATAACTAAATAAATGAACGGTAAATCTTTCTTAAAACACTTAGTATCTAAAACAACATTAACATTGTGTAAAATATTTCAGGCCTTCTGCGTGCGTCGATAGATCTAAGGGTAGTAGAGGGAGTAAGTAAGGGGTTACTGTAACTTGTTGTTCAGAACGTAAGTAGAATGTAAGAACGGAAGCAGCTCTCATAATGTGTAGTCGCTTAGCTTGATTTATATTTAAATAAACCTTTCTTTAAACTTGATGTTGTTTATTGCATTACATCAAACTTTGGTGCCGAAACACGGGAACGATCTGGTGATAAATATAAACGAGCTTTAACGTAAATATTCGAAATAACGGAACGGGAACGCGAATATTTAACAAACGGCTATACTATCGAGGCTTCATGATGGAACAAGTAAAACGGACAATTTGTAGAACGCACTTAACTAAAACGGTTAATAATATAAATTCTATGCTAGAAAGTAGTTTCAGTGTTGAAGACATTTATACAGCTATGTCAAAGTTAAAGCTTGCGAGTGACAACCTGAAAGAAATTAATATGCAAATTGAACCTCAGCTTAAAGAAAATCTAGAGGACGAATTAATGAAAAGGTATGAATATGAAGAGGTTGCTGTAACTACGATGTCTAAGTTGGAATTTAGATTAAAATGTCGTCCTTTACGTCAGTGAAGCTTCAACGTGTACAGTTAGCGAAGTATGATGGTACTGCAAAGGGCTGGCTTCCTTTCTGGGAACAATTCAGAAGTATGATCCACGACAATCAACAATTAACGAACGGAGATCGATTCAACTACCTGCGAATGTATGTCACGGGAAGGGCCGCTGAAGCAATTGAAGGATTTCCTCCATCTGGAGCATTTTATGAAAAAGCTTTAAATATATTAAAAGATCAATTTGGAAATGGGGAACGGCTAATTGAACAATATATTGATAGCATTATGAAAATCGAACCTGTAAAATCTAAAAATGACGTAAGCACTTTAAGGAAGAATTACAATCTAATTACTTCAGCTATGCGTGCTCTTGAAATATTAAAAGTATCTAGCTCTCAGTACAACATAATCGTAAAGTCGACTCTCATTAAGTTGTTGCCAACGGAATTGCGTTTAGGATTTTATCGACAAATGAAAATGAAATCATCCCATCATCTAGAAATTATTACGAATAATTTAGAAAGTTCATCATCAAGGTCAGAGGAAGAAGCAGATCGACAGGTAAAGGATTTATTGGAGTTTCTTAAAACGAAATTGAGTCCTTAGAACAAGCTTTAAATCCGGATGCAGGTTGTAAAGAAAAGATGCTCCCAACAGAAAAGAGAACGCATTACAAAGGAACTGCGTCTAGTTTATTAGTCACGCCGAACAAACGTCTTGAATGCTGTGCTTTCTGCAAGAAAGACCATAAAACCGAAATGTGTGACACAGATGTACCTTTAACAAGGAAGAAAGAAATTCTAAAGGCAACAGGAAATTGTTACCGTTGTACGAGAAATAACCATAGTGCTAAATATTGTAAAAATAGATTCTTAAAATGTAAGGAATGCGGAGGTAGGCATGCTACAACTATGTGCGACCCAAGTTTTAAGCCAGGTAAAGATAGAGACAACGCTGAGACGACAGGTATTGCAATGAAATTAACGAAAGGCGAGAGTTCAATGAACACTTTGGCGCCGTCGGTGTCCAGTTTGATGACAAACGTAAACAAAAATGTGCTATTGCAAACGGCTTGTGTTTATGCCTTTGGCGAAAATTCAAAGAAGCTAATCAGATTAGTTATGTACGGCGGTAGTCAACTTTCATTTATTAAGGAGAATCTATCAAGGGTATTAAATTTACCTGTAGTTGGACAACATAGGGTTCGTATTGCCGCGTTTGGAGATAGTGCATCGATTCCCTTTAAGCTTTACAACCGCGTTTTAATTACTTTGAAGGGACAATATACAGAGGAAATTTTAACGATTGAGGCTGTGGAAGTTCCAGAAATTTGCATGGATGATTTACATATACCTAAAGAAAGCGTGGTAGAGTATCAAAACTTGCAGCTTGCTGACAATATCCCTTTTAATATAGATCGAGCGTTAATTGTTGATGGAATTAGTATCCTTATTGGGGCAGACAATTACTGGTCAGTAGTGACAGGAAACAATATTCGTCTAAACAAAGGTTTAGTAGCGGTGGACACGAAATTTGGTTATGCTTTGCATGGCCCCATACCAGTTGATGCTACAACCATAGGAGTAAATCTGCAGACAGTGTTACATGCGACAGTTATAAAAACAGAGGCTGAAATCGAAAGTATGTGGAATTTGGAAACAATAGGTATAACCAAAGAAGCAGACGATGATAAGAAATTTTTCGATAATTTCTGAAAAATAACGTTCATAAATGTGATGATCGATATTTAGTAGCGTTACCGTGGAAGAAAGAGGATGCAGTCATTGAAGATGATAATTTAATTAGCGCGCGCGTTCGTGCTCAGAGGCTAAAGTTTAAATTGACCAATATTAACAAAATATGTGAATATAACGCTGCTATCAAAGGAATGTTGGATAATAATTATGCCGAGTTAATTTCCGCGGTGATGCTGAAAAACTAATGTGTTAATTAAAATAGATAAGGTAGTGTGTTGGACATATTCTCTAATCGCGTTACATTGGATTAAAGGCGATGCGTCAAAATGGAAACCATATGTGACTAACCGTGTTAAAGAAATTCAGACCTTATCGAAAGATATAACATGGAGACATTGTCCGGGTCGCGAGAACCCTGCGGACTTATTAACCCGCGGAATAAGTGCAAGTACTTTAATAAATTCCGAAACTTGGTTACACGGTCCTAAGTGGTTGCTAGAAAGTGAACAAACGTGGCCAGATAATACAATAGAGACAGCTACGTCAACGATAGATATAGTATCGAAAATGTCTTTACTAATTAACGACAATATAAAAGGTAGCAATCAATTTATAGATTCTTCCAGATACAGTGATTTTGATCGTTTAGTGCGGATAACGGCATATGTTTTACGATTTATAGGAAATTTAAGAACCAGAAATAATAAAGAAATAAAGAGCTTAACTGTAAACGAATTTGAAAGGGTCGAAATAGCTCAGCGGGAGGTTTATTATTCGGAGATTAACAGCTTACAAAAGGCTAAGGGCATTGAACGGAAATCGAGTATTTCAACTTTAAGCCCTTTCTTAGATAAACATGAATTGCTGCATTTGGGTGGACGTCTTCAAAATTTAAGAGAAGATTTCGTTATTCTATCGAAAAATGCACATTTAAGCAAACTACTAATAATGAAGTTTCATAAAACTCTTCATCATAGTGGTGTTAATGCGACACTTTACGAATTACCAAGATGTGTTATCTGTAAACGACTTCGTGGAAAATCAGGGTCGCATTCCTTCGCGCCGTTACCTAGAGATCAAAAACAGCAAACAAAGCCCTTTGAAGTGACAGGTTTAGACTTCGCCGGACTGTTGTATTTTAAAAACAGTTATCATTCAAAGCCATATTATGTGATTTTATTTACCTGCGCTGTTATACGAGCACTTCATCTAGAGATTGTTTTGAAAATGGATGTTGCGTCTACAATCAGCGCATGTAAACGGTTCTTTACCCGTAGAGGGATTCCTAAGGTCATTTACTCTGATAACGCTAAAACATTTAAAAGAATATCACGTGAAATATCGACTTTAAACGAAGTGATGGCGAGTACAGAATTGATCGAGTTTGTAAACAGTCACCAAATTAAGTGGAAATTTATAATAGAGCGAGCGGCTTGGCACGGAGGATTTTACGAGCGACTTGTAAAAGTGTAAAGACGCCCTTAGGGCTACGATAGGACGTTCTTTACTAAATTTAGATCAACTAAATACACTCATTACCGAGGTTGAAGCAACAATAAACGCCCGCCCGCTCACATACCTAGGTAGTGAACCTATGGATTTAATGCCATTAACCCCTTCGCATTTTTTATTGGGACCCGCTTTGGCTACTATTCCTTTTGTTGACCGTGTTATTAATGGAGATGAAATTCGTAGGCTATGGAAGCAGAGAACAAACGTTATCGACTACTTTTGGAAAAGATGGAGCGCAGAATATTTACAATTATTGAGAGGAGCTCATCATAACGTGAATGTGCGTGAGTGTGCGATTAAGCAAGGGGATGTCGTATTAATACATGGAAATGATAAGCGACGGTTATTGTGGAAATTAGGGTTGGTGAACGACGTTATAAACGGCCGTGATGGCAAAGTGCGTGCCTGTTACGTTAAGATTGCGAATGGCACCGTAATTAGTCGCCCAATACAATTATTGTATCCTTTAGAAATAAGAAGTGAAAAGCTAAGTGTTACCGCCGCGCCGGAGGATGTGTAAAATATTTCAGGCCTTCTGCGTGCGTCGATAGACCTAAGGGTAGTAGAGGGAGTACGTAAGGGGTTACTGTAACTTGTTGTTCAGAACGTAAGTAGAATGTAAGAACGGAAGAAGCTCTCATAATGTGTAGTCGCTTAGCTTGATTTATATTTAAATAAACCTTTCTTTAAACTTGATGTTGTTTATTGCATTACAAACATAACTAGAACTATTCATCGCACCCAAATCAAACTCTTCTACTCTTAAAAATTCGGCGTTTTTTTTTCAGGGAAGGTTCATGAACCTCGACTATCTCGATTTTATTCAAATCTTCCCCTTTTTCTTGTAGAACTCTTATATTATTGACAGTTGCCTCTCCATTATACTCTGGTCGTGTAGCTCTATTTTTGTCTTCAAAATCTCTCGGTCCTACGTCATTCTGTACATTTTTGTTATAATTTCCTTGGTATCTTCCAAATTCTCGTGAAGGATAATTATGTCGATGCTCCCTGTTCCAGCCATTACTATTAGATCCTTAATAACCATGCCTGTTCGTTCCATTTCCATATTCGTAGTAATTCCTGTCATAAAACCTGTTACCTTGCCTGTTGTTATATGTGTTGTGATATCCATTCCTTTCATGTATTGTGCGTCCCCTATCCCAGTTTTTGCTCTCTTGCACCTCCCGAGGTTTCTCCATCGACCTAGCCCAATCGTAATTCCTCATGATCTCCAGAAAATCTTTCAAAGTTTTGATGTTTTGAATCGCTACCGCAAGAGTTACTTCAACTTCCATATGTCGTGAGAGCAGAATAACGATTTCATCCTCATTTAATTTCGGAGTTAAATATTGTGCCAAATTATACTTATCAATAACGTAATTTTCACGTCTGCCCATCGAAATATGATATTTTCCTGTCGTTAAATTTGTTCGAATGTTAGATTGTTGTGTATAGCCCCAGTATTGCTCGATAAATAACCTTCTGAAACCCTCATACGTGTCGTACTGTTGTTTAACAATGCTATTCCATTTCTCTGCATGTCCACCCAACGTAGCATTTACAATTTGTAGACGAAGTCGTTCTGGCTCACCTTCAACCATCTCATCCAGCTTACTAAGAAAAACCATCGGTTGTTCACCAATCTTGCCTTCAAATTTAGGCAGCATCTCTTTCCCTAAATAAAACTTACCACCCTGATCCATCAACCGAACCCTTTCAACATCCTGGATCTTAGTCTGCATCTGCTTAAAACATCCCTCTACCACATCAATTTTCTCTTGCATTTGACCCCCGAGTATAATTGTATTTCGTCGAACCTCTTCCGTCTCGTCCTTGCAAGCTCTAATATGCCCTATAATATCCTGTCGACTAAGGATACTTTCCTCTTTTTGTCCCTTCACAGTATTTTCCAGGCATTTATAATTTCTGGTATGGATTTGATCCACCTCTTTCAACTCTCCCCTTAACACATCCATACCCGCAGAAACATTTCCTTCAATCACCTGCATCCTAGTATCCATTTCTATTTGAACTTCACCCCTAAATTTTCCAAAACTCTCCAACATTTCCACTTTAAACGCCTCGATCTTCGACTCCATACCCTCTAACTTGTCCTTAGTTTCGGCCTGAGAAATCGATCCTTGTAATTCGATCTGAAACGCTTTGTTATTTGCAATCGACGCCTCACTCCTGATCTGAAATGCTTTGTTATCTGCAATCGACCCCTGCAGCATGGTCTGAAAATTTTTAAAAAAACTAACGATATCCTTATTGCTAATTGTTTCTTCAGTTTGTACCATCTCTTGATCTTCGGACCAACCTCCTACTACGACCTCCGGCTCCACATGCTCGACTGTTGAAACTTCACCTTGCCCGGTCTCACACGTCCTGTCTACTGCCATCGTGTCCATTCCATAGATCCTACCTGACCTAGTTATTAACTTTTCCTCTGACATTCTGTACACCGTAATTCTAACAATATAAATAGATAAATTTTTCCTGAATTTTTGTGCTCTTTCTATACACAAAAACTCCAATGATAATAATATATAACACGCTCTAAAATAATTATATACACAGCAAATACCAAATTTATATTTTTAATGTAATTAGTCAGTGGCCCCACCAAGTTTTTATCCTATATAATCTCGCAATCAAACAGCTCCACGTTGGGATTGCCACATAATATATATCTCGTATGTCTGCTACGTTTCCTTAATATTTATCTGTATTTATATTGATTTAATAAATGGATAAAAGTAAACTTGGTTGTGAACCAATAATCTGCCACGGCTTATTGAAACTTATCTCAGGTTTTAATGAATTTAAATAATTATAAACAAACAATGTGGGTACAAAACTGTATGCCTATATTTTAACCACTGCCAGATACAGCACCCTCTAGTTTTTTTTTATACTTGCTCTAAAACTGGGTGTGATCTTTACTACCAATTTTATTCAGACAGTAAACAAGGTTTAGAATGCTTAACGTTTGATAAAAATTTTTAGATTTCAATGAATACAACAGCTTTTAGGTGTTACAATTATAAAAACTACTTTATTTTATACCTGTATAATTCCACTGAAGTCCGCCTGTGTTTACAAGAATGGACCGTTTGCTGCATACAGACCACCAAAACTTGGATGTATCCAATACCTGTTAAATTTAGTTTTAATATGTTGTATTCAAAATTTCACGCTTTAATTTCAGGCTTTAGAAATACTAAAAGGATGTTATAATGAAAAATGATACTCAGAATCGGCGATCCAACTAGGACTCGTTCAAACTATCACTGCGGAACACTGCTCATAATAATGGAATCTTCTGGACTATTTGTAGCTCTCGGTACCTCAATTCACATCAGCTTGGAAGCCAAATACATTTCACTTGAAGAACAAATAATCTTCTGTGCTTCTAATGGTTGTATAAACCTTTTAAATTTACTACCCGTTGCACAAACTCTTTTAACTTCAGAATTACTCTTTCAACTAGCTTCAGCTTTTAATACTTCAATAAAACACAAGAGCAGGTAAAAAACATCTATTCTTTATATTACAAATTTTATATGCTCTTTTATTTATATCCTTATCACCTAGGAGATCTCTTCAAAAATTTACATTTGCCTACTATCTATAAAGTTAATTAAAATTACACTCCTTGATCAATTATTTACAAACATCTCTAATCCCTCTTTCTAAACCTTTCATTTGGATCACTTGGTCCTATTTTACATTTGTTACATCTTGTTTTCAATTTTTCATTTAACTTATAATTATTTATAACATCACATACCAAATAAATTATGTTTCAGGTATTATGGTACCTATTACTTATAATAAACAATACATATAGTGAACATACATTAAACAAACATTATTTTTACATCCTATAACTACTTATTTCTACTAAAACATGCTAAATGACTTAATTTTTTAGATATTGTGGTATGTCTTACTTTTAACAGTAGTATCCATTCAAATAGTGAACATAAACAATTGATACAATCCACAGAAGCTTCCTCAAATGGAATTACGTTTGATTTTTATAAATTAAATTAAATAAACACCTATTTGAAATCTCAAAAAGTTCTATCACACTGAAATAGCATTCGATATTAATTCAGTAATTAAATTTTGTACGATCTTGTTTATCATTAGTTTTAAATTAGATATTTCATGAATATGAGTATTAAATAAGTGCGTCTAACCTTGGATATTATATAGAACATTACATAACATAACAATATATATATATATACATTGTGAACCACAAAAGATGCTATGATTTGGGTATAGCCTAATTCCATTAATGAGGATGCAATAGAAAATATGAAATTACTGTCTTACCGTGTTCTTTTCTTTTACCTAACTAGTTCAACGGAAACTGTGGATTTTATCGAAAGTAATTGAAACGCAGAAGTTTCAGAAACATCTATGAACAAACTTCTAAGCATTCTAAAACATCTTTCCTTTATACACATTATCTAAAGAGTTTCCTACATTCAATATAAACAACGCATATAAAAACAGTTTACAGCTTAAACTTAGTTAGAAATTTTTATCTACTGAATACTTATTAAAATAATCCTTTCTTAATCCTTGTTAACAATTATAAAACTCAAACATCTCTTATGGGAGATACAAAAATTCTATTTAAAATACTCGAGATAATTCCCCAATCCTCTTATTACCTCAGTTGTCAACGACTCTGGACAGATAATTTAGTAAAGGTCAAAAAGTTTCGAACGCTGACTTCAAAAATTGCTGGCTACTATGCACTTGACAAATAATTTTTATAAAATTATATATATATATTATATATATATATATATATATATATATATACATATATTACTCTGCAGTTCATGTTACTAAAGCCAATACGAGTCCCGCTGTTGAGCCATCATTTTGCCCTGAAGTTTTCCTTGGACTGTTATCGCTAACTAATTCGAGCCCTACAAATTGGGTTGTCAAAATACTCTGCTGTTGTCTCTGGAGTTGACGATGTCTTTCCTTAATGGACGCCAAACTACTACCAGCTGTTTGCTATAAATACCTAAAACTCAGCTTTATCCGTGAAGTTCCCCACGGCTGCTCAGCTGTTATCTGAAATATACCACTATACTATTCTACAAAAGCAATCTCGGCTGCAGTAACGATTTATTCATAGAAAAATTCTGCTCCAAAGATCCTCATCATTTCTAATTTTACACCTTGGTTAAATTATAAACATTTTTCTTGAAAATAATACATTTTTTCTTCAAATATTTCCTGATTAATTTTTATTCATAAAAAAAATTTAGTTTAAAAGTAACAGGGCTTTTTCATATACCTTACATGACCCCAAGTTTAATAAAAGTTCATAGTAAAACATATAAACACTCGTGCTAATTTTCGCACAGCAAAATATCATAAGTCCCTTTTATCTTGTACATAAACAAATATTACACAAATATTTTTACACATAAAAATTCCCACATAAAAATATGGTCAAATAATAAATCACATAGGTTCAATAAGTACCTTTTTAGCCCATTGAATTTACAGAAATATACCATAAGGCATAAAATGTCATTACACATCAGATTAACCCACAAAAGCAATAATACACAAAGATCTGTTACCTGGAATGCATCACCATACATGTATCCACAATCATACCATCGATGACTGTTGCCCTCATCAATGACTCCTCGTACGAGAACCTTCCCAAGTTGTATTATATCATTCTAGACTGCTAACTGCTATTCTATTCTCTCAATCACCACTTGACAATACAGCCAGACTCCCCCAACTCTGCCACTGGTCCAATTTACCATAGGTAAACCACCAAATCGATTCACCAACACCGCTGCTGCAGTTATGGTACCAGGGTAAATAGATTCCGACGACCGTGGCGTTGTTGTGCTGATTCACCCCCGACGGATTGCAAACTAAGTATCCAGACACATACAGGTATACAACTTGTTACTTTTGTGTATATCAATGGCATATTCCGTATCAGCGTTTGGTGTAGTTACGTGATAAGAAAAGTGACACTATAGGACTATTGTTTGTTGCTGCAAATCGATATTATCGCTCTACAGGTGTGATATACCATTGTTAAAAATGTTTGACAGACACACGTTGATTCTTTCCTACTGATTAATTTATTTTACAAACGTATTAGGTGCAATTTTAAAAACGCTTGACAAAAGCTCTCACATGTTTATTTACAACTAATTAATTTTATTTTGTGTAAAATACGAGATGCGCACCTCGTATCTAAAGTACTAAATTGTTCATATCACGTAATTGTTTGCTTTGAAATAGTAACGCTCAATTTATTGATTGTGCTTGTTTGTACAGAATCCTTTATTTATTTTTATTTGTTAATAGGTAATCGTGACCGACGTGTTTTTTCTTTTTTTTTTGTTTTCTTGGTATGTAGGCGAATCTCCCCACTCTCCGCGTTTGATAGTTAGCCTGGTATTTACTTTTCTTCCTGCTACGTTTAGGTACGTAGCACCTGCTACCATAACTGCAACAGCTCTCTACAGACAAAAGCAGTTGGTCTACAGACAAAAGCAATTGGTCTACATAAAGAAAGAACCCATTAGGCCTTCAGTTAAAAAAAAGCTAAAAAGAGAATCTGAGTAGAATGGGTATGCGCGGGGAGACTCACCGATACACGCAAGACACCTCCTAGTTGTCGAACAGAGAAAAACAAACATGCATTGCTTTTGAAATACCGTGACGAATACTGTAGAAAACATTTCGACGTACAAGCTGTAAAACCAAATTTACGCCCTAGGTCCCGGGTTCGAATCCCGACACGGTCCGCTTGAAAAATGTTAGGCGAGCATTTTTCGCAAAAATACACCCTCGTTCGGATGAGAGGTAAAATGGAGGTCCCGTGTGTGAGTGTTGTCACGCACGTTAAAGATCCCTACCTTGCTTTGAACAGCAAGGATTCGGCAAAATTCAAAATTTTCCAGGTAAAAAAAAACTCGCTTCCTGGCCAATGTAGTACCTTTGGGTGGAGCATTGGAAAATCACATGTAATGTAAAACCAAATTCAACAATGGTTCAAATAACACGAATTCGAACTGCAAATCCTTGCTTATCGACTCGCGGTTAAAATTGTAAAACCTGGGCTTTATCGGATAGTTCAATACACTATGTAGGCAAATGTTTAGATGTAAAACACATAAGAAGCAATTATACGCCATCGGAAGGTTTAAAAAATTGAAGGTTACCTAAAACAGGATATAAACTATTTAATTGTAGCATAAACTTGTCGTCTCCAAATAAATAAGTTTAAAATGAAAATTTGTAGCAAGCTTACTTGTTGTAAACAGGATGTTGTCGAAGAATTTAAGAGATTACGGGATACCTAAAACAAGGCATAGACTATTTAATTTATCGAATAAATTTTTGTTTTAAAAGCAAAAGGGATTTGAGTTAAGGAATTTATTCGAGAGCGTGTTTGTAATTAATTATGTTACGCGGGCTTATACTGAACAGGTACACTATATAGGGGGTTGATGTAGAATTTAAGTTGAAACGGAATTTATTCGAACAAGTAATGAATTAACAAGGGAGAAAAGTAGGGTAATTAATGTATGCGGAAAATAAACGTAACACATTAAATACAAACTTACTATTTAAAGCCATATCAACAAAGCTATGCAACAAAGCTAATAAGTTGCTAGGTTTTATCATGAAAACAACAAACCATTTTATAACATCTACCCCAATAGTATTATTGTATAATGCATATGCGCTAACAATATTGAAGAAAATTCTTATTTCCCGAGGATTATAGTATTTACTTAAGATCATGTAAACAATTCAGATGTTTAACTCTCAATGACAAAAGATCATTTAAATTACATTATTATTAACGCTCGAATTAATTGGATGCATACTACTGTTAGTAATATGATATCAATAAATTGTTATGGGCAACTTATTCTACACAGTTTTTCCACAATTACCTCATTAGATGTCTTTTTTGTTAAGTATGTCAATATAGATAACGTAAAAATATGAGTTATAATATTAGCTTGAGAAATCGAAATGCAATTGCTTATAAGTAAAACAATGGAAAGCTATAGTTAGCTACGATCGTATTGTGTGTGTGTGTTTGTGTGTGTGTTTGTGTGTGTGTTTGTGTGTGTGTGTGTGTTGCGCGCGTGCGTGTGCATGTGTGTGTGCACGTATATGTGTGTGTGCTTATGCGCGTGCACGTGCGTGTATGGATGCGTGAGTGAATGCGTGCACGCATACGTAAGCGCGTGCATACGTGTGTTCGTACGCGCGTGCATACTAAATGGAATGGTCTATTAAAAAATTCAGGTTTGCCTTGACTTCGCTTTGATTCCCCTCAAAATCAAACAGCTATGATCATTGAATAGTTATTTTAAAAGCCTTCGAAATATTTTTCTCAGAAATGTTTCGGATTTGAGATATTTGAGCATTTCTAGACTTTTTAACACTGTATAAAGTACTGTAGTTCATGATTAGTCATTAATAGTCTAAGGGTTATTATAAAAATAAGATTGAAAGCATTTTAATAATATCATATAAGGGTTTCTACTTTGGGACATAACTTCTATTGGTGGAATAAATGCCATTAAAAATCTTAAGCAGGACACTTAAAAAAGATTCCATTTCTGTAATTCGGGTTTTAGATGCTACAAACAAATAATTATTGTACTGCGACAATTACGTCAGTGTCTTTTGATTCAATAAGTGTGAAAAAATAGCATCAACAAGTTTAAGAAAACAATATGTACTAAATAGATAACATAAGCTGCAAAGTCAGCTGATTAAGAGAGTGTTAAAAATCTGCTGTAGGGTGAAGTGGGGTAAGTGCGTTTTGGGGGTAAGTGCATCAGTTGCTTTTTAAATCTCAACCACTTATAGTACTGTGGCGGATCTGGTGCTCATCAAAATAAGGCCTTTTCTTAATGTAATGCAGATCCCTTCATAACCGATATTGACTTAAGCAAGAAAAGATGGCCTCCGGACAAAGCGTCAGCTGTTTTACTTGTGTGTTGAATGCGTTGATATTGTGAAAAATATTTGTGAAATTTTTGCCCAGGTACGTATGTCATAGCTTCATGTTACATTGTTTTTATTATAACCCTATTTTATTTGAAGAGGGTAGATGCACTTTCCTCAAATATTTTTGGTTTAAGTGAAGTGCACCCATTTGTAGTGGAGAAAGAGCACCTAGTAAGTGCACTTGAACTTGCTACTGAGGTTTTTTGCTGTTTGTATCTAGCACTTACCTAGGCACTTTTTGTTATGGGTAAAATGGTCCGGGACTATAAACGTAAAACCACTCGGGCCGCTTACTCGGCTGAGGACTTGAAAACCGCGGTGGAACATGTTACAAGCGGAAAATGTGGCACACTACGTGCTAGTAAACTCTTCAAGATACTTAGAAGCACTCTAAAAGATCACATTAAAGGTCGTAGAGGTATAAAAAGCTTAACAATGGGAAGACCTACAACCTTAGCAATCAAAGATGAAGAAGCTCTTGCAAATGGACTCAAAAGTCTCGAAAAATGGGATTTTGGACTCAGCCGCAAAGACGTCCTAAAAATTGTGGGCAAATATATTACACACAAGCAGCTCAAGACTCCATTCAAAAACAACGTACCTGGTGAGGATTGGTTTTTAAAATTTAAAAAAAGACATAATTTGTCAATTAAAAAACCTGAAGCGTTGGAATACGCCAGAAAGAAAAATATGGATTCTTTTCTAATATATCCATATTTTGAGTTGTTAAAAAATACAATTCAAGAACTGAACCTTCAAGATAAACCATCTAATATTTGGAATATGGACGAGACAAGTTTTTGTAGTGATCCTTCAAAGACAAAAGTCATAGGTGAAAAAGGCCATGCTTGTACTAGAATCGTTTCTGGTCCGGGAAGAACGAACACCAGTGTCCTGTTTGCTGCTGCCGCAGATGGACAAAAGGCGCCACCGTTAATTATATATAAAGGAAAAAATGTCCGGGACACCTGGATAGCAGATACAAATAAAGAATACCCAGGTACGACATATGCTGCCACACCTAACGGGTGGATGGAGTCAGAAGTTTTTAAAAACTATTTCGTGAAAACTTTCATACCCTTGGTAGAAGGAAATGGTCCTACATTAGTTGTATATGACGGCCATACAACTCATATCGATATTGATGTGGTACAAGCCGCAGTGAAGCGAACATAACCATTCTAAAGTTACCGCCACATAGCAGTCATCTTCTGCAACCACTTGATTTGGCGGTTTCAAATCTATTAAGGTGGCGTGGGATACATTACTCGTGAAATGGCAACGGAATCATGTGGGTCAGAAATTACCGAAAAGCAAGTTGGCTGAAATGGTGAGACATATTTGGAGAGATGCCGATCCAAAAATTATCTGTGAAGGCTTTAAGAAAGGTGTCATCTACCCCTACAATTGTGATGTTATCTCACAGGAAAAATATGACCCACAATAAATGAATCGGTGGAAAGCTCAACAGGCGATGAATACTGGCATGTCTACGACAAATGAACTTACACCCCCAATAATACAAAACGGACTCGATGAAAACGTAGAATTTCTAGAACGAGGTCCACCAGAACATACCGCAATTGATTCAAAAGATTTCTCGGTTACAGAAGAAGTTCTAGGATTGACTGAAAAGGAAACCGCTGTTACAGAAGATTTGTTGAAAATGGAAAATAATCAGGACGAATCGTTAGTATTTGATGTGTAAGAAAATATTCAACTTCAAACAGATGATGTAACAAACGAAGTAGAAAATAATTCCAACACCCCAGTAGATTTAACAAGCGCAATAGAAAACCAAAACCCGCATACCTTTGAAGAACTTTTACTGAACCTGGTAAAAGGCAATCAAACTAATAATGTACCGAAAAGATTCAGGAAGAAAGTATGCCCCGGGGCCGAACTAATAACAAGCGAAGTTGTAAGAAGAAGACTGGAAGAAGCCAAACAATATGAACTGCAAAAGAAGTCCGGTGTTAAGAAAACGAAACAGATGACTACCAAAGAGCCAAAAACTAACAAAGAAAAGAAACCAGTCAAAGACAAGCAAACTAGTCGTGCGAAACGTAAAAAAGTAAATGTGCAACATGATTCAGAAACGGATGAAGATCAAGATTTACATTTAGATGACGAAGAAAGCGATTTTGAAACACTTTCTGAAATCGGTGCAGAAGCAATAGCTGAGACACTCGAGTTTGAAAGAGATGAAGTTAATGACAAACAAGTTGGAGATTGGTTATTGATCAAACTCAATTCTGAAAGAAAGACTTCACAATATTTTATAGGAACAATTGAATGCATCGATTTGGAAACGGAAAATCCAATTGTAAAATTTTTGCGACGAATTAAATCGAAATCAGCGCCTTTCAAACCAACCTTCACATGGCCTGATGTGGAGGACATTTCAGAAATTACCACAACGGACGTTATTTGTGTGTTACCTTCGCCTAGCGTAGGAAGAAGAGGTTAAATCAACGTTCCCGTCAGTTTTTCTGGTTATCCTAACATAAATTAGTTTTAAAAAATTATTTCTTAAAGAGTTGAGTTAAATTAAAAGTTTATTTTTCATTTGTAATCGTGTTATTTTTTCGGAATCCACATCCACATTGCATTTAAAATTCATTATTTTCGTAACCAATTGATGAATTTAAATGCAGCAAATATCAAAAGATTGAGAAAAATTTTAAGCTACTTGCACTTGCCCCATGCATTTCTCAAGCAATGAACGCGAGTAATAATCCACTGTGGTGCGGTTGCCCAAAAAAAGGGGTAAGTGCATCCACTGAGTTGAAAATTTCAAAATTAAATGCCTGGACGGTATTAAATTTTTAAAGCAGTTTTTGACTCTACAATATAGTACACCATCATAGAAACTATGTGTATGCAAAATGGTTGTCTTCTATTATTATAGGGAACAATTGTGGAAGAGATTCAATTTAAATTTTGCACTTTGGTGGGTGCATATATCCCACTTTACCCTAGAAGCTTATTGCGACCGACTGTTGCCCTGTACCATCTTTGAATCTAAGATAGACCTTGTTTGAGTAGTTTGTGATTTATGAATAGGTAAAGTATGTCTCTAAAAATTTTTGTGAACGATCGAATTATAGTATTTTTATTTTATCATGTACATGTGCAGTATTCAGATACTAAGAACACTATAATTACTAGGTTAGAACATCTAAAGGAACTCCACTTAACTACATATTACTATAAAGCAGACTGGAAGAATCCTATACCGTTTAAAGTTACGTATGTTGGTCATGCATTGCCAAACTTATTAAAGTTGTCTGGAAGTCTCTCACCATCGAATTGTTACGTAAAATTCTCTACCACAAAGGCGCTATTTCACACGCACATACCAAAGCTTCACGGTCATTCAAGATTACTAACAATTTGAGTATAATAAAGACAAACTATTTGAAATGTTTCAAATAAACTTATATTTAATTATGTCACAGTCGCAAAAAAATTTACTAATTTGTAAAATTGGCTCCGGAATGCTTTATACAATAACTACGAAAATTTCTTGCCAATTATAAGTGAAAAAATCTGTTATTAATGCTTTTGGTACGGTTAAAACACAACAAAAAGCTTGTCAAAATCCAATTCCTTGTCTCTATAAGTATTTTATAAATTCTTTGTCCAATTAAACTTATGTCTGGGTATTTCATTTGTGTTCGTTTCGTTGGTAGAATTAATCGCCGAAGCAGTGAGACGCAATAGTTTAGTAAAAGAAGCATCAACTATGAACGTAGTTAACACTTTATACTATAAACACATTATTACATAACTAATAAGACGTGTTTCGGAATTAGATGGTATCATATTAAATACCAGCAAAATATTTGTTTAGAATACTTTTGTAGGGGACCTTATCAGAAGAAGGCATGGATCATTACGTTTGAACGTAGGGACGTACACGCCCAATTCAATCAAAAAATTTTTTTAATTACAAAGTGGTAGTTGTAGGAATGTCAATTCTTGACCAGCTGCTTCCTAGAGGGAACTCCAATGGGTTTTTTTTCCAATGTACTGAATTATTATATATAATTACGTATAAAATTTTCAATTCAGATATAGCTTTGGAACTGTTTTATTGAGGTTTTTTTTAGTCGCTCTATTTGTGCTTTTCACCGAATAATCGATTTCTGCAAGGTATACTCGGACTTTACATTATTTCTAATTCCATATTAGATAAATTGCTTAGTATGATTTTTACATAATCCTTCTGTAGATTGGAACTCTAATTCTATAAAACCAACAACCGTTTCAAAAAAATCTATTTTGGTTACTACTCCTTTGCTATTTGTTTTTAAATCAATGTATTTTATAATTTTAGTTGGTTGGTGCTTCCCACTTCTATTGTATCTCGTGTGGTGTCCAATATGATCGAGAAACAGAGGGCGGATCTAACTCCTTTTAATAAAATATTCCTTAAGTAGGGAAAGGAACCAGTAACTATAACATCTCTGGACGAGATGGTTCAAAGAATATGTTGCTTAACTTCAGCAACGTAGTAAATGACAAACGCATGGTTCTAAACTCAAAGCTGAAGCTATCGTATTAATCATGGAAGACAGCCTTTCTTCTCTACAATGGTAAAGACAATTTCCATAGACAGGAGTCTATCTGCATACTTCTTAAGATGATATAGTATGATATAGTACTATCATTGGCCACAGAAATTTAGTGATCGGTTGTTTTGTTAACGATTAATTTAATAGCGAGTCCGCTCTGTTGGTTTGTAGTATTAAAACTACTGTTTTCGCTTTTATAAAATTCCATAAGAAATGGTTCAATATCGACAAGTCAGGTGATAAATATAATAATAATAAATAGCTTTTATTTGTGACCATACCTGGATAGAGTATCCATTCCCCTTCTATTGTTTAAAAATATATACATTATTTCTCCGATATTCAGTAGTGTGTGAAGGGGGATAAGTAGCCTGCGGCTACCAAGATCCCCCAACACTTGAGTATTTGCCGCATTAATAGTTTTCCAATATATCTTTTCACACAATCAACATTAGTTGAAAATGTTCAAAATCAACACCTGTAGTTTATAATAATCATAAGATTTAAGTACAATTATTTTATCGTCATTAGGCTTTCCGCCTTGAAACTGATTTAACGCGTACCTTCACTTGTTTCTATTCTTAGCTAGCCTACACCGTTCGCTGAAATTTCCACATCCTAGATACAGCTCGGTTCCCCTTCTGTTGATTCCCAATTATATGCCCTATTTCATCAAGATTTAGTGGTATGTGAACGAGGGTTAAGCAGCTTGTGGCTGCCAAGGATCCCACAACACCTTAACATTTGCTGAATTAATAGTTTTCCAGTAAATCTTGTGCACAATCAACATTAGTTGAGAGTATTGCAAAACCAATACCTATACCTTTATAGACTCATCAGGTTTAAGTACAGTTATTTCTTTCGTTATTAGATTTTCTATCTTCGAATTGGTTGGATGCGTACCTATATTGATTTCTATTCTGAGCTAGCCTGCACATTACGTTGAATTTTACACAGCCTACATCTTTTACTATCTGTGTTAATAGTCTAACCCAGGTCTACCTCTACCTCTCTTCTAATATATTCCGCACTATTACCTCATGCCTTAGTATGTGACCTATCATCTTATCTTTCCTATTTTTTACTGTTTTCCACATACTTCTTTCTTCCCCTACCATTTTTAGTACCTCTTCATTCCTAACTTTGTCCGTCCATGATATCTTCATCATACGTCTGTAGCACCACATTTCAAAGGCTTCTATTTTTTTCTATCCGCTTTTTATACTGTCCAGGTTTCACAACCGTACAGTGCGGTGTTCTACACGAATGTTTAAAGTAATCTTTTGCTTGTTTCTATGTTTGTTGTCTTTGAACACAGTAATTGCTTTTTCTTGTTGAATGTAGCACGACCTTGTGTTTTGTATCTTTACCGCTATTCTCATCCTGCGTTTGTAACGTGCATTTTTATTAAGTGTAACATTTTGCGCTTTACCAAATTTGTAAATGCATTCCTGTAATTACTACTTCTCCATTTTACATTTATACGCATCCTGAGGTGAATGCGCCGTAATATAATAAGTGGTTTGCATCGTTCTTGTCTAACCGCTGATATAAATGTTGTTCCTTACGTGAATATACGAGTCTAGATAAGGAGTCGATACGCGATGGTAACAACGAGTTGAATGAAAAACAGATGAGCGGTAGTTAGTTGAGTTTTGTGTTTGGTTCCGATGTAATTACGTTAAAATACTGTTTGCTTTCCGTTGTTGCTTTGAAGATAGTGATTTTATATTTAATAACTACAATCACGTCACGATTTTAATTGTTTTTCTGGTGAAGGAAGAGTTGTAGTTTGTTCCTCGTTGATATAGATTGTTTACGTTGAGAAGACTTTTTTCTGTTTGCTTTCTGCTTTGAAAACACGGCACGATTTTATATCTACAGATGAGAAGTGTTGGTTTTCGTGCTTGGTTTATAGACGTTAAAGTTTACTGTTTGCTTTTGCTTTGAAGAGAGTGTGGAAAATGCGATGCTGTTTGTTGAACCCAAGCTCGTTTTTCACTAAATAAACTGGGATAAAATATAAAGAACGGTATATAATTTGTTATAACGCGCTTATAATGTGTATTTAAAGTGGTTTTGCGTATTAGTAATATTTACTCGTTCGGGGTACCCAATGTGAAATCTGCAAAATCGCTCTTTTTATTGTGAACCTATCTTCATTTTTACGAGGTCGTTCTAAATGTCTATGTGGTTGGCGCGGAGTTTGAATTGGTAATCATAACCTATTCAATTATATGCCTAGGTGTTTAATTCTTGTATACTGTTGGACGAAGAACAAAATTCCGTGATCACTGTTGCTCCTACAGAGGTAGAAAGAGCTCCCGATCTTATTCGAATTCCGACGCGTGATAATGTCTGCTGCTAACACCAGTGAAATACGTAGGTGTGCTTAGGGTAACGTGTGATAAGTTCCATCGACACCCTCACAATCAAGGGTGCAGTGCTTCGCTAGTGCAGGGCCTCGTGAATCCCACACTTCAGCTGCAAGGAGGCGTTGCGGAAGAACTTTTTGTAAGTTGAACTATTTCTTACTTGTTATTGCTTTAAATATCTATCCGTTTGTTTTGCCATATCTTCGTCGTTCTGACCTTTCCCAATAGACTTGCCTGCTATTAAGAAAAAAAAAAGAGAAAAAAAAATCAAAACAATCAATACTACTGAATTACTGATATCACTTGTGACTTACCTATTTATCTTTTGTTAACTTTTTGTCCGATTTATGTTTAATTGGTGTGTGAGGAAACGTTTCTGCTACTCCTCATTATTACCTCACTTTGTACTAAAGATTTGTTATATTGCTTTTAACGTTGTTATATTATATAGATTATCCAAACAGTTTCTTTTTTTTTACATTCGACAAAGTACTGAATAATTTAGACTTTTCATTACTGCTATACTTTTTCTTTATTTCAAGTTTGCAGGACTAATTTGTTTTTCTTTCAGGTTTACTATTCTAATTTTTCTATTGCAGGTACTGTTACTAACTCCTTACCGCCGCATACATCATAGGTCAGTCTGCTTTCTACAACCCCCCCTACTCTCCGATTGAGCCGGGTCATTGCTTTGACTTTCTTTGTGTTACGTAGCATAAATTTGGCGCCCAATGTGGCTGCCGCAACGAAAAAAAAACGTAACACGTTATTTGGCATTCTATGTAGCAGATATCCTTAACCTCTTGTAAGTTTTATTTTTGTTAATTTTCATACCGTATCTCTCTGTTAGAACTGTCTCCATTTCATTAAGAGCAGCCTCTAACTTTTCCTTGCTAGATGCTAATACCGCTATATCATCGCAAATCTAAGCATATCAATCTTTTATACTTGCATAATAATCCCAAATGTCTTCTTGCATTTGATAGTATTCATTGCCTCTTCGATGTACAAGTTAAAAATTAATGGGAATAGGGCACATCTTTTTTTCACACCTTCCCTATTATTTACTTCTCTACGTTCCTGCTCGAATTCTATTACCGCTGTTTGCTCTTTGTATAAGGTATGTACTATCCGTTTATCCCTGAAACTCATTCCAATCGTTTTGAGTATTTCGAACATTTTTTTCCATTTTACATTGTCGAATGCTTTTTCCAGATCTACAAACCCTATATACATGCTCTCCCCTTTTTCTATTGTTTTCTCTATCACAACCCTCACAACTAAAATAGCCTCCCGTTTCCCCTGTTTCGCCTAAACCCAAATTGATCTTCTCCTAGTATTTCTTCAGATCGTTTTTCCATTCGTCTTTGTACAATTCTAGTTAATATTTTTGATACATGTGCTGTCAAACTTATTGTTCGAATATTATCTCGTCTATCCGAGTATCTCTTTTTGGTATAGTGACTATGATGTTACGTTTGAAATATTTGGATATCTCGCCTGTTTCATACATATAGCTTACAAGTTGGAAGAGACGTTCTGTTACTGCTTGTCCACCGGCTTTTAGAGTTTCTGCTTACACCTTATCTGTACCAGCTGCCATGCTATTTTTCAGACCTTTTAATGCTAATTCAAACTCATCTCTAAGTATAAAATATCCCATATCATCCTTTTCAATGTCTGATACTTGTTCTAATGCTGCTAGTTAATCTCCTGCATATAAATTCCCTATATATTCTTGCTATCTATCCAGTTTTTTTACATTCTCTACAATGGCATTTCCTCACGCGTCCCTTATATTCTTGCTATACGATTTTATATCCCTTAAATTCATTCTAATTAATTTGTATGCTTCGTCTGTCTTTCTTATTTCCATCTTAGTACCTCTTTGTACTTTTCATTAATCCATTGTTTTTTAGCTTTCCTGCATTTGCGAATAATTTCCCATTTAATGGCTTTGTATCTATGTTTTCTTCTTTCGTCTGATCTATTTTTATATTTTCGTCTTTCTTCTATTAAATTCAGGATATCCTTTGTTATCCATGGTATTTTATTTTCCTTTTGTGTATACCCCAGAATACCTATGGTCGCGATGTCTAAGCTGAATTTAATGTTATCCAGTTCTGTTTCTACTTCCTTAGAATAAGAAATTTTCCCGATATCTTTCAGCAATTCATTGGAATTTATTCAAATCTTTCATGGATATCTTTGTCTTTTAGTTTCTCAGTCAGTGTCTTTTTCCGTTTCTTTTTTTCAAATTTTTAAATGTAAGAGCGGGCTTCATAATTACGATGTTGTGGTCAGTATCTATATTTGCTTCTGGACAGCTTCTACAGTCTTTTACTTGCTTTCTATACCGTTGTCTAGCAAGAATGTAATCTATTTGATATCTTCTTATATCTCCTGGCACCTTCCACATGCATTGTCTTCTAGGATGATGTTGAAATAATTTATTTGTGATGGTTAAATTGTTCTTGTCGCAAAATTCTACCAGCCTATTTCCCCTGTCATTTCTCGTGCCTAAGCCAAATAAACTTACTACCGCTCCTTCCCTACCCTCATCTACCGCTGCATTAAAATCCCCCGTAATTATTAATTTTTTTTTACGTATCTTAGTATGTTTTCGATATCTTTGTAGATCGTTTCTACCTCTTCGTTACTGTAGCTAGAGGTGGGCATGTATACTTGTATCATTACTGTATTTACCGGTTTAGATTGTAATCTAACCATGAATACTTTTTCGATCCTTTGTAAGTAGTTTTCTACACGTTGTCTTATCTTTTTTCATATAATTATCCGCGCACCCGAATTTCCTTCCTCTGATCCAGTATAAATTACCCTACAGTCTCCACTTCAAAAATCTCCCGCCTCTGGCCAGCGAACTTCGCTGATCCATACTATATCTAGCGCTAACCTATCCATTTCAATTTTCAAGTTCTCTAGCTTACCTATTTGCTTCATGCTTCTGACATTCCACGCTCCGACTCGCAGAATGTTCATGACTCTTTTTATATTTTCGGATTATATCCTCCAAAGTAGTCCCCTCCCGGAGATACGTTTGGGGGACTATTTTAACTCTGGAATTTTTTGTCCCAAAGAATGCCATCATGATTAATGACAATTTATGAACGTCGTGTAAAAGATATATTATTCGTATGTAATACCCATTTAAAATATGTATTACGTATATTAATTTTATTATTTTTCTTATACAAGCTTTCCGTTTGTGGTATGCATCCAAGATAAAAATTTTCTTAGATGTCGTCTTTTTTTAGTATTCTAAATATGATAACCATACGCCTAAACAAAATCTCATCTGCTTGATTACACCAAAAAAGCAGTTGCTGAAAACTAACAGATATTTTAATTAAAACTTCGTAATTAAATTCCAAAGCTTAAGTTGTCTATCACCCTATGGCGTAATTGTCCAAACCTACAATAATTAAAATTATGTCATTTCATTCAGGTAATAATATCAACCACGTAAAACTTTTAATTACGAGCGCACAGTATGATGTAACTTAAAGCACAACTTAATTGGAAGTGTTTAATTTTGTTGTCACACGCTTTATGCAACCTCCTACCACCACTATAAATCTTTGCAGTCAACACGTGTATAGCCGCATTACCTTCTAACCTTTATATGATGACTACAACAACGTAGTATATGATAATAGTATCATAACAACTGCATGTAAATAGCGTGGGTTATCAAGAGATTAAAGTTGCTGCATGCAATGGATTCTCAGAGTAAGCTTATCTTCTGAACCTTTGTATATTTCGATTACTGTAGATTTTTGCACTCATAACCAACATTTAATTTGTAGAGGGTAAACCAAGCGTTAACAAAATAAAATTTTTATTTACCCTGAGGGGGCAGGAACCCCGCAACAATATTAAGGTGCGTCAGTTAACTGCAGTGGTACAAGAGTAGGTTCCTATGGACAAGTGCGAAAAAAATAACGAAAAATATAGAAATACAAAATTAATGTATATTAAAGCTTAAACTAAAAATTCTAGTTAACACAAATTAAGGGGCGCCAAACCGTTGGTCACAGCAATCCTTTTGATGTCATTTTTATACCGAAAGCAATGTTCCGTATAAAGCTCCCGTGCTTTGGTATTCTCAATTTGGCTATAATTAAAGAAATTTCTCAAGATAAGATATTGCTGGGGTAGCTGGATATCCCTTACAAATCACTAACTTTACCTGTTTCCTAAATACATTAAAATAAATATCCACGTAAACTTAACTTTTATTCGCTTAGAAATAATTTCAGTACACATACAAATATACTTTTCTATAAACAAGATTCTACTTTCGAATATGGCCAAGTATTACTAAAATAAATCCTAAGAAATACCTTAAAAAAACTTAAATCTAAGCCATTGACAAAACTATTCGCCACTCAAATTTTTTCCTGTTTTCATATTTATCTATAAGACATTAATAAATCCCAAATTATGGGCAATGTCGTTAAAAAAAGCAAACGAAAACAGAAAACTCCTAATTTTTTCTGTATCTTTTCCTTGGCCGTTGCAAATTTATTAAATTTAATACTTTTACTACCCTAAATTTCACTAACAAATCAGGTATTTTAAATAACTAATTTGTCCAACGATATAATTATTTTCACTTAGTTAGTGTCTTATTGACAAAGTTCACACAATTGATATTCAAAAATTCATAATATTGATCTTTAAATTTTACATAAAACTTCATAAGGGCACTCATTTTATCTTAATTCTAGAATTTCCAATATCATGAGCATTATTCCCTTCATTATTTCTTATATATTCAAACACAGCAACTTCCTTACTCTGAACATGCCACAAATTTTAATAAAATGGAGGGGTGGTTTATCAGATCCTACCTCTTTGCTTCAAAAAGATTACCATGACAATATATGTGCGCTCGCACGTTTATAAACCTTCCCTGATACTGTATTGCCGGTTAACAATTAATCTTTTCAAATACCAAATCGGTTGTAATTAGTACCTTTTAATTTCTCTTCTACTCCGTATGTTGTCGGTGGTTATCGTGTTACTGCATAATTGCTATTGGGTGTATGAGAAACGACACGTGCGAAGTACGTGTTACTATGTAGTTACGTAGGCGTATATATATATATATATATATATATATATATATATATATATATATATAAAATATAGATATTGCCGTGGAACCTTGGGAAAATCGTAGCCCCACGAATTGGGCGCCATAAATTGCCGTGGAACCTCCGGTAAAAGCCTCGCCAGAGTAAAAAAAAAACATTCGAAAATTTTATTTTCGAAAAATAGAAAATAAATTTCACACAATAGAAAATTTTAATAAAAATAATCTCTTACCCAGATTCCTCTCTTCATCACCTTTATTCTTCTTCAGTTCCCAGGCTAGCTCAGTTGGGTCTCCTCTTGGATACCTAGATTCACTATTATACTCTGTATCATTCACGTACACTCTCAATAAAATCACAAAATAATACAACCATCATACAATATTTATTAAACACTATTTACAAATAAAATTCAAGATTTTCCACATTTCAGAGATCAAGTTACACCTCAATAAATCCTATTTTTGTACTGTCCTGGATTTTAATTTAAAATATCAAACACATTGAATATACCCGCAGTAAATGGGCCCTGAGTAATACCTTATTTTCGTTCTTTATTTGTAATTTATTTTGAATTTGTATACTCTGGAGTATGGTGATCTTATGATAACCCAGTTAATTATGAATAATGTATGCTTTTGTACTTCGCATACTCTTACAATAAACAAAAAAACAAACCCATGTACTCTTCACAATAAAAATTTTTAATTCCTGATGAAACGTTAATTAGCTTTATATACATCTTTAGATTTCTATTTAAATACCTTAATAAAGTTAGTCATTCGTATTATTTTCAATACGCAAAATAATGCACCACACCTTCAAAATTTACTCTCACACGTCACACAATTTTCATAGTTTCATAGTTTATAACAACAACAATTTTAAAGCGTTACCTGGAATTTCTTAAAGACCTCCACTCCGTTGACGATGCGGTAAAGTTGTTTCTCTTTGCTCTGCTGTCCGCTTCTAGCTATTCGTAGAAGAACCTCATTTAAATTGTACTGCTTACGCTGCCTTGAAGGTGTATTCAATTTCCAAATCCAAATTAATTACACTTCTTTCATACTTGCATACTTTCGTTTAATTTAATTTAAATTTACGTTACTTCACGTCACTTCCCGAGCTTGTTTAAAATAAATGTTGTACCTCAAATTAAAATTTAGACTCGCCACTTATTCGCGTATTAAATCATGAGGCAAACACTGTACTATTTAAAATAAAATAATTTTATATACTTACAAGCTCGTTCGTAGTCTGAAGCGATCAAAGTACTCAGAGAACGATGAAATAAGAGAGCGAGCCGTGCTAATTCATCTAGTATTTATATGCTTCGACTGAACCTCCTGGCGACTCTTACCATGAAAAATCTAATTTAAAATAGCACGTTCTTAAAATGTTGGTTCAACCGTATTCGAAATCCCCGAAATTTAGCGCGTCGTCACGATATTTTCCAATAAACCCGACTTCAAATATTCTCGTGCTTGTCTGTTCTGGAACTAACGATATCGACCAATAGTATATGCATTGACGTCTTAAAAATCCCGCCTATATTAACGCTACCTTGCTTATGCATATCATATGTTTCCTTCTAACCTTTGTAACGTTTTTTTTTATGGCTGGCCCCACGTTGTGAGCCAGTGAACCGTTTTTTGTTATTTATATGTTTTGGCGCAAGTAATATACTTATTGTTCCAAAAATCTTCCGACACAATTAGGGGTCTATTCCTGGGTAGAGCAATGAAAAGTGGGGGGGTAAGTCAAATTCTGTTTGCAGATCAAACTTAAGCTAAATCAAATAGGCGCCACCAAGTCCTGATGTAATCACGATAATTGCATAGCATAGTTCTAAGGGCGGACGTGGAGACCCAAAGAAAAAAGGATCGCCTTCGCTGACAAAAACCTGTCTTAATAAAATAAGACGCAGCTCCTGTAAGAAATTTTGGTAGTTAAATAAATAAAATAGTGGAACACCATTTGTGTCCTGCAAAAATACATAAAGAAATAATAAAAAAAGTATTTCCAATATAACATTGGCATCAATTTATTACTCAAAAGGGTTGTAGCTTTATGTAATAAGATTTGATCACACTTGATCAAAATAAAAAAACCTTTAATCTTGAACCAATTGTTTACTAAAAGATCTCTTTTAAAATAATATAACTTGTAACAAAAAATTTAATCATTAACTGCATCAATCATAAACCTTTAACTTTCAGGTTTGTCTTTATTATTTTCAATCAAACACTTTACTTTAAAACATGAACTTGTTGTACAAATAGGGTTCTAACCTGGGCAGATATTTTCAGGTAGATAACAAATTAATAGCTCCTAACAATATTAGCATTTGAGCTTTCAAAATTATGTATACTAATTTTAATGTAGATAAAGCTGATCACAAAAATAGACGTGTTTACATATATTGTACTAAAGCTGTTCAAAGCATTTGCTTTTAAAATATCATCTGTCAGCTGTACAAAGTAGAAAGATATGACGTCAGTAACACCTGTTGACATTACCGACGATTCATATGGAGCAAAGCATGTTGTTTTTAGAACATTAAATCAATGAACTTTCGTTTTACTACTGGTAAATCTAGCTCAACAATTAGTTGGAACTTTTACAATGTATATGTATTACGCATCAAAGCAAGTTAACGTGTTCCAAATTTTGAAACACATAAAAAGAACTTATAGCTATCTACAAACCAAAACTGCAATTGTCGCATTGTGACAAAGGAAGACGGGATCCCCGTTCTTCAAGCAACGATAACAGCGTTTGCAATTTGAAACCAATTCATCCAAACCAACTTCTATAATTCCTTCGTTCCACGTGTCGAATCATATCCTGTCGCCTTACATTCAGCAGCAATCGTACTCTCAAAGTTGAATTACGTCACCTTCTAAAGGTTGCATCTTACATGTGTTTTACTGTGTCCTTGTGTGTTTTAAAAGTTGCATCCTACTTGTCGCGCTAAATAAATTATCTCAAATTATACAAGTTCGCACAATATATACATTACCGACCGTTATTCAAAGATATCCTCACTATTTGAAATAGATTCGCAGATTGCCGGCCTCCAGCCAAGGGTACATGTTGATATCTCTATCACCTGTGGCCGACTATATTATAACCAGCTCGGGCCGTCGCGCCGTCAGGAGGGGAACAATCAAACAGAGATGTGCTTGTAAATAGCTGTATACGACACAGATATCTGAGTATAACTAAATTATTAAAGGACGATGCAGGCTTAGCGTATTACTTTTGAAGTTGAACGCAAATTATTATTGTTATTAATAAAATTGTTACATTATTCTAGAAATTATATGCAAAGAATTATTATCGAAAATAAAATTGTTACACCTTGTTTGAGTGGTAGAGAATCGATATTCCTGTCCGCGTTCTATTTACCCCATGTGGACTTGTATAAACTATTTGAAATGGACTGTCAGCATGCCTGTCTCATTCCGACGTATTTCATTGACCCTTTATCCTTTCTGCACTTTAAGGAAACTTTTAGTTAACATTTACGCTAACCCTCCAACCGTTTACCCGATATTCTTTGAAACTTGTTTGTTATCTATAAAAATAAGAGGAACCTGACATTTAGAAACATGCAGGTGTTTAATTAACCGACGTTTTAACACAACATTTCTAAGAGCTTGTTTTCATGGTATTTCAACCCAACCGATTTATTTGTTTAAACAAAATTAAATAAAAACCCTTAACCACAAAAAATATTTAAATTACTAGATACGTATTTCGACCACTATGTGGTCATCATCAGTAGGGGGAAAAAAATATATATATATATAGCTGTATAATTTACTATATTGTTGCTTTAAACACTATCGAGGATATTCTCCTCACCCGCAGGCTGGTGTTCTCAACAACAAACAAGTGAATTGTTTGTTGTTGAGAACACCAGCCTGCGGGTGAGGAGAATATCCTCGATAGTGTTAAGCACAATATAATTATACAGCTATATATTTTCCTACTGATGATGACCACATAGTGGTCGAAATACGTATCTAGTAATTTAAATATTTTGTGGTTATTTTATTTAATTTTGTTTAAATCGTGCCACAGTGTTCCTATAGATTATTATTGATTTATTTGTTTGTTATAACGAACGCTATTCGCCTTGGATTTATTGATTTTTCATGCTTTTATGCATATTATACGTAAATAACCGTTTAATTAAACTCTATTAAATTAATAAATTAATTGCATTGGCTTCTACAATTTATTTTCTTTGCAAACCTACTAAATTTTATTCATTAATTGTAAATTTTTGTTAATACTTGTTACATTAAACTGAACTAATGAAATAAATTTTGCACGTAATTTCTGGTTGTTTCCTCTATACAAGGTGTTTCAAATTCCTTTTTTTATAGTTAAATTTAACCTTTTAAAACCACTACAATATATATATATATATATATATATATATATATTCTTATATTCTTCCCCCCCCTCTTTTATTAGATATTTACTTTAAACTGTGGTTTCTTTATTTATAAATTTTATATACTTGACAGTGCTTTAACTATGTTTGGTCGGTCTACAAAACAAAACTATATAAATATGCCTCGACTATTGAAACTCTCCTCCTCAGGGTATCTACACCTACCTACCGTGGGTTCTGCGATAGGTAGATGGTCACGACACCGACCAAACAGCACTACCTTTATTTTAGTATACGTAACCTAATATTCGTATATGCCAAATTTAATAAACAGATCCACGTAGCCTTGTGCCAAATCAAATTCTCTTACCAAATTGACTTTGACGTATTAAAAACACAGTACTCACCCGATCTATTCTTCGCTGTAGGCCTTTCTGAACTCTGGCTCAAGATCTCAGTCACCGGATGGGTCTTCACACTGCGTTTCACGCTCACTAGGACTCCTCTGCTTTCCAGACACCAGGTTTTGCTTTATTTTATTTTGATATACACCCAAATCTAGAAATAATGACTAAATTTAGAATTTTGAATACCTTAAATTTTAACTTCCCCCGCGCTAATTTTCCTATAATTATGCCGTCGTTCTTTATACACACTCCTTCTAATCCAACACTATCCGATCCTTAACCTGCTCGTTCCAATTCTGTGCTGCTTTCTATTTTCCACTCAATACCAATCTATCCGCAATGTACTATCCAAATCACTCTAATTCGTTTTCCTTCCGTCTAATAACTCCAATCCAAATCCATTCTACCTTAATCCAACTCGTTCTAAATATCCACTCTTATTTACGCTTGTCTCAATGCCGCTCCAATATCTAATCTTGTAATTCTCTACTCTTCTTGACTATTATTATTCCGTCTAACTATATATATACTCTTCTTTATTTCAATTAAAGGCTTTACTTTTCAAAATATTTTATTTTAACTTGTAAATATTCAAATTAGCGCAATTATACAAAAACACATCTTGTTACAAAAATTATTCAAATCGTTTTCTCTATTATTATGTTTACCTAGGTGATACCACCTTTAAAATTATGCCTACTCTTTATACATTTTACAAACCCAACGTCCAATTAAATCGTCCCAACTAGTTTGTGTCACTGATACCTATTATTCATCTTTTACACTTTACAATTATATAATTAAATGTTCAATCATTGGTTCATATGACCGCGTTGCACTTCAATCAGTTTTGATACATTATTTTCACATATAATTTTGATACTACAAGTTTGTCCAAAGGTTGATTCTAATAAATAAGTGCCAAAATGTTTCGCATATAAACCTCACTCTGTGTTGTGAATAGTGGAACTTCCACAGACGCAACCGGCTTTTAGACCGGCAAATTTTACACTCTTTGGTTAATCAATATACAACTTAGTATAAATCCTTGAATACTGCGCTTTCTCACGTCATCAAGTCATTTGTTTTATGTATTGGCACTTCTACTTTGACTAATATACTTCAAATACTTTACCATTTTCAAAGTACGGCAAACACAAATTTTTCAGTTACGTGATCTGATCATTGGGTTTATTTGGCATATACACAACCTTCAAACAAAATAATCTTTATATCCTTTTAGCTATTACGTACACTTCAATATATATATATATATATATATATATATATATATATATATATTACTCATATTTAGACCAGGGTAGAAAATTAAATAATCACATCAAATAATTTTAATCACCGTGTAGAAGCTTTGGGAAAAGGTACGCGCTATTAAAGAAACCGTGAAGCATAAAAATTCATTCGTTTCATTAAAAATAAGGGAGTTAAATTATGTACAAGACGCTTGCTATAAAAAAAAAGGAAGCAGTATTAGAAAGCTCTACTAGTAAAGAAACAAATAGAAAATTACGTGCAAAATTTATATTAATTAACCCTATTTTAAGTAACCGGTATTAAACAAAATGTACTGATAATAATTGAATATTTGATTAGGAGTCACTAAAAACTAAAGGGTATTATTTTAATTGGAGTTAATTGAACCATTAGTAACATATAATATCTATAAAAACTTGTAAAAACCCACTAATAGTCAAATCGTAGAAGGGTTATTTAAAATGTTAGGTTTGAACACACCTGCGTATTTTTAAAAGGCAATTTCAGTTTAATTTGTTTAGATAAACATGTCGATTCTACGGATATTGGAAACGGTCGGATGCTTTAGCACGAAATACAGAACACCTGCGTATTTTTAAAAAAGCTCATTCTGCGTAAATGTTGCAGATAATTAATGGTTACAAAGAATCTTGGAGAAACCGTGGCTTAATATTCTCGGGAAGGCGCGATACGGGGTTATTTAACCCAGATAGTCCACATGGACTGAAATAATCGATAATAAGGAATATCAATTTGCACTAATAAGAACAGGGTAGATAGAGACAGATAATATGCGCAAGACCGAGGCACATATAGTAAAAGGCGTGAGTAGAGCAACGTCATAGGGTTGCGATTGGTTGAAAGTAAAAGGCAAAATTTGAGAGGTAAACATAACATTTCTGTATAAAATTCAATTAGTTATTTCCAGACGTTGCGTGCCGTGTTGAAATTTCTGAGATTTAACTGGGGCGAGTGCAAAATTCGTAAAATTCGCATGCCGGGCTGCGGAATGGGAACATAGCAGGCGAAATTCTTTAGAATTGTCCGTTTTGGGGAACAGACCGACAGACAGGCTAACCGCTATATATACCGAGGTGAATATGAACAAGCTCTCTTAGATCTTCGACTTGATTCAACGCGTTAAACAGTGCTTTTTAGTTTTTCGGTTTTGATTAAATAATTTAAACAGTTTGCTCGAATATTTTTGTGATGTAAAACAGCTTGTTCTTTACGTGCTACAATAAATGTACTTTAGTGCACTTAGAAAAGAAGATACAAGGTAATAAAGTTAGTATCACTGTACCAATTAGTAAAATTTACAACGACAAATGAATACACAAAAGTAGGCAGTTTTGGCGTATATTGGTGAAAGAAGTATGAATTTCTTTGCTATTTTCGGGGTATTAATAATTAAATGGTGCATAAACGTGTCTGGATCCACAAAACAAGGTTCAGATATACACAGATGAGTTCCGGAAAAGCCCTGAAACAACTTTAAATAAATGGTGATGGAGAAAATTTTAAAAGCGTTGAGAATCAGAAGCCGTAAATATAACCCAATTGGAATGGTGTAATTAACAAAGGGACGATGTACATTGAAGCTACGAGTGCAGTAACCTTCAGGTAAATTATACTATTTTGTTCGAACTTTGATATTTTGGTGTGTGTTGAATAACTTTATAATTTGTTTATTTAAAATGGACAGTAGTGAAATTGTACTAACAATAATATTTTAATTTTAAGGTGAAATTTGCTTGTTTAAGTAGAAAGGGTATTTAGTATTGATGTTCTGGATTATGATGAAAATATGGGTATGTCTTTGAGCTCAATTAGACGAACCTGGTTAATTAACGTAAAGGGTGGTAGATGCTCCTTTGTACTCAGACTCCGGTCTGCATATATTGTTATAGTAATTAGTAGGCATCCTACAAGGACTTTAATTCTGGATGCACATTAAAATGATAATAAATTTAATTTTGAAATTTTCTGATATTGAAATTTATGCTGAATTTTCAACGAACTTCGTTCGTTTATGAAATCGATTTGTCGTCCGTCTGTCCGTCCGTCCGAGGCCTTTCTAATGGTCGGACATCAATGTGTGATACATCAATCGATTCAGCTCGGTGTCCAGAGCTTAAGTTTTGATGTCAGTTAAAATCGGGCCACGGGGGCGCCGTGCCCCCACGATATTCCGTCGGGAAAAAATAGGTCCAAAATTAATGTGCGATACATATTTGGACTCCCCTAACATAGCTGAGTCGAAATATGGTACCCCCACAAAATCTGACCACGGATACCCCCCCCCACCGGGAATTAATTTTTATCAAAAATGTCAAATAGGTCCAAAATTAATGTGCGATACATAAATTGTTTTAAAGTAAGTCTACATTTGGAAGTTCGTTGCGACAATGCCTTGCATTTTCAACTTGTTAATTTTGAAATTTTAATGCATTGTGAATATTGATGTAAATAGAGTTAACGGTGATGTTTGTGGTAGGAATGTGTTTGTTTTTTTATGAATGAGGATGAAAGCTATCTAGAGGAGCAGCCGAGGCGATTAACGGAAGAAAGTCAATGAACCAACACAGTTAAGGTAATGAATAGCTTTTTGTAGGTTTCACAGCATTCTTGACGCCCAAAAGTGAGGCTCGATTATAAAGCGTAGTTCACGGATTTTGTAGGTTTCACAGCATTCTTTGGCGCCCAATTCGTGAGGCTCGAATCTAATACATGGATCACAGCAAAATATATATATATATATATATATATATATATATATATTATATATATATATATATATAATATAATGTCAGGGGGAGGTACAAGGCTTCTAAGGGTAGATTTGTGTTAAAAGGGGTGTATGCCAAATAAAATGATTCATATATCAGATCCAGTAATTCAAAAACTATATTTTGCTGTAATTTACATATGCTAAAGTATTTACCATGTTAGTTTGAAACGTATGTGCCAAAAGGTAAACTAAATGACTTGATGACGTTGATAAAATGCACAGTGCTCAAGGTTTTATACTAAGTTGCAATTTAATAAGCCATTGAAAGTACATTTGCCGTCTGAAAACCGGATGCGTCTACGGATGTCTACTATCAACCAAGCATCCAGGTCTTGTGTGAATTATTTTGGCTTTTTATTTAAATAGAATCAACTTTTGGACGAATTTGTAAATGCAAAATTATAAGTTAATAGCAGTATCAAATATAATTGGAGAATTGTGAAGTATTTAGGACCAATGATAGAATTTAGGAATGTGTATAAAGACAATAGTGAAGGTATTTGTGACACAAAAGAAAGGACAAATTGCTATTGGATATTTTTATGTATTTAAAATGTAATTAAGTAAGCTAGTTTTGTTGTGCTTATTGCCTAGGGGAGTAAACAAGATGATTCTTTTTCGATTAAATTTTGTATAAAGACGTGTTTTTGCAAACCTGCGTTAAAGTTGTTAAATATTTTGAAAAAATAAATGTGTTTGAATTTAAATAGTCTGATTTATTAAAGTGGAGGTACAAGAAGCATCGGTGGTAAAATAAGAAATAGCGACGTTAAAAGAAGAGTATAGAGTGGTAATAGTGCGACGGGAAAGCGACGGATATTTAATTGGATTTGGAACGATAGAGGTTTAAAGGCAGAAGGACATAGAGTGGTTATAGTGCGACGGCGAAGCAACGAATATATAAATAATTTTGGGATTGATTTGGATAGAGTTTTGAAGGCAGTAGGACATAGAGTGGACATCGAATTTATAGCAGGGCATTGAGTGATTTGGAACAGGACGGCGGTTAGATTTGGGATTGAATACGAAAAGGCGGACGGATTAATTGGAGCACGAAGAGGAAAATTAAGAGAGCAGCAATTGCAGGGGAAGATTCAACGCAAAGGAACACGGAAGGATTAGCGCAGGGGAAGTAAATACAACGGCTTGTCAAAATTCTAAAATTCGGGTTATTCATTTCAGATTTGGGGTCATCAAAATTGTACTAAGACACCTGGAGGCGATACGAAAGTTCAATAGTGATTGTGAGTCTTTGTAAAGACGCATACGACGACTAAGATCGTGAGCCAGCAGCATTTAAAAAGGGCATCAGCGAAGTATAATTCAGGTGAGTACCGTGCAATATCATAAAACGTCAAAAAAGTCAGAAATTGTGTACATTAATTAATTTGGCACAAAGCTACGTTGATCAGTAAAATTTGGCATATACAGTAGTAAATTCATATAAAAGTAGTAAAACAAAAGAGTGTGCAGTTTGGTTGGGCAGTGCACATCTACTCACGACTGAACCCACGGTGAGTAGGTGAACACCCTGAAATAAAGAGTTCATATAGTCGAGGCATAATAATAGTATACATTTTAATTAGATAACCAACCAAACTTTGCTAAAGCACATTATATAGAAGTCATTCATTTAATAAAAATAGGGGCGACGACAAAAGTAGTGTATAATAATTTATATTTAAATAAATAATAAAAGTAAAAGGGGCGGGGGATCCAGTAGAATATATATATATATATATATATATATATATATATATATAAATATATATCACTGTGAAAGGCAAGAGAACTACGATACACTAATTACTTACCCTGAAAGGTTTGTTTTCTTGTCATAATAAAGGGGCGTCACGCCGTCTGTCATTCAAATACAAATATGCATTCAATTACAAGTCTTGTTCTTGAAGACTACATGCAATTAATACTATACAGGGTGCATTAATAAAAAGTTCGTCAATTCAAGACTAATCGTTCCTTCTTTCATTTCCAATTTATTGTTAGCGTAATGCAATGTGTTACAAATTAGTCACCCTTTATAGTAATTGTAATATATAACATGCCTATTACTCAAGTTTTGTTTTAAAAGAAATACTCACCTATATTAATAAATATATCCTTAAATATACGAAGATTGTGTTTATGTTTTAACTCTGTTAAGTTTAACTTGACAACTGCGCACGTTTCATTTATTTTAAAATGACAATTGCCAAAATGAAAACGCAGAAATTTGCATATTTTATATTAACAAATGTTAATAAGCATGTTATACCGAACAAATTAAATTTTTTCACATTGCCTACTATTAATGAGAAAAAATTCGCTTATCCTAATTGAAACTCGGCACCCCGTGAAGTGTAAGTTAAGTTAATGCATTATAATTTTTTTATATATATATCACGTATTCAAGTTGGGTACAAAAAATTACGAGTACCAATATGATTCCTAAAAAGGATTGACTCTGAATAACACCTGAATTATACTATGGATTTTAGAACAATGGCTTTAACAAACTAAATAATTATGTTCCAAGATTTATATTGCTATGATACCGCCACACGCCGATGTAATTGACGTTCAGTTTTCTACTGCCCGCCACCGCTCTGTGTCTCTAAATAACATAAATTTAAATATACCTAGACTATTTCAGTCCAATCCACGTAGAGTGTACGACGTTACGAAGACAAAGAATTTACCCCTCTTTTTATCTAACACTTTCCTACTTGAATGAGAAAAACAAAATTGACCAAGATTTGTATAATGACAAAAAAAATTTTGTACACTATACAGCTTAATAATATGATTCATTATTCAACAAAATAAACTCCTGAATCAAAGTAATAATGATATCAATTATTCAAAATTATAGCTCCCTTTAGTTAGTTTAAAGCCAGCAAAAATGACAATGTATACTATTGGAAACACCTTTGAACATTCAATGACCTTTCCCTTTTACGTAAATTTTCACGTATAAAAAGATTTTTGATTACCCTTTACATAAATATTCTGGTATAAGTAGAGAATGTAAATATTCAATAAAAAGAAAATACTGCCTTATGCTATTAGATAATATTTTGACCTGTAGTTTTCTTTGCGTGTCTCTTTGTTCTCCCTATTCTTGGATCTGCTGCTGCGTGCTGTTGAGCAGTACCTCTGGATTGTTGAGTTCACTTGTTGATTTTGTAGTACCGCTGGGCCAAACACCCATTCAATGCTTAGAACAATCCTCCGTTTTAGTGCTCCTATGCATAGATACAAACCAATGTTTTTATGCAAATTTAGATCGATGTTTATTTAAATTCGGATTTATTTGCAAATTTAGATTTATGTACCAATTTAAATGTCCTAATTGAGATTTTTACCTAGATTTGTAGTTAGATTTTTCCCAGATTTGTACTTAGATTTTTCCCCAGATTTTTCCCAGATTTTCCAGATTTGTACTTAGAGTCCTATATTATAAATATTAAAATTATGTTTAATTAATTAGCTTTTTACTTACGTTTTTCAGTTAACGGCAAAACTTTTTTCGTATATTTTCATTATTATTTTAATTTCACAACTTTTCTATCACGACTTCCACCAAAAATAATTGTTTAATTTTTTTATGTTCACTTTACGTAATTTTCTAATTTGAACCGCTATGAAGCGTGCTCTTGTTGAAGAAAGACTGATTGTTTATCAAATTTTTGTGGTATTTAAAACAACGCCTCCATCTGACATCATTGGTTATCTGCGTCTTTCAGTCAAAGTTTGAGGCGTGTTATAGGTTAGTGTCCTTACTTTAGACTTTTCTCCGGTATGAATTTGATAATAGCTTAATGAACGATGTCATTGATCACGTAGCATTCAGGTTCTATATAGTGTGTTGCTATAGCCTGTGTATTTTTACCCGTCTTGTTTTGTTGTGTTGCAAGAATTTTTAATTCGACCTCTCACGTAGACAAACTTATGGCCTTTATTTTTGTCAAGATAATCATTTGGGTTTTGGATTTACTCCATGTTAAAAATCACGTAGGCAAAATGACGTAAATTGAAATGCGTTTATTTACATCCTGCGTTTCTGAAACGTGTTTGTTTTGAAAGATGTGTTTATTGCGAAGTTTCTTTGTTATTTCCTTAAACTATTGCGGTTTTATTTTAACAGGATTTGTATCACGATTTTTTAGCTTTCGATGCTCTTAATGCGCGTTTTTTTTTAAATTTATAAATGTTTTTCTGGTTTAAAATGAATTTAATTGCTTACAAAGTTATTTATCTTACTGAATGTTATTGTATTATTGAAGGATTAGCTTCCCTGCATTAATTAAAGTTAACTGTGATTTTTATACACTGTGTTAGATGTTAGCTTTTTGCATAATTTGCGAATTACATACTTTTCATGATAAAATTGTTTAGTTTTCTAGCTTTTAGTACTATTTACATGTAGTGTGCGACCTTATGACCCTATACGCCCTTAAATAACCCTATTATCATAGCAATATATATATATATATATATATATATATACACGAACCTTGTTCAATTGAAATTAATCTTTGGTTCAGGATAAATTTATTTACAACTAAATTTACAAATAATTACCACTACGATTAAGGCACATATCCCATTGTTTCGTAAACCTATGTATACCCTGCCTAAAGATATCTTATGGTTGCTGCTCGAAGAATTCTTTGACGGTGTTTTGCACTTCTTCGTCCGGCTGAAAACGGTCACCTTTCAACGCTTTTTTCAGTGGCCCAAAGATGTGAAAATTGCAAGGCGATAAATCGGAACTATAGAGCGGATGCTCTAATATCCTCCATTTCTTTCGATGTAGATTTTCTTTCACTACGTTCGCAACATGGACGTTTACGTCTTATTGCTTGATGGAGCTTGTTCAAAGTTTCATTATACAGGTTTGCATTGATATGCTCCCGAGGTTCTGTAAATTCTATCAATAAGGGTCCTTCATGGCAGAAAAAAAATGTTAACATGATCTTACCGGCAGAAGGTTGAACTTTAAACTTCTTTGGTGACGGAGTATTTGCGTGTTTCCATTGAATCGATGACAACTTACTGAATGGTTCAAAAAAACACCAAGATTCGTCGCCAGCAATTATTGATGAGAGAAAATCGTTACCATTTTGTCTATAATCCGTGAGGAGTTGCAAAGATAAGCCCATTCGCAAGCTTTATTGGTTCTCTAACAAAAGGCGAGGAACCCATTGCGCATAAACTTTGCTGCAGCCTAGTTTTGTACGATGCTATGAACAGATCCGATACTCACACCAACATTTTCTGAAATTATTCTGATTGAAACTCGACGATTTTCTCTAATCAGGCCTTCCACACAAGCCATATTCCTGTCTGTTGACGCAGTACACATTGCACTTAGTCGCGGATTATCATTCGTCCCTTCGCGTCTATTCTTAAATTTTCGACACCATTCCTTGACAATTGGATACGCAAAACATGTGTTTTCATACACCGCTTGCATTTGTGTATGAATTTCCAATAGTTACAAACCTTCAGCACACAGAAATTGAATGACCGCACGCTGATCACATTTGGTCGGTTTATTAACAACAAACATAATTTCGAAATCACAATACTTAAAATCGCTGTCAAATATATACAAGAGAAACTGACCAGTGGGAAGTTTACAAACACCACTAACGTTGCAAAACGCCAGTTGAGTGATTACAATTGCTTCCAAGGCTAACATGACCAAAGATGGGTTTCAATTGAACAAGCCTCGTATATATATTTTCCATCTTTCAATTACTAGCTCGATTTGAAATGATCATTTGGGCTTTGCATAAAAGTCTAAGTTATTATTTCATTTTATTTACTATATATATATATATATATATATATATATATATATATATTACAAGTCGATTGTGACAGTGATATTACTGTCACAATCGACTTATATTATTAGCTCATCAACAGTCACATCTGTAGCTACCATTCGCTTATAACAGTTTCAGTATGTTGAATACATTTTTCCATAAATCTTTGGAACACTTGTAAAGTTTTGTTTCACATATCGAATACCTTGGTGTGACCATTGCCATCTCTTCTGATATGCTAATTATAATAGCCTTTTGCATTTGCCAAAATCATCTCTATTGGATTAAATTGACAATCACGTAATGATAGGTGCAGAACTTCTTAGAAGCTCGTCTACATTGTAACGCTGTTGTAGCTTGTGAGATTTAACCAAATCTAATAATTTACTCTTAAACATCTGCGTAGTATACCGAATGTTGTGTGTAATAGGTCATTGGATTAAATCATCTTCAGTCCAGGATGCTGTCAGTACTTTGTCGAGTAATGTAGAATGATAAGGTGTATTGTTTATGACGGGTAATGATGGTTCTTCTAAAACCCACTGTAAAAACGTATCTCACTTTATTGCATCATGATAAACGCTACTATTCGATTTGAATGCAAACAACAAAAGAGCACCTTCTACAAAACATTCCTTTGATTCAGCATGAACTACTGCAAAACGTTGTCCATCATACACACTTGGCTTCCTCACACTTTCAATATTATCGTCTCACTATGATCTTTTTGGATTTCTTTTCGAAAAGAACCTATTTTCGTCCACAAGAACGGCTTGTCGTCTTGTGTTGGGATGTATATTGTCTTTATATGCCCTTAGAGATTTATTTCTTGAACTAGCAATATTTGGTTTTCGAAAAAGCCAGGCGGTTTCCTTCTTTCTGAATATTGATTCCAATTTGAAGCAATAAACGTTTCAAACTGCTATTTCTTAATGTAATATCATTTTCTCCAAGTTCCATATTCAACAATTTGACACTTAAATTCTTTTCTGCAAATAATGAACATACACTATCATCTATTTTAAATCTTTATTAAACCTACTTTCAGCATACATGTATTCAAATTAAAGAATGTCTCAACAAGAGCGCCGGATTTGAACTTGCCGCCACACGATAAGAAGCTATGGAGCATTACTCAAACGCGTAACAGTTAATTATTGTGAACACTCGCTACAAAAGTGGTGAAAGTTTTGCGGAAACGGTTCGCAGATTAGTGCAATTTTCTGTCGTAACAATGTGCCAAGTGAGTCGACAGTTCGCCGTTTAATTAACAAGTTCGAAACAAAATTCACGTCGATGGATTAGAAGAGCACTGTTCGTCGCCGTCCTTGTCGGTCCCTCAAAAACATAGGCGCAGTGAGAGAAAGTGTGGTAGAGAATACAATCACTTCCATTTGGCGTCAAGATCAAGAATTAAACATTACCAGACTCACTCTGCAACAAACTCTGAAAAAAGATCTGCATAAAGGATTCAATTAAAGCAAGAACTTAAGTCAAGGGACCAAGCACAGCGACGTGAATTTGTCGATTGGGTGCTAGAATACCACCAAGTTGATGCGGATTTCTCGAGGAAAATCATTTTCTCTGATTAGGCACAAGGGGTGTGTAAATAAACAGAACTACCGAATTTGGGGTGCTGAAAATCCTTGTGTATTACTGGAAAAACCAATGCACTCCCCGCCAATAACTGTTTTCTGCTTATTTTGGACTGGTAAAATTATTGGACCCTATTTCTTTGAAAACACTGAAGGAACTGCGTTAACTGTTATTAGCGTACGGTATCGCGAAATGTTAACCAATTTTTTTTGGCCCGAATTGGATCGAATTGATCTGGAGTGTGGAGGATATATTTTTCCAACAAGACGATGTTACCTGCCACATAGTTTGCGAAGTTATGGGGTTACTGCGGACCAAGTTTCCAGACTGTGTCATTTTTTGGTTTGTTGAACAACATTGGCCAACAAAATCGTGCTATATAACGCCAATGGACTACTTTATTCGGAACTACGTGAATGAAAAGATATATGTAAACAATCCACAAACAGTTGAACGTCTTAAAGAAGAAATATCGCGCGTTATTGCCGAAATAGACCCACACTTATACAAAAACATTATTCAGAATTTTACAAAAACAATGACCGTGTTCCAGAGATTTCATAGTGGCTAGCTACTTGACGGATGTCGTATTTCATATTTAATCTCAACTATTCCTCTTCACGTTGAAATACAAATATTAACTTAATTGGAAATAAATGTGCGCTTTTTTAACATTAAATTCAGCGCTCCTTTTCTCATGTTCATTTGAATACTGTCTGATAGATCCACAGTTTTAGTTTCCTTCAGAAATCCCCCTTTTTCAGGATTGCACACAATTATATTAGCATTTGCCGTGGTTTAATGCTAACACTAATTTGCAAAGCTATAACCACTCTTTAGTAGATATGCAGTTACTTAAATAAAATACAATTTGTTGTATAAAAATGTTTACCTACATTTGATTTTCCAATGCTTCATCTGAAGGACTACGTTGGCCAGGAAGTGAGTTCTTTTTACCTGAAAATTTTGAATTTTGCCATGCCCTTGCTGATCCAAGCAAGGTAGGGATTTTTAACGTGAGTAACAAGTCGCTCACATTGGACCTATATTTTACCACTTTTCCGCACGAAGACGTATTTTTATGAAAAATGTTCGCCTAACGTGTTTCAAGCGGTCTCTGTCGGAAATCGAACCCGGATCCTTGGACTTAGTGGTCACAGACAAACCAACTAAGACACGGAACCGCCAGAAATGGATAGTTTTATACAGCCTGTACTGAAATTATAAGAGCCCCACTCAGCTTTTCTAGTTTGATATATGCCAATAGGTTCAATACCAACGATTGAGCTTGTGCCCTCAAGATTGTACCTTTAGCTGGCAATTTGCAATATTGAGGTCTAATAAGAAGCGTTTTTTATTAAATTGACGATGAATACAATGAAATAAGTAAAAATGAAGAGGTGGGTGAAAAACGACGAAAGTAGGGTTATAGTATGACAGAATTGGGGCTATGTTATTATTACTGCAAATTTATTACTGCAAAATTTAGGATATTATTCTAGCTAGTTAAGCACCTGTATATTTAAAACGAGCTCCGATGTATAATACCGGGTTTGCTTTATTTCTATGCATTACAAAGCAATTACGTATGAATATTGTTGAAACGACACACATCATTTGCTCGCTATTTTTATTATACTCGTTGGGAGATTTTGAATGCATATACGTGCAGTCTAGATTCAAGTAATAGTCACGTGTGGTCTTCTTTCGTGGTCCCGACTGCATAAGCATAGTCAATGAAATGTAAATAACAGTCGCAGTTGTTCACTTTATACAATTTTTCATGAGCAAACCTCAACATTTGTATATAGATATCCAATTTCAGCTACACTTGAATAAAATTGCCAAGCTTTGCTATGTTAAACATTTCATCGCTGTAAATGTCCCGAAATTTATTATAATAATAAATAAAAACCTTGCAATGTTTTCAAGCTTCCGAAAGCAGAAGCATCGAATGGATTACTCTGTTAACATCAATTCTGCGGCTGCGTCACGTTTAGTGGTCAAAAAATAAATATCATCAAAGAAATGGTATTTCATTATCATAAAGTCTATCAATTATATTGTGTTAAGTTATTTATTAGCAATTTTTTTTTAATTAATTGTGTCAAAATGCAAAACATTCTGATATCTTGATTGGGTATATTTTTTTAAAATTATAAGTGTAATATTAATTATTGATGCCATTACTTTATTCATTTAAAAAAAATTAATGATGATAAAGAATAAACTTTGTGTACATGAAAACAAAAAAAAGGCGATTAAAGATGTAGAAGGGCAATAAAAAATGGATAATATTATAAGGAATTTCTTGTGTCAAATACTATTGCATTAGAAGTACGAATTACGAACTAACATCAAATTCGGCAGAGAACCTCCAGCATAGCAGGAGAAAAACTTAAGAGTATCATTGTACAATTAATTAAATAAAGATGAAATTAAATAGTTTTGCGTGTTATCAATTCTTGTTCACTTATGACTATTTTCAATTTCTCGACAAGATAGAATAATTTTATAAAAAACTTTGTTGTAGCAAAGTTGTACCTAATAAAATTTGCTGTTGGAATGGGTTCGTTTTTGCTTACTCTTGTCGTTCGAAAGTTTTCGCGTTTTCAAATATTACAAAAAGAAATTTTTTATAAATTTCTTCATTTTTTCATATAAAACTCTACATAACACCTGTACCTTTACTTTAGACAAAATTTGATAAAAAACAAACTTGTAGAAAATTTTACGCTCTTTAAAATAGTGTTAGATGATCAATTGACTAAAGCTATCGATGCTATACAGTAGGATGCTTAGTGACGTTCTGTGACCTCATTTGCTCCCAAAACCCTCATTTGCTCCCTCATTTGCCCATCATTTGCTCCCAAAACCCTCATTTGCTTCCAAAACCATCATTTGCTCCCACATTTACATGTAAATCCCCATAAGGAGCAAATGAGGAGGAGCAACTCTCACCTTCCTCATTTACTCCCTCATTTGCTCCCAAAACCCTCATTTGCTCCCTCATTTGCACCTCATTTGCTCCGCCTTGTGGACCGCCATGTGGACCGCCTTGCTCCCTCATTTGCTCCCTCATTTACATATAAATTCTCATAAGGAGGGAAATGCGGAGATGCATCTCCACATTTCCACACACAATCCACATTTGCTCCCACATCTGGCGGCAGTAATAAATAACATTACCATCTTAAATTTTGCACAATAGTTTTCTTCGTCTAACCAATGCATCTTTCGAGATAACTCTATCTTGTTTGGTATCAATTAATATTAGAATTTTCTCAGCTAACTGAATCTCTATGAATTTCTTAGATTGCATCATCCCCCAGAGAGCTACCCTCATTTTAAGATTTTTTACCAGCAACGATTTTATGATCGTCTTTATAAATTTTTTAGCCATGCAATACATCTTGTTAGTCTAGAATTTTACGCAGAATTCGAATCTGCAAACAGATTTGCAATAAGATCAGCCCTTACAAAGTTACACTTTTAAAGTCCTGAACCTCTAAATTTTGCTCTTTGCTCTATAACATAACAAATAGCTTTCTTCGACTAGCCAATGCATCTTTCGAGATAACTCTATCTTGTTTGGTATCAATTAATATTAGAATTTTCTCAGCTACCCGAATTTCTAGGAATTTCTTAGATTACGCCGTCCCCCAGGGAGCTACCCCCATTTTAAAATTTTTTACCTACAACGATTTTATGATCGTCCTTATAAATTTGTTAGCCATGCAATACATCTTGGTAGTCTAGAATTTTACGCAGAATTCGAATCTGCAAACAGATTTAAAATCGGATCATCCCTTACAAAGTTACACTTTAAAGCTCTCAAACCTCTAAATTTTACTCTTTGCTCCCACATCTGAACCAAACAGTTTTCTTCGTCTAACCAATGCATTTTCGAGATAAACCTATCTTGTTTGGTATCATTTAATATTAGAAATTTCTCAGCTACCCGAATTTCTAGGAATTTCTTAGATTACGCCGTCCCCCAGGGAGCTACCCCATTTTAAGATTTTTTACCAGCAACGATTTTATGATCGTCCTTATAAATTTTTTAGCCATGCAATACATCTTGTTAGTCTAGAATTTTACGCAGAATTCGAATCTGCAAACAGATTTGCAATAGGATCAGCCCCTACAAAGTTACACTTTTAAAGTCCTGAACCTCTAAATTTTGCTCTTTGCTCTATAACATAACAAATAGCTTTCTTCGACTATCCAATGCATCTTTCGACATAACTCTATCTTGTTTGGTATCAACTAATATTAGAATTTTCTCAGCTACCCGAATTTCTAGGAATTTCTTAGATTACGCCGTCCCCCAGGGAGCTACCCCCATTTTAAGATTTTTTACCAGCAACGATTTTATGATCGTCCTTATAAATTTGTTAGCCATGCAATACATCTTGGTAGTCTAGAATTTTATGCAGAAATCGAATCTGCAAACAGATTCAAAATCGGAGCATCCCTTACAAAGTTACACTTTAAAGCCTCAAACCTCTTTAAATTGTTTTGCTCATCTATAACATATGCTTTAAACAACCATTATTCGAGAAAATCTAAAACCGCAAGGATTTTAGAAATGAGTTCTTTATAAGCCATAAGTGTATAATATTTAGAATCATTTTTTCAAATAGTAATGTGCTGTTTTCAGAATATCGCGAAAACCCATGACTTTTAAAATTTTTCTGGTTTTAACATAATTACATGCACAATGCTAAATAGTTGGAAAATACGTAGACGAGGACAAACTAGTTGCTTTACAATTATGTGACGTATAGTGAAAGTAGCGTAGACCTTTCTTTTTTATTAATTAGTGGCTATATGATTTGAGAAATATATTTCAATGTCGTGCATTAGGAAATTCACCTATAATTGCTGGAGAATTACACAATGCACTTTCTATTACGAGCTCGACTAGGAAAATGCGAACTTCATCTTGTAATACAGATCAATTAACGGTTTTCAAACCGTATATAACGTGGTCTAATTATTAAAAACCTATTCGTTCCGCATGCTTTGTGTAAGTTCGTTGAAATTTTCGTTTCGTATAGTGACTTTTTGTGAAAAGTTTTTGAAGATTTAAGGTAAGTTTACATTTTTTTTATTAAAATAGAACTGAATTTATTTGCAAACACCAATTATTGTTTCTGGATGTATTTTAAAACATCTAAGACTCGTATAGATTTACATTAACCGGTATTAATTCTCCAAAGTAATGCGCTGTTTCACATATATATTTTTTCAAATTTTAAAGATAGGCTTGATGCTGCGAATGAAGTTAGTAGAAACACCGGGAAACGTCTTCCATGTTATACAGGTCGGCAATCGCATCGCATGCATATTAAAAATCCAAAAGGGTTATAGCACACGCACACAAATTGATTGCAAGCCGTGCAGTAGAAGATGCAGTGCTACTATAAACAATAACTTAATAAAACATTTTAAACCTTTACTAAGGGGATACCAAACTTGCTGCCTACAGAATACTTACTAATAAAACAATTTAATTTTAAAAAACTTCTACGTTATATTTTCGGAAATGCCAGGCTTGAATATTTTCTTTGGAAACAATCGAAGATTGCCGAAGACACTCGAAGAGTGCACAAACGCGGTCGCTAAACCAATTAGCATTAATACCAAGTATTCCGTACTTTCGTAGGTTGTTCATTTCCTAGAACCAAATCTTCCGCATAGCGGTCGGTATCACGTAATTATTTCTAGAACCGGTAAGTACTCGATATCGCCCAAATAAAGAATTAGATGCTCGAGGTTCGTCAACCCCCGATTCCCTCGTAAAAGGTAGAAAAAACTCGGTCAATCATCCATTATACTTCGACTCACCCCCGTTCTGATAATTTACAAACATTTTTCAAACGACAATGGGCTGAGAATTTTTAAACCTCCGAGGGATCTTTAAGTCGTGATCAATTACACATCCGAGCTACACGTAAACTAACATATTTTGTAGCAACTGTGCACTGTATAATGCATGCATACCCCTCTCCTGCGCTACTGCTATTCTTGTAGTTGCTTGAAAAAGTCAGTCGCCCTTTTTACTGCTAGGGCCGCTAAAAAGCACCATTCCATACTTTCTTTATAAGTGTAAGTAGGTAAATAGGGCCGGTCCTAATTCAAAACGCGACAGACGTATTTTCCATGTGTAAAATACGTCTGTCACGTTTTGAATTAGGATCGGCCCTATATAATTTCAATGTAAAATAGTTGTGAAAACATTTGAATGTAAAATAGTTGTGAAAACATGAATTCTTCTATACTTTCAATGTAAAAATACGTCTGTCACGTTTTGAATTAGGACCGGCTTTATATTACTTTCAATGAAACACACACGTATGTTGAAAAAAATGTAAGTGCAGAGAAGAATGTGTGTAGCTGTTTTGAATTCGGTTTTCTAGCGAGAAGTTACACGTGCACCGTTTTGAATTAGGATCGGCGTTATATACTTTTAATGTAAAATGTGAAAACCTGAATTCTTTTCAAATGTAAAATACTTGTGGGCACGTTTTGAATTAGGATCGGCTTTATATTACTTTCAATGTAACACACGTATGTTGAAAAATTTAAGTGCAGAGAAAAATGTGTGTAGCTGTTTTGAATTCGGTTTTCTAGCGAGAAGTTACACGTGCACCGTTTTGAATTAGGATCGGCGTTATATACTTTTAATGTAAAATGTGAAAACCTGAATTCTTATTATACTTTTCAAATGTAAAAATACTTGTGGGCACGTTTTGAATTAGGATCGGCTTTATATTACTTTCAATGGAACATATTTCAAAACACACGTATGTTGAAAATGTAAGTGCAGAGAAAATGTGTGTAGATGTTTTGAATTTGGTTTTCTAGCGAGACAGTATGACAGATGCAAAAATATCGCATTCAAGTCAATTGTGTTTTAATTAAAGTGGATTCTGATTTATGTTTAGAGGCTGCAAATACATATGGGCCGGTTTCAATTCAAAATGTGTTCACTCTTGTGATAGGTTGAAAAGTGGGTTGGCAAAGTACGCAGATGGTGGTAATCTGCTATATAAGGAGATTGCTCCTGATGTTAATTTAATTAGTCGAAGTTTACTGCATATATTTACATACAAACATGTATATAATTGATATTCAGGGATTTAAATACAAGAAAAACGAGTTTGTGTGTAAAGAAATTGCGGTTTTGGACTTGTTGAAAGGTGTTGTTTGGCATCAAATTTTTAAACTGCCAATGCAGTCCAGTTGTTTGAGCCAAGATCATATAAAACATAACGACTGGGTGACAAAGAATATTCATGGTCTTTCTTGGAATGAATCTTCAACTGCTGGAATGGGTTTATCATATATAGCGCTTTATTTGAAGCAAATTATCCTACCCGGTGAAGAAGTATTTGTGAAGGGTCTAGAAAAGAAGAAATTGATTGAAACCTATCTAATGCAAAACGTTGTAACTGATATGCTTGCACTAGGTTGTCCTAAGATATCGGAGTTAAAAATCAACAACCGTTTAAAATATAACATCCATTGTTGTAGACACAGCAATAATAATCTGCAATGTGCAAAACAAAATACCTTGTTATTAAAAGAATGGCTTGATAATAATAAAAAACAATAGAAAGATTGTGTCTGTATTATTTATTTTAATATAATTTTACAATGTTAGCCGAAGCAAATTATCCGACTCGGTGAAGAAGTATGTGTGAAGGGTATAGAAAAGAAGAAATGGATGGAAACCTATCTATTGCAAAAACAAAATACTTTGTTATTAAAAGAATGGTTTGATAATAATAAAACAAATAGAAAAGATTGTGGATGTATTATTATTGTAGTCAGTAAGAAATCTTTAATGCTGATGTCTGCAGAAAAAACAATTAAACTCAGGCAGCACGAATGGGACTCTCAACCCTGAAAGCAATTATAATTGATCAACGCAATAGCTCTTTACTGGTTTTTACAACATTTAACAAATTGTACAGATATCTCGAAAAATTTGCCAAAGACAGACAAACAGATAGGCAGACTGACTGCACCAATTTTCTCATTCTCGCTTTTAAAGAATAACAAGTCGTAGTTATTTAAATCGCAAACTCAGTTTATCTACAAGAACTATATAAACGTGGAAATTTATGAAATGCTCCAACTTTAAAAAAAAAATCCACTATCATTATTCTTTCCTGACAAGGGTAATTTTAACAAAAGTTTTCATTTTTTTTTTATTAGTTCTATAGAACACAACTACAACTTGACAATAAAGATTGAGCGATTATCACACACATATCTTGAGTATATATATAAAGATATTAAACAATAAGAACAGCAGAAAATTCAACCCATGTCAGACAGCTTTTTTCTTGTCAACGATAGTCTAGTCTAATGCTTCTTCAGCATTTGCATTTCCATATTTACGTACTGAAGGCAACTCTGCAATTTTAGATCACATGCATTTCTAATTTCAATTACAAAAAAATATGAAAGCATCTATTTGAAATGCATTTCTAACTTTAATCGCAAAAAAAATGAGAGCATCTATTCGAAATATGCACTCAGATTAAAAGTCAAAATTGCTTTACACCGTTCTGTAAACTGAGATTACGTAGTTATTAAATCAGGAGTAATGTGAAATGAAACACACAATGTATGTTTCTTTATTGTAATCTATAAAATACATATATATATATATATATATATATATATATATATATATAATATTATGTACTCTAGAATAAACATACTATAATTCACTTAAGTTTCCCAAATATAAAGAACAGTTCTAACTCACTCCAACTCATTATCAATTCTATGAGGGCTGTCTTCTTCATCTTTGACGCGCGGTCGTTTTCTGGTTGTTCTTCTTCGTGTTAACTAAAAAAGATTCAAATGAATATTATATATCAAGTAAATGCATTAAGAAAATTAAATCTATATATTAAGCTAACGAAATACATACTCTGTATTGGTGTCATTAGGTCGTACGTTGCAATTGGTGGATCTGCTCACGGCGTCAACGATTTTTCACCAGTACTTAATTTGGATTGACTATAAACTACTCAATAATTTTAGCCCAATCACTATCATTATTCTTTCCTGACAAGGACAATTTTTTAAAAAAAGGTTTTCATTTTGATTTGTTTTATAGAACACACAACTACAACTTGACAATAAAGATTGAACGATTATCACACACACACACACACATATCTTGAGTATATAAGGATATTAAACAACAAGAACAGCAGAAAATTCAACTCATGTAAGCAAGAATTTAATGCTAAGGTATTGTCTAGATAGCAATTGTAGAAAAATATGAAATCTATAGAAAATTTAATAAAGCCAGTCATGTATAAATTTTTTTAATGCTGACATCCACAGGAAAAATAAAAAGCGAGAAATTTAATGCTAACATCAACAGAATAATAAATAAATTAGTCAGCATTAATGTAAGACCGGCCTGGCTTCGAAACTGTGCACGCGTATATACCATATTTTAAAATTAAAGTTGTCAATTGCAAAACAAAAAAATTAAATTTTATCTAGAAATCATTTTAAAATATTTACTTTTTTTCAGTACAACTGAAAGAACTTGACTTTTATACATTTTTTTAATCGATATCATAGACTTGTTCTATACTGTTGGTAAAAAATCTACGTGAAGTATTTATATTAAATAATAAACTGACCTGTTAGAAAAATTAAAATTTGCATCGTTTTCTGAAAAAAAATTGCGTACTTTTTCAGTACAACTGAAAGAACTTGAGTTTATACATTTTTTTAATCGATATCAGACTGTACAGAAACAGTAATGTTTACTTATATCAGTCAAAAACATGATGTGTTTACTATTAAACAAAACAAAATTGTTCTTAATCCAAGTGATGATAAAAGAATTCTTAGTACCTCAACCACTGATACATACGACCAGCGAGTACTGTGTTAAAAATTGTTTTCGTTGCAGAAAGTAACATCAATTCCCGTCAATATTACTGTATTAGTCGATTAAGGCATGAGTTAATTTTTTACAACGTTTCTTTTTATTCGCTTAGGGCAATGCAGAGAAAGAAGTTAGAATTGAACACATTTTTATAATAAAAATAAACCTTGATACAAAAAAATCACATTCAGTTTTACTGAAAAGTTACAATTTACATGCATATATAGGTAATTTGTGTGAAATTCTTTAAAACCATGAGTGTGTAAAAATTATTAAACAAAGACGGTTTAATCTGAGACATTTTTTTCAAAATTTGCTTTGTTTTTATTTAAAATATTTCATATGTAATCATAATAAAAAAATAGCGCTGTAATTATAATGTATATTCTGTACACATCATAAATCAAAGGTCGTATAAAAACGCAACTGAATGAAAAAAAATGATGTTGTATGCTAAATTCCTTTTGTAGTGGTTTGTATATGTAAATATTGGAAATGCTGCATAGCGAATTGTTTGTCATAGATATGTACTGAAAGCAACTCCGCAATTTTAGATAGCATGCACGATTCAAGCTTGAAAATCGTCTTGAATAAAAACGTAAATATTTGAGATTTTTTTTTAACAATTTGCATCCAAAGCAATTTGCTATGCAATTATTTCTTTTACAGTTGTTTTTTGCTTACGCGTTTTTCCGTAAAACTCAGCTGAATGAAAAAAATTAAAATTCATACTGTCTCGCTAGAAAACCAAATTCAAAGCATCTACACATTTTCTCTGCACTTACATTTTTTCAGCGCTTTATTTGAATCAAATTATCCGACCCGGTGAAGAAGTATTTGTGAAGGGTTTAGAAAATAAGAAATTGATTGAAACCTTCACAAGTACGCATTTTTTTTTCGTTTTTTTGGATTTATCTAAAAATAGGATACCTTTCAATCTACCCGAGTTTAACTATATTAGCATAAATGTATTGTAGAGAAAAAAAGTAGTAGTAACCGTTCTGTTTAAAAAATCCAGTTTGTTATTGTTTAAAGATGAGTTAGAATAAGGTTGATGAGTATGTTTTTCAATATTAACAATTGCATTATCGAAGTAAACTTTTTCACGCACGTTCAGTATTTCACTATTCATTTTACATTTTAATTAAATAAATGCAGTCCTAACGATTGTAGAAACAACGGCTGGAATAGTGTTATCTCGCTAGAAAAACCAAATTCAAAGCATCTACACACATTTTCTCTGCACTTACATTTTTTCAGCGCTTTATTTGAATCAAATTATCCGACCCGGCGAAGAAGTATTTGTGAAGGGTTTAGAAAATAAGAAATTGATTGAAACCTTCACAAGTACGCATTTTTTTTTTCGTTTTGGATTTATCTAAAAATAGGATACCTTTCAATCTACCCGAGTTTAACTATATACTAATCCAAGTGATGATAAAAGAATTCTTAGTACCTCAACCACTGATACATACGACCATAAAAAACCATAAAAAATAGCACTGTAATGATGGCGTATTTTCTGTACACACAACATAAATCAAAGGTAGTATAAAAAACATTTGATTACTATACTGCAAGCAAGCAAATTTTTTCAGTAAACGCAGCTGAATGAAAAATAAGGTTGATGAGTATGTTTTTTCACGCACGTTCAGTATTTCACTATTCATTTTTTACATTTTAATTAAATAAATGTAGTCCTAACGATTATAGAAACAACGGCTGGAATGAAGTTATCATATAGCGCTTTATTTGAAGCAAATTATCCGACCCGGTGAAGAAGTATTTGTGAAGAGTTTAGAAAAGAAGAAATTGATTGAAACCTATCTAATGCAAAACGTTGTAACTGATATGCTTGCACTAGATCGTCCTAAGCTATCGGAGTTAAAATCAACAATCGTTTAAAATATAACATCCATTGTTGTTGACACCGCAATAATAATAATCTGCAATGCACAAAACAAAATACCTTTTTATTAAAAGAATGGCTTGATAATAATAAAAACAATAGAAAGATTTTGTCTGTGTTTACTAATCCTCACACTGTCTTTAATTGAATATTTTGGTATTTTGGTTGCAAGTTTGATGTGGGTAAATGACGATTTAAGAATAGTTTTTTTCATTTGATTTATCAAATTTTACTAAAAGTGCGTGTAAAATTAATAATTAGTAGCGCTATTTTGAAATTAACTGTGAAATGCGTGAATCTAATCAGAACAGTCGATGCAATAACGAAACACATTATAATAATCAAAGCAAATATTAGTATATTGAAGCTTGCTATTATAAATAAGGTATATGAAGACAACCGTCAGGAAAATCCTAGTAGGCTGGAATCTAATTGGGCACATCTTAAAAGTTACCTTGTACGATTGAGGTACTTGAAACGCTCTTTGGATTATCAAGGTAAAGGTATTGATGCAACGCTTTCTAGAGGTCATATTCGAAAAAATCTGATTTGGCATGATGTACAATCATGTTTTGGAAGTCGAATAATTACGGGACTTATTACCAATTTAAGTTATAGAGATCCTCTAGTGTTCTTAGACAAGGCGTTCGCTAGTTTTAAACGCAAGATTGTTGCTTGCTTAAAAAGTCAATGTTGAAAGTTAATGTAATATTGACCGTTAACTTTGTTAAGCCTACAACTGGCGAAATAGATTTGAAAACGTTTCCTACTGCAAATCGTCACATCGATATAAATACCAATCTCAAGCGGTGGTATAAGGAGAACGTATTAGACAAGATTTCGAAGCGATTATAGGAATTAAGCGAAAAGGATTCAGGTCGGGCAATCCAAGAAGTTTTACACTTGAAGGTGAATATAAACAATCATGATCCACTTAAAGGAGGGTGTTCAACGTTTGTTCCGGTTCCGGACTTATAAACAATACCGCAATCTTTCTTGATTTTATATTAAAAGTTCCTTTGCAAAGCAAGTGGAGCCGTGTTTCATTGAAAGTAATATAAACCAATCCTAATTCAAAAACGTACCCACAAGTATTTTACATTGAAATGTTTTCACAACTATTTTTACATTTGAAATTATATAGGACCGGTCCTAATTCAAAACGCGACAGTAGTATTTTTCCAATTAGTAAACACAGACAAAATCTTTCTATTGTTTTTTTTTATTATTATCAAGACATTCGTTTAATAAAAAAAGGTATTTTGTTTTGTGCATTGCAGATTATTATTGCTGTGTCTACAACAATGGATGTTATATTTTAAACGATTGTTGATTTTTAACTCCGATAGCTTAGGACAACCTAGTGCAAGCATATCAGTTACAATGTTTTTGCATTATATATAGGTTTCAATCAATTTCTTCTTTTATAAACCCTTCACAAATACTTCTTCACCGGGTCGGATAATTTGCTTCAAATAAAGCGCTATATGATAACTTCATTCCAGCCGTTGTTTCTACAATCGTTAGGACTACATTTATTTAATTAAAATGTAAAAAAATGAATAGTGAAATACTGAACTTGCGTGAAAAAGTTTACTTCGACATGAGATTGGTATTTATATCGATGTGACGATTTGCAGTAGGAAACGTCTTCAAATCTATTTCGCCAGTTGTAGGCTTAACAAAGTTAACGGTCAATATTACATTAACTTTCAACATTGACTTTTTTAAGCAAGCAACAATCTTGCGTTTAAAACTAGCGAACGCCTTGTCTAAGAACACTAGAGGATCTCTATAACTTAAATTGGTAATAAGTCCGTAATTATTCGACTTCCAAAACATGATTGTACATCATGCCAAATCAGATTTTTTCGAATATGACCTCTAGAAAGCGTTGCATCAATACCTTTACCTTGATAATCCAAAGAGCGTTTCAAGTACCTCAATCGTACAAGGTAACTTTTAAGATGTGCCCAATTAGATTCCAGCCTACTAGGATTTTCCTGACGGTTGTCTTCATATACCTTATTTATAATAGCAAGCTTCAATATACTAATATTTGCTTTGATTATTATAATGTGTTTCGTTATTGCATCGACTGTTCTGATTAGATTCACGCATTTCACAGTTAATTTCAAAATAGCGCTACTAATTATTAATTTTTACACGCACTTTTAGTAAAATTTAATAAATCAAATGAAAAAAAAAACTATTCTTAAATCGTCATTTACCCACATCAAACTTGCAACCAAAATACCAAAATATTCAATTAAAGACAGTGTGAAGATTAGTAAACACAGACAAAATCTTTCTATTGTTTTTTATTATTATCAAGCCATTCTTTTAATAAAAAGGTATTTTGTTTTGTGCATTGCAGATTATTATTATTGCGGTGTCTACAACAATGGATGTTATATTTTAAACGATTGTTGATTTTTAACTCCGATAGCTTAGGACAACCTAGTGCAAGCATATCAGTTACAATGTTTTGCATTAGATAGGTTTCAATCAATTTCTTCTTTTCTAAACTCTTCACAAATACTTCTTCGCCGGGTCGGATAATTTGCTTCAAATAAAGCGCTATATGATAACTTCATTCCAGCCGTTGTTTCTATAATCGTTAGGACTACATTTATTTAATTAAAATGTAAAAATGAATAGTGAAATACTGAACGTGCGTGAAAAACATACTCATCAACCTTATTTTTCATTCAGCTGCGTTTACTGAAAAAATTTGCTTGCTTGCAGTATAGTAATCAAATGTTTTTTATACTACCTTTGATTTATGTTGTGTGTACAGAAAATACGCCATCATTACAGTGCTATTTTTATGGTTTTTATGGTCGTATGTATCAGTGGTTGAGGTACTAAGAATTCTTTTATCATCACTTGGATTAGTATATAGTTAAACTCGGGTAGATTGAAAGGTATCCTATTTTAGATAAATCCAAAACGAAAAAAATGCGTACTTGTGAAGGTTTCAATCAATTTCTTATTTTCTAAACCCTTCACAAATACTTCTTCGCCGGGTCGGATAATTTGATTCAAATAAAGCGCTGAAAAATGTAAGTGCAGAGAAAATGTGTAGATGCTTTGAATTTGGTTTTTCTAGCGAGATAACACTATTCCAGCCGTTGTTTCTACAATCGTTAGGACTGCATTTATTTAATTAAAATGTAAAATGAATAGTGAAATACTGAACGTGCGTGAAAAGTTTACTTCGATAATGCAATTGTTAATATTGAAAACATACTCATCAACCTTATTCTAACTCATCTTTAAACAATAACAAACTGGATTTTTAAACAGAACGGTTACTACTACTTTTTTCTCTACAATACATTTATGCTAATATAGTTAAACTCGGTAGATTGAAAGGTATCCTATTTTAGATAAATCCAAAAACGAAAAAAATGCGTACTTGTGAAGGTTTCAATCAATTTCTTATTTTCTAAACCCTTCACAAATACTTCTTCACCGGGTCGGATAATTTGATTCAAATAAAGCGCTGAAAAAATGTAAGTGCAGAGAAAATGTGTGTAGATGCTTTGAATTTGGTTTTCTAGCGAGACAGTATGAATTTTAATTTTTTTCATTCAGCTGAGTTTTACGGAAAAACGCGTAAGCAAAAAACAACTGTAAAAGAAATAATTGCATAGCAAATTGCTTTGGATGCAAATTGTTAAAAAAAAATCTCAAATATTTACGTTTTTATTCAAGACGATTTTCAAGCTTGAATCGTGCATGCTATCTAAAATTGCGGAGTTGCTTTCAGTACATATCTATGACAAACAATTCGCTATGCAGCATTTCCAATATTTACATATACAAACCACTACAAAGGAATTTAGCATACAACATCATTTTTTCATTCAGTTGCGTTTTATACGACCTTTGATTTATGATGTGTACAGAATATACATTATAATTACAGCGCTATTTTTTTATTATGATTACATATGGAAATATTTTAAATAAAAACAAAGCAAATTTTGAAAAAATGTCTCAGATTAAACCGTCTTTGTTTAATAATTTTTTACACACTCATGGTTTTAAAGAATTTCACACAAATTACCTATATATGCATGTAAATTGTAACTTTTCAGTAAAACTGAATGTGATTTTTTTGTATCAAGGTTTATTTTTATTATAAAAATGTGTTCAATTCTAACTTCTTTCTCTGCATTGCCCTAAGCGAATAAAAAGAAACGTTGTAAAAAATTAACTCATGCCTTAATCGACTAATACAGTAATATTGACGGGAATTGATGTTACTTTCTGCAACGAAAACAATTTTTAACACAGTACTCGCTGGTCGTATGTATCAGTGGTTGAGGTACTAAGAATTCTTTTATCATCACTTGGATTAAGAACAATTTTGTTTTGTTTAATAGTAAACACATCATGTTTTTGACTGATATAAGTAAACATTACTGTTTCTGTACAGTCTGATATCGATTAAAAAATGTATAAACTCAAGTTCTTTCAGTTGTACTGAAAAAGTACGCAATTTTTTCAGAAAACGATGCAAATTTTAATTTTTCTAACAGGTCAGTTTATTATTTAATATAAATACTTCACGTAGATTTTTACCAACAGTATAGAACAAGTCTATGATATCGATTAAAAATGTATAAAGTCAAGTTCTTTCAGTTGTACTGAAAAAAGTAAATATTTTAAAATGATTTCTAGATAAAATTTAATTTTTGTTTTGCAATTGACAACTTTAATTTTAAAATATGGTATATACGCGTGCACAGTTTCGAAGCCAGGCCGGTCTTACATTAATGCTGACTAATTTATTTATTATTCTGTTGATGTTAGCATTAAATTTCTCGCTTTTATTTTTCCTGTGGATGTCAGCATTAAAAAATTTATACATGACTGGCTTTATTAAATTTTCTATAGATTTCATATTTTCTACAATTGCTATCTAGACAATACCTTAGCATTAAATTCTTGCTTACATGAGTTGAATTTTCTGCTGTTCTTGTTGTTTAATATCCTTATATACTCAAGATATGTGTGTGTGTGTGTGATAATCGTTCAATCTTTATTGTCAAGTTGTAGTTGTGTGTTCTATAGAACAAATCAAAAATGAAAACCTTTTTTTTAAAAAAAAAAATTGTCCTTGTCAGGAAAGAATAATGATAGTGATTGGGCTAAAATTATTGAGTAGTTTATAGTCAATCCAAATTAAGTACTGGTGAAAAAATCGTTGACGCCGTGAGCAGATCCACCAATTGCAACGTACGACCTAATGACACCAATACAGAGTATGTATTTCGTTAGCTTAATATATAGATTTAATTTTCTTAATGCATTTACTTGATATATAATATTCATTTGAATCTTTTTTTTAGTTAACACGAAGAAGAACAACCAGAAAACGACCGCGCGTCAAAGATGAAGAAGACAGCCCTCATAGAATTGATAATGCAATATTTTTTTTAACCGTTCAGAGTTGGAGTGAGTTAGAACTGTTCTTTTATATTTGGGAAACTTAAGTGAATTATAGTATGTTTATTCTAGAGTACATAACATTATATATATATATATATATATATATATATATATATATGTATTTTATAGATTACAATAAAGAAACATACATTGTGTGTTTCATTTCACATTACTCCCGATTTAATAACTACGTAATCTCAGTTTACAGAACGGTGTGAAGCAATTTTGACTTTTAATCTGAGTGCATATTTCGAATAGATGCTCTCATTTTTTGCGATTAAAGTTAGAAATGCATTTCAAATAGATGCTTTCATATTTTTTGTAATTGAAATTAGAAATGCATGTGATCTAAAATTGCAGAGTTGCCTTCAGTACGTAAATATGGAAATGCAAATGCTGAAGAAGCATTAGACTATCGTTGACAAGAAAAAGCTGTCTGACATGGGTTGAATTTTCTGCTGTTCTTATTGTTTAATATCTTTATATATATACTCAAGATATGTGTGTGATAATCGCTCAATCTTTATTGTCAAGTTGTAGTTGTGTTCTATAGAACAAATAAAAAAAATGAAAACTTTTGTTAAAATTACCCTTGTCAGGAAAGAATAATGATAGTGGATTTTTTTAAAGTTGGAGCATTTCATAAATTTCCACGTTTATATAGTTCTTGTAGATAAACTGAGTTCGCGATTTAAATAACTACGACTTGTTATTCTTTAAAAGCGAGAATGAGAAAATTGGTGCAGTCAGTCTGCCTATCTGTTTGTCTGTCTTTGGCAAATTTTTCGAGATATCTGTACAATTTGTTAAATGTTGTAAAACCAGTAAAGAGCTATTGCGTTGATCAATTATAATTGCTTTCAGGGTTGAGAGTCCCATTCGTGCTGCCTGAGTTTAATTGTTTTTCTGCAGACATCAGCATTAAAGATTTCTTACTGACTACAATAATAATACATACACAATCTTTTCTATTTGTTTTATTATTATCAAACCATTCTTTTAATAACAAAGTATTTTGTTTTTGCAATAGATAGGTTTCCATCCATTTCTTCTTTTCTATACCCTTCACACATACTTCTTCACCGAGTCGGATAATTTGCTTCGGCTAACATTGTAAAATTATATTAAAATAAATAATACAGACACAATCTTTCTATTGTTTTTATTATTATCAAGCCATTCTTTTAATAACAAGGTATTTTGTTTTGCACATTGCAGATTATTATTGCTGTGTCTACAACAATGGATGTTATATTTTAAACGGTTGTTGATTTTAACTCCGATATCTTAGGACAACCTAGTGCAAGCATATCAGTTACAACGTTTTGCATTAGATAGGTTTCAATCAATTTCTTCTTTTCTAGACCCTTCACAAATACTTCTTCACCGGGTAGGATAATTTGCTTCAAATAAAGCGCTATATATGATAAACCCATTCCAGCAGTTGAAGATTCATCCCAAGAAAGACCATGAATATTCTTTGTCACCCAGTCGTTATGTTTTATATGATCTTGGCTCAAACAACTGGACTGCATTGGCAGTTTAAAATTTGATGCCAAACAACACCTTTCAACAAGTCCAAAACCGCAATTTCTTTACACACAAACTCGTTTTTCTTGTATTTAAATCCTGAATATCAATTATATACATGTTTGTATGTAAATATATGCAGTAAACTTCGACTAATTAAATTAACATCAGGAGCAATCTCATTATATAGCAGATTACCACCATCTGCGTACTTTGCCAACCCACTTTTCAACCTATCACAAGAGTGAACACATTTTGAATTGAAACCGGCCCATATGTATTTGCAGCCTCTAAACATAAATCAGAATCCACTTTAATTAAAACACAATTGACTTGAATGCGATATTTTGCATCTGTCATACTGTCTCGCTAGAAAACCAAATTCAAAACATCTACACACATTTCTCTGCACTTACATTTTCAACATACGTGTGTTTTGAAATATGTTCCATTGAAAGTAATATAAAGCCGATCCTAATTCAAAACGTGCCCACAAGTATTTTTACATTTGAAAAGTATAATAAGAATTCAGGTTTTCACATTTTACATTAAAAGTATATAACGCCGATCCTAATTCAAAACGGTGCACGTCTAACTTCTCGATAGAAAACCGAATTCAAAACAGCTACACACATTCTTTTCTGCACTTTTCAACATACGTATGTTACATTGAAAGTAATATAAAGCCGATCCTAATTCAAAACGTGCCCACAAGTATTTTACATTTGAAAAGAATTCAGGTTTTCACATTTTACATTAAAAGTATATAACGCCGATCCTAATTCAAAACGGTGCACGTGTAACTTCTCGCCAGAAAACCGAATTCAAAACAGCTACACACATTCTTCTCTGCACTTACATTTTTTTCAACATACGTGTGTTTCATTGAAAGTAATATAAAGCCGGTCCTAATTCAAAACGTGACAGACGTATTTTTACATTGAAAGTATAGAAGAATTCATGTTTTCACAACTATTTTACATTCAAATGTTTTCACAACTATTTTACATTGAAATTATATAGGTTGATCCTAATTCAAAACGTGACAGACGTATTTTACACATGGAAAATACGTCTGTCGCGTTTTGAATTAGGACCGGCCCTATTTACCTACTAGTGTAGCACATTGCGCACTTTTTTGTCGGATAATTAAATTTTGTTTATGTAGGCCTTTACACTTTCGCTTATTTGAACATCTAATACGATCGATTAACCACTTTCGATTATTCTAACGGAGGCCACCATACATCCCGCCGCACCGTTCTTTTTGAATCCAACGATCCTATGGGCTTCCGCACACTAACACCTGACGTATCTTTCCTACTATTTGTTAAACAAAAACTACCGGTATCGCCATTGTGGAAATAAACAGATGTTTGTGGATGTGTACGAGAATATGTAACCATGTACATTAACCAGTCTAAGCTATTTTATTTAGTCCACGAAAACTATTATTTTTCTAAACCACAATTAATAATCGCCTTTATAGGCTTCACATTTCTACCATTCCCCAATGACTGGTGCTACGTACATGGAAACTATAATTTCTTATTAGAGAGAATTCTTATTCTCCCACGCACTGCTGCGTAGTTGCATGTCCATTTCTTTTGGAGGTATATGCTCGTTATAGGTTGTAAGACCCTCGGTTTTACTTAACTACACTTCGTGAGACCCTTTTAATCTCTTTAATCGTATCTTTCTCGCCTACAATACAGTAGGACTTAACATTACTACCAACAAATTCTAATACTGGACCCCCATTAAATACGTCTTTAAATTTCCCTACAACTTTTTTGTCGACAAGTGTTATATTGTATTTATTATACGCGGGGTAGTCACTCTTTTAAGATAAATATATTTTGCTAGGTATCAACTAACATTAAATTTTTTTAGAGACCCCAAATCTGTAAATAAATTTTAAATAGGACCACCCCATACAAAGTTATGCCTTTTAAAGACTCAAATCACTGATTTTTACCCATCTTTATTTAACTACATCTTAAAACCCTTTTTCGCTACCCAAGACATATGCTTTAACCAACCATTTCCCTAGAAATCTAAAAACGCTGTGCCTGCGAACACAACGTGGAGGTGACACGTATATTCTGTCAACCGAGATAGAAACAGGAAGGATTTGGAAGGTGGACGAAGAACTTAAAAATTATGGAATTTGAAAACTAATGTATACAATAGATATACAAAATCTATACAACTATCTTAGATTTATATCTTTATGCCCACCATGTGTATGTTGATGTGCTCCCAGGATGATGTTACGCTTGTCATCTTCGCTCGATAAACTAATTTTATTAATAAGCTGCGTGTACAAATCGTGTTTTTTACTCCGGATACATACGCAGGCAAGTACTCGAAACCATCCAAATAAAGAATTGGATGCTTGATGACTGTTAACATCCGCTTCCCTCGTGTATGCCCAGACACATCCCAGCCCATACGCGCCACTTGTCCATGCGCACCCCTGCCCGCACCCCTGCCCATGCGCACCTCTGCGCGTGCGTAGCACCAGTCATTGGGAAATGGTAGAAATGTGGAACCTATAAAGGCGATTATTAATTGTGGTTTAGAAAAATAATAGTCTTCGTGGACTAAATACAATAGCTTATACTGGTTAATATATATGGTTTCATATTCTCGTACACATCCACAAACATCTGTTTACTTCCACAATGGCGATACCGGTAGTTTTTGTTTAACAAATAGTAGGAAAGATACGTCAGGTGTTAGTGTGCGGAAGCCCATAGGATCGTTGGATTCAAAACGAACGGTGCGGCGGGATGTATGGTGGCCTCCGTTAGAATAATCGAAAGTGGTTAATCAATCGTATTAGATGTTTAAATAAGCAAAAGTGTAAAGGCCTACATAAACAAAATTTAATTATCCGACAAAAAAGTGCGCAATGTGCTACACTTATAAAGAAAGTATGGAATGGTGCTTTTTAGCGGCCCTAGCAGTAAAAAGGGCGACTGACTTTTTCAAGCAACTACAAGAATAGCAGTAGCGCAGGGGAGGGGTATGCATGTATTATACAGTGCACAGTTGCTACAAAATATGTTAGTTTACGTGTAGCTCGGATGTGTAATTGATCACGACTTAAAGATCCCTCGGAGGTTTAAAAATTCTCAGCCCATTGTCGTTTGAAAAATGTTTGTAAATTATCAGAACGAGGGTGAGTCGAAGTATAATGGATGAGTGACCGAGTTTTTTCTACCTTTTACGAGGGAATCGGGGGTTGACGGACATCGAGCATCTAATTCTCTATTTGGGCGATATCGAGTACTTACCGGTTCTAGAAATAATTACGTGATACCGACCACTATGCGGAAGATTTGGTTCTAGGAAATGAACAACCTACGAAAGTACGGAATACTTGGTATTAATGCTAATTGGTTTAGCGACCGCGTTTGTGCACTCTTCGAGTGTCTTCGGCAATCTTCGATTGTTTCCAAAGAAAATATTCAAGCCTGGCATTTCCGAAAATATAACGTAAAAGTTTTTTAAAATTAAATTGTTTTATTAGTAAGTATTCTGTAGGCAGCAAGTTTGGTATCCCCTTAGTAAAGGTTTAAAATGTTTTATTAAGTTATTGTTTATAGTAGCACTGCATCTTCTACTGCACGGCTTGCAATCAATTTGTGTGCGTGTGCTATAACCCTTTTGGATTTTTAATATGCATGCGATGCGATTGCCGACCTGTATAACATGGAAGACGTTTTCCGGTGTTTCTACTAACTGCATTCGCAGCATCAAGCCTATCTTTAAAATTTGAAAAAAATATATATGTAAAACAGCGCATTACTTTGGAGAATTAATACCGGTTAATGTAAATCTATACGAGTCTTAGATGTTTTAAAATACATCCAGAAACAATAATTGGTGTTTGCAAATAAATTCAGTTCTATTTCAATAAAAAAAATGTAAACTTACCTTAAATCTTCAAAAACTTTTCACAAAAAGTCACTATACGAAACGAAAATTTCAACGAACTTACACAAAGCATGCGGAACGAATAGGTTTTTAATAATTAAACCGCGTTATATACGGTTTGAAAACCGTTAATTGATCCGTATTACAAGATGAAGTTTGCATTTTCCTAGTCGAGCTCGTAATAGAAAGTACATTGTGTAAATCACCAGCAATTATAGGTGAATTTCCTAATGCACGACATTGAAATATATTTCTCAAATCATATAGCCACTAATTAATAAAAAAGAAAGGTCTACGCTACTTTCACTATACGTCACATAATTGTAAAGCAACTAGTTTGTCCTCGTCTACGTATTTTCCAACTATTTAGCATTGTGCATGTAATTATGTTAAAACCAGAAAAATTTTAAAAGTCATGGGTTTTCGCGATATTCTGAAAACAGCACATTACTATTTGAAAAAATGATTCTAAATATTATACACTTATGGCTTATAAAGAACTCATTTCTAAAATCCTTGCGGTTTTAGATTTTCTCGAATAATGGTTGTTTAAAGCATATGTTATAGATGAGCAAAACAATTTAAAGAGGTTTGAGGCTTTAAAGTGTAACTTTGTAAGGGATGCTCCGATTTTGAATCTGTTTGCAGATTCGATTTCTGCATAAAATTCTAGACTACCAAGATGTATTGCATGGCTAACAAATTTATAAGGATGCTGGTAAAAAATCTTAAAATGGGGGTAGCTCCCTGGGGGACGGCGTAATCTAAGAAATTCCTAGAAATTCGGGTAGCTGAGAAAATTCTAATATTAATTGATACCAAACAAGATAGAGTTATCTCGAAAGATGCATTGGCTAGTCGAAGAAAGCTATTTGTTATGTTATAGAGCAAAGAGCAAAATTTAGAGGTTCAGGACTTTAAAAGTGTTACTTTGTAAGGGCTGATCTTATTGCAAATCTGTTTGCAGATTCGAATTCTGCGTAAAATTCTAGACTAACAAGATGTATTGGATGGCTAAAAAATTTATAAGGACGATCATAAAATCGTTGCTGGTAAAAAATCTTAAAATGAGGGTAGCTCTCTGGGGATGATGCAATCTAAGAAATTCATAGAGATTCAGGTAGCTGAGAAAATTCTAATATTAATTGATACCAAACAAAATAGAGTTATCTCGAAAGATGCATTGGTTAGACGAAGAAAACTATTGTGCAAAATTTAAGATGGTAATGTTATTTATTACTGCCGCCAGATGTGGGAACAAATGTGGATTGTGTGTGGAAATGTGGAGATGAATCTCCGCATTTCCCTCCTTATAAGAATTTATATGTAAATGAGGGAGCAAATGAGGGAGCAAGGCGGTCCACAAGGCGGTCCACAAAGCGGAGCAAATGAGGAGCAAATAAGGGAGCAAATGAGGGTTTGGGAGCAAATGAGGGAGCAAATGAGGAAGGAGAGATTTGCCCCTCCTCATTTGTTCCATATGGGGATTTGCATGTAAATGTGGGAGCAAATGAGGGTTTTGGGAGCAAATGAGGGTTTTGGGAGCAAATGAGGGAGCAAATGAAGGATTTGGGAGCAAATGAGGTCACAGAACGTCACTAAACCTCCTACTCTATGCCCATTTACAGAAAGACACCCACAAAATACTACAAATTGACCCAGTCCTTTAGGGTAGGGACTTGAACAAAATTTTATTTAAACTTTTTTCTTACAAAAGTGTCTCCTACCACCACCTAAACATTTGCACCGATAACAGGAACACCTTGTATTTATCAGTGGAAAAAATACATCTGTTTACTTACTAGCGATACATTTTATAGTTTAAAATGTACTTAAGGGTGGTTGAGCTGAAAACTTTAAATGGGTTAATATACCATACAAGAGGGCTTGATAAAAAAAATCAACACCAGAACTAAAAGAGAACTATCATTAGAAGTGTCAATTCCTGACAAATCAACAATAGTAATAGTCATAAAAATGGGAAATGGTCACAAAAGAATCCTTTAAAAAATCATAATTTTCAAATTTAATCATCTCAAAAATTCAAAAGAGAAAACTATTAATTACCGACATTTTTCATAATCGTTATTTTGTGACTTGTCACGTTGGTGCTTAGTTAATATTTTCTTTTTAAAAAGTCTTCTTCCGTTCATAACAAGCCAGATGAAACCTATTTGCAATTTTAAAGGTCATAACAAGTTCTTGCTCTGTCCTCAAACAACTGGAACAAGTAACAACATTTTAATATTCTGTTTACGCTTCAAGCATTTGTATTTTAAACTTTTTCATAGAATTATATGCGTTTGAAAAATTACAGCATGCAACAAAAATGTTGATTATATGTTTAACTTCTTCAGGCCCACCAAGAACGTCCATTCGTTAAATACAAACCTGTACTTTTTTTATTTTGAATTTAGAAATTACTTTATATTTCTAAATCACTGATGACCCTTGCAGGTTATTTTGGAGATTGATGTACAAAAAAATAATAATTACTTTTAGACGCAATTGTAAAATATTGATAGTCCTACAGCAATCACGAAGAACATTACTTACTATTATTATTGCTTGCTACAGAGTCAAAACTGGTAAAAACCATACTAGCCACTTAAACGGGCAGTGAAAGTATTTCTGAATTCCAAAATGAAAAAACCAGGATTGCATTAAAAAATGTACCTAAAACGAATTAGGAAAAAAGTTTCAAGCGTATTCTTAAATGTAAATTAAAAAGATGCTGATTCATATTCAATAATTTAAAGATGCGGGTTGCCTTGGGAGACAAAACATATAATCAAAATTTTAATAACAGTATGTTCTAGATTTTTAAAACAAGAACTTCGGGTACCATTTTCTCAAAATTTTTAAAATGTAAACTTTATGAGTATAGAGGGGCAATTGAAAATTTAAGTTTTATTGTGTCAGGTTTCTATTGCTCACACAAATAGGCAAATTCTTCCTGATTTAAGCAAACCTTAACTCTAATGGTTGCAATCCAAAATAGGATTACATTATTTTATTCAAGTATTTGTAGACAAATGAACTACATTTTTGATTTTATTAATTTTAGACAAATGATTTTTAATATAATATTTTGTCCGTCCATTTCCTATTTAAAAACACTTTATTTTCGTCAATGCATTTTGCACGCTGCGCTATCCCAGGTAGAGAGTTTTTTTTTAATTTCTGATCTGAAGCACTTTAAGACAACTTCGTGCTGCTCAGTTGTCCATGGTTGTTTTATTAGTGTTCGACTCCTCTTTATCTTAGTTATCCTTTTGCCGAGATGTCCTATAGAAATAAAAAAATTATTTTTAGCAATTCTTTAAAAAATGTAATAAACTAAGTAGAATAGTCTAAAAAATAAAGAAGCGTCAGTTGGGCATACCATAGATTGTGAATTTCAAAACGTAACTGATACTTATTTACAATAGACTCTACCAAACCTATTTATTTTTGCAGGCATGACGACACTGAGCTCTTCCTACTTTAATCTTGTTCTGGAACAGAAATGTCATAAACTTTGTTTTTATTTAACAACACTTTATAGTAAGTTTCGACTAATAAGAAAGCAAATCATAATAGCATACAAGGTGGTGCATTAATTTTACTGTAATAGACATTATGTAATTGCACATGAATCGTAATTCTAAATTAGAAAATTGTTAATTGTTTTTCGATAGTATTGTTATTTTAATAGATCTATCTCACTACAAACAATAAAATCACCTTCAATTTTCAAATGTTCCTAGACCAAACTCCAATAAGCAAGGAGTTGGATGCAAAATAACGATTTTTTGTCAAAATATTTAATGTTAATCTGATAGAATTGGTGAAATTGATGTTTTCGTAAGTGATAACTATGGTGATGTATTTTGCGTAAATAAACAATGGCTAAAAAGCAGCAACATTATCAATATGGATATTGATGGGCGTAACTTTTTCAATAGAATGAACTGTAAATCAAATTGTAATAGATAAAAAAAACGTTGATTCATTTCAATTCAACTCAAAAAGAACAAACTTTCACATGCTACAGAAGTGTCAAAATCATTGATAGTTCTCAAAAATCGATGAAGGTTCCTTGCAGGACAAACTGTAACATTCATTAGGGTGATTATTGCAACTTCAATTACATGAGATGCCTTTTATTTATGCCTTTTTATTAACAATACTCACCGCCTTGAACGTTTTCGAAACGTTCAACACCGCTTATAATCAATGCGTACAGTACTGTCTTTTCTCACATGTGTCTATAATTCTTCCAAGTAACCATTTACAAGGAAGTGAATTGTCATTTTTGACTAACACCATTGTACCTATGCGCAAAGCAGTAGAACTACTTGTCCATTTATGACGCAGTTGCAGTTTTGTCAAATAAAATCTAGATCATCGTTTCCAAAAACTTTGGTTTAATTGTTGCAGAAGTTGAGATCTGGACAACTGATTTAACTTCACATCTTCTGCAAAAATTGGATCAGGCACTGTCGTTAGGCACTTTCCTGTCGGACGATTATGTTTAACGACGATTGGCAGGGTCAACAGCTGAGGACCGAACATGAGTATGACCAAGACCTAGATATCATTATGGATTAGAAAATCAAAGAAGAGCATCCGTCGTAGCAGAATGTTAGCCCGCTAAGTAGTGCGCTGAAGTCGTACTGAGCATGATGGGATTTTCTGAAGTTAAACAACTGGGTCTTAGTGAGATCCGTGGAAAACGAAAACGCATCTGTGAGTATACTTCAAGTGGTGAAACCCAAGAGCTTTGTGTTCGAGGTTTTACGACATCTACATAATAGGACGTCGGAAGGACACTAAGGCGTCAAGATAACTCTAGAGAAAGTCCATAAAAGATTTTACTAGGTAGGCTGTTAGGAACACACCAGGAAACTCAGCAGAAAGTTTCAGTTATGTGCATCGTTGATTATCCGGAGAGCGTCCATGAGGCAATACAACGTTTGAGAGAGTGATATCGCAGGCCCGTTTTCAGAAATCGGCACTGCATATAAATACATCTTGGTGCCCATGGAATACTTTACACAATGGACTGAGGCGTATGCCATACACAAGAAGAAGCAGCAACCGTGGCAGACTCATTAGTCAATAGCTTTTCTGCAATTTTTGAATACCTTTGAAAGTTCACACTTGCCAGAGCAGAAATTTTGAGTCGTCATTATTTCAAAAAATTTACCGATTGATGAGGACGATAAACACCAGAATTACACTATTGCATTCTCAATCTGGTGATATGGTAAAACGCATTTATCGGATCTTCGTAAAATATCTGTCCAAGGTAGTCTTTGCACATCAAAGAAACTGGGACCAATACATACCCCTATTATTATAGGACTACCAATCTACGATTCACAAGAGTACTAGACTGATACCTGCATCTGCTATACCTGGACGCAAGATACGTTTATCATGTGACCTTGAGTTCGGTAGTAAACCTATTACTTTAGTGTACTGAATGTGGCTATTACATTAGTTGCTAAAAGACTCCCATTATCAATAGCTCATTCGAATTCACTGCAATATTTATAGAACATCTATCAGTTTTGTAATTATTTAAAGGGCTCAATCAATTAGAAATCTTCCAGTTCATGTTGCTAAAATTTTCTATTTTCCTAATTTTTTATCAGTTATTCCCTAACACTAGGAGAGTGCAACACTCGGGTTAAAAATTCTTTAGGCACATACACCTTCTATGGCGTTCGTGTTAAGTTTGCTCTGGAACGGTTTTTCGACTAAAACGGTTTTGTGCAATTGTGTGTAATTCTATTAATTTTATAAATATTAAGACAAAATAAAAAAAAAATCAAATCAATAGGCTTATTTTTGTCCTCACATATTATTACCTAAGTAATGAGGAAAGTGAAGAAAAAAGTTCACACTATAAAGTGGAAATTAACCTAAAACAAGTTATGTAGCTCTGAAAAATTATTGAAAGGAGGAAGACTCATTTTAATTTTTTTTCTTGTATAAATTTGTCATATGATAACAGCTGTAGAAGTTTCAAGATTGAATACTTTATCCCTTTTTTAATGTAGTTTCCAAGAATATCCAAAAAACCGTAATTTGGCAATATTTAAAGAGAATATCTGAATAACAACTGGGCGAAAAATTATGAAATTAATACTGGCAACGCCTTTTTATAGTACGAACATATCGTCGTCGTTAAAACGAAATGACGTATTTCAAATTTTGTTACTTTACAGTGGAGCGATTTAAAGAAAAACTGAAGGATTCATTTATCTATAACTTTGAATATCGAATTCATTGCTTACTGAAAATTACATTTTATATCGAACGTTATGTAATTGACAACAGAACTATGAAATTTAGTTTTAATTTGTTAATAACAATTATGTTTTGCGTTTTTCTCAGATACGCCCTTTCGTCTTAATAATAATTATTTTAAAATCCTAATACCAACAAAGAACGCCTGATTAGAATCTGCTTTGCATTTGAAGTACATAACCAAATAGAAAACCTAACAAGCAAGTTACCAAAATTCAATTATTTGAAACTTATCAGTCTATACCGACATTAAAACTCTATTCTTTAATAATTAAGAACTAAAAAATGCAATTTGAATCTTCTACTATGTTGCTTAAGGTAGATAAGTATAAAATTGAACATGTTCAGATAACTTAATTGCAGGTTTCTCACCAACACAAAGTGCCCCGAAGTCATTATATTTTTTAGTGTTAGTGGTTGTAGATCTTTGTTTGATTTGGACAGTCCTAATTTAAAAGCTGCGTTATTTGTCGTTTTAAAGTCATCGATCGCTATTCCATTTCCAAATGGGACTAGTTTCAAAAAAATCTTACTCAAACATTCTCGCTCCACTGAAAATTCGACAACATGGGTCCATTTAAAATCGTCGCCCTTGTCATCCGATTGAAGTGTACGCAGTCTACATTCCTCGCTAAATTTTTTAAAATCCAATAAGTCGTCTGAGTTCAAATTATAAACTTCATTAGGTTTATTCGGTCAAATTAAACAAAATATAGGTGTTAACTGATTTGGCACAAGCAAATCTCCTTCGGTTTTCAAAGCATACAAAATGGCACTGTGCCGAATCACCTTTCTTTTGGCCGTGATTTACAGTAAAAAGGTGTAAACTGATTTCTTTGAAGTTTCTAGTATGTGAAATGGCACACAAAGAGATGATGCTACGTAGAAATTTTGTTTTGTTCCGGTTACTCGTCAGCCAATAACTGGGCTGAAACTGTTTTCTCTTCATCATACTTTTGGAGCACCTTCAGCAATGCATTTGATATTTCAGATGATCCTCTTCCGCTGATGCACTCCTTCAATTTGAAGCAGAAACAAGTGCGAGTAGCAACATTATAAAATGTTAGATTGAACACAGCAAATCTGCTTTTATAAAAAATTGCACTATTAGTACAAATGGGCAAGTAGATTACTTGTTGCAGATCAAACGAACACAGGACCTTAGAATCGTTTTGCATTGACTCTTGATGTCGCGAATTTCATTTTTTCCCTTATGTAACTTTGGTATTTTTCTTTCAGCTGTAGTTGTACATCAGTTAAATTAACTTCACGGTAGGTTTTACACAAACCACAAATATCCTCTTTTGGGCGATGAAACGACAAATTCATGGTATTAAAAACCATACGATGCACCAAAGAAACAAGGTTTATGTGTGTTCGGCTCTAATTCATCAATACACATGTTGTACATTTATAAAGCTAATTCTCAAGAAAGGCGTTCTCACGAGTTACTTCTACGACAATAGTGCGATTCTACACCAGGAATCCTGTTAATACGACTTTCAATCGTTTGACTTACAACCGCATCCTTTAATCCAGCTGACTTTGGCCCACCACCTCGCCCATCCTTTTCAACTACTCCGATAAATTTTAGTTTTTGTAGAGCTGTTCGCTTTGTCATTTCGCTTATACTCAAAGTATTTAGAAATAATCTTTGCATACTGGAACTTTATTTCCATGTATAAGGGAATATAAAAATAATTTGTGTTTTGGCTTCATAACAAAGTATGCATGTATATTATAGCAAATAGGCATACATCGAGATCCGCCTTACTCTCTAAAATAACATATATTTATAGTATAGAGGCATATCCCGAGAATCGCCTCTTTGTAATATTTTGCCTCAATATCTAAGATACGCTAAGCAAATAATAAGTTATATTCGAATTATGATAAAAGATCAAAATACGCCCGTTTGTCATAACACGGAAAACACTGCTGTAAATTTCAGAAGGTGTGTAACTCATTTAGCTGAAATATAAAGTTACGCCTTTTTGTCTTAATGACGATGATATGATAAAAATTCGGTTATTGAGACTGAAGTGGTTGCTAAGGTATAGTATAGTATAGTATTTACTTAATATTTAGCAGTAACCAAATGTTTCTGTCGTTCAATAAATTTAAATCAGATAACAAAAATGTACAGAAACGTGTGTCCTAAAACCAAAATATTATCTAGCATTATAAAGATATTGAACTATAATTTAAAACAATTGTTTTTCATTTTAATAAATAATAAATTCAACTTTGTAACTATACATTTGTTGAGAATTTCAATTTCAATGCATATTGGTTGTAACTTACAATCCAAGTTCTTAAAACTTTTATTTCAATACTTGTACTTTGCCTGCTGATACCAGAAGCCTGCAAGTGAAGGTTTGAACTCACTCCCACTAATGCAGTTGAAATTGGGATTAGTAGCACTTAGTTCCTTTCTGAATTAGCAAATGGTGTGACTTTTCAGGATCATGTAGCACCTCTGGTGTAAGAAACTTTGTGGATCAATCAGATTCGAGTATGACTCCTGATCTCAAAGCCCCAGATTTGATTCACGACATAGACCGCATGAAAAATACTACACGAGTATTTTTCACAAAAATATGCCCTTGTTCGGATAAGACGTAAAATGTAGGTCCAGTATGTTAGTGTTGTAACGCACGTTAGAGATCCCTTTCAAAAATTCCAGATAAAAAAACTCGCTTCCTGGCCAATGTAGTACCTTCACGTGGAGCATTGAAAAATTAAATGTAGCGGTACCTACTGTGTGTGTGTGTGTGTGTGTGTGTGCGTGCGTGCGTGCGTGTGTGTGTGTGTGCGTGTGCGTGTGTGCGTGCGTGCGTGCGTGCGTGCATGTAGCGGTACCTACTGTGTGTGCGTGCGTGCGTGAGTGCGTGCGTGCATGCGTGCGTGCGTGCGTGCGTGCATGCGTACGTGTGTGTGTGTGTGCGTGCGTGTGCGTGTGTGTGCGTGCGTACGTGCGTGTGTGTATAAATAAAATTATTTAAACAATATTTTATTTCAAACTAAATATCACATACGTACCTAACAAAAATCACTCACACAATATTTTATTTGATGAAGTAGCAATATGTATAAATTCAAAGCAAATTATCATTACAAAAATTATTTGATTTCTGAAAAAGTATTTGTAAATAACCTAAAAAATACTATCACTGTTACTAATTGCAAGTAGATTTGATGTTATCTTCACAACAGTTGAACCAAAATTGCGTAGGAAACAGCCCTAAGTGTGCTGTCATGTCATTTCAAAGTCAGTTTTAAAAGTTACGAATAAAGCTCTGCGCAGACCTTTCCACAATATATGTAATCGTTGCACTTATTTGATTCCTCCATCAAACTAATACAGCTACAACGGAAAATAAAAAAATATTACATTCTGCGCACCTCAGTGTAGGGCAACACAGGACGCGTCGTTAGTGCCATAAATAGTTTGAAAGATATTTTGTTTTGTAGTTTGCAAAGATCTGCCTAGACCTAGACGTTCATATAAAAGTTAAGAACAAGTTTTTAAATTCTTTAAAATCTCTTATCCCCTTCTTTTTCAATATACCCCAATTTTGAACCGAACTACTCAAATTACTAACAGTCAACGGAACTTTTCTACTCTCAGGGACTCCCGCTTCTAACAATATAGTCTCATATTATTTAATGAACGTTACCGGGTGTATGGATCCGTCTGGCGAAAAGCATAAATCTATACGCCATAGTTTTATATAAACCTAAATAACTTTTGATACCCCGCTACCTTACATGTGATTTTCCAATGCTCCACCCGAAGGTACTTCATTGGCCAGGAAGAGATTTTTTTACCTGAAAATATTAAATTTGCCGAATCCTTGCTGTTCCAAGCACGGTAGGGATTTTTAACGTGCGTGACAACACTCACACAAGGGACTTCCATTTTACCTCTCATCCGAGCAAGGGCGTATTTTTGTGAAAAAGGCTCGCCTAACATTTTCCAAGCGGACCGTGTCATGATTCGAACCCGGGACTTCGGGCGTTGTAGTCACACACATACCAACTACGCCACGGAGTCGCCCCTCCACATACCACTGAATATCGGTTAAATAGGGTTAAATTTTTCAAGCGGACCATGTCGGGATTCGAACCCGGAACCCTTATTCATATACTGGTTCGGCGACTTATGGTTAAATTATAAGTGCCTTAGTTCGCGCCAAAAGAATCGTTGTGCATTCGAAATAAATACTGATAATGCGCGATAAACAGAACTACATTTATCTTGTAACGAACACCTGGTTCGCAAGAGTGCATTAATATAGAAAACGTGGATCGTATGTGACCGCAGAGTACTCAAGAAGTGCCTAAACTTTTGTTTTACCGCTTATAAATATAACATAAACCGCAACTGTGTGTTAACCGTAGATTGTGCGTGCCGAAATCACCTATAGCACCGAATGCCAAGAAGTTCTGGTGAGTTTTTGACTTTGTTTATATGAATTTGTGCACTTAATTAACATTAAACATTTATACTGTAACTTGTACAAGACAGCCAGATTACAACCGCCTTATCGCTTTCCAATTTAGTCCCGCAATATTGTATCCTGATAATTTCTTTACACTAAATTGTTTAATCCACCCGCTTATTTAATTAATTACGTGGAGGAAGTTACGCCCCTCCATATACCTTACATTTGATTTGATTTTCTGAAAAATTTTGAATTTTGCCGAACCCTTGCTGTGTCAAGCAAGGTAGGGATTTTAACGTGCGTGAAAACACTCACATACTATATACGTCCTCGTATTTTCATGAAAAATGCTCGCCTAACACTTTTCAAGCGGACCGTGTCAGGATTTGAATCCGAGACCTTGAGCATAGTAGTCACACGCATACCAAGTACAGTACGGAACCGCTCCCTACATATACCTTACATGTGATTTTCCAATGCTCCACCGAAGGTAATACATTGGCCAGGAAGCGAGTTTTTTCTTTTTTTTTAAATTTTGAATTTTGCCGAACCCTTGCTGTTCCAAGCAAGGTATGAATCTTTAACGTGCGTGACAACACTCACACATTTTAACCCTCATCCGAACGAGGGCGTATTTTTGTGAAAAATGCTTGCCTAATAGTTTTCAAGCAGACCGTGTCAGGATTCCAACTCGGGACTTTGGGCGTATTAGTCACACGCCACGGAGCCGCCTACCCTTCATATATCCCACATGTAATTTTCCAATGCTCCGCCCGGAGGTACTACATTGGCCAGGAGGCGAGTTTTTTTTACCTGAGAAATTTTGAATTTTGCCGAACCCTTGCTGTTCTAAGCAAGGTAGAGATCTTTAATGTGCGTGACCACACTCAAACACGAGACCTCCATTATACCTCTCATCCGAACGAGGGCGTATTTTATGAAATATGGACAGTAGAAAAAGCAGACAGGAAAACGAAGAAACCTTTTGGAATGTTATGCTTCCGATGAATAAAGATGATATCACGGGCAGACAAAGAGGTTGTGGAAATATTAGGGGAATAAAGATATCTGTGGAAAACAAAAAATAGAAGGAATAGAAGAACAGGACACGTTCTAAGGAATTTATGGGGAATAGTACAGGCCATATCACAAGCAGATTTAGGTAAAAGAGGGTCAAATGTAGACCCAGATAAGGCTATTACACGCAAACAGTGAAAGATGTAGACTGTGCAAATTTCAGGGAAATTTGTAGGTTAGTTCAGATTAGGAAACAATGGTGGTACGCGTCTAACCAGTTCTAAGGCTGAAGACTTAATGATGTTGATATTTATGTTAAACTAAAGAGTGCACATTCGGCGATATTCGGGTATTCTAGAAAACGTTTTCCTTAAATAATTGTAATTCTGAAATGACGCCCTGCATTAAATAGTTTACCAGAATTAATCGACCTTAGTATAAAAGTGTCGTGCAAAGTTAAATTCTTTTGTTGATTCACAAAAATACTGTTCACATATATAAAAATTATTTCCTACGTCCCAATATAATAAATGTACTTGAACGAATAACAGAAGAAAAAATCAAACGCATTGCACTTTTTATTTAATAATATAGACAACAGCGTTTTGCAGAACGCATTGTTTTGCTATTTGTTTCACGGATACAACGTATGTCACTTTTGATGAGAACGCCAAAATAACTAACTATTTTATTTTGAAAACAATCAATATAAAATTGTTATCAGTTGAGTAGGAGACGAAACCAGGACAATAATTATTTTAAAATAGGGTTTATTATAAAGTCAATATCTAACGTTTCAAGTAAACTCAGAGTAGCAAAAAGTAAAGGAAAGTTGTTAGAAATCACTCCAAATGCCCCAAATACCAAATTTTGCTGAAAAAGCTTTATTTTTAAAGTTTTCAACACTTGACGCCGTCAGCCGATAATAATTTGTTATTGCAATAATAAAAGTGCCAAGAAACCAGAAAACTGTTCGAAAATTTCTTTATACAAGACAGCAGCGAAAGTAGGGGTAGAAGGACATTCGGTAGTACACACCTAAAAGTTCACACCTGACATCTAAAACGTATAGTTTGTCAACTTAATACTGCGTGAATAAATCAGTTCTTTCAGTATATGGTAGCACTATTACATATTTAGCTTGTATTTAACGGATAACTGAAAAAAATACCGTAAAATACTAATTAAAAAACGACAAATTTTGATTTCTAAATTTTTTCTGGTAATTTAATACACGCTCTGTTAATCTTATTTTTGGTACATAAATAGATGTTTTTAGTTATGAGCATATTGCACAACAAAATATTCTTTACAGAGTGATAAATACACGATTAATGTTCTAGAAGACCCAGCTCAAGATGGAAATCCATTTGGAAAGGGTTTTGAAAGATAATCCACAGCTCCACTCTAGGATTCACCACCCGTGAAAAATGTTACCCAAGCATTTTTCATAAAAATACACCCTCGTTCGGATGAGAGGTTAAATGGAGGTCCCGTGTGTGTGTTGTCATGCACCTTGCTTGGAACAGCAAGGGTTCTGCAAAATTCCAAATTTTCCAGGTAAGAAAAATTCGCTTCCTGGCCAATGTAGTACCTTCGGGTGGAGCATTGGAAAATCACATGTAATGTTATCAATGCGCAACGATTGTTTCTAAAATTGATGACATTGCAATAAATCGAATATTTTGTTCGTAATGGCCTTGCAAATATTATTGAACATACTGATTATTCAAAATATTACGAGATTTATTTTTTAAAAAACACAGTTATTTCAATCTATTATGAGCCACCGGACGATTATTAATATGTTGATAAAGTATAGGAAAGATAAAAACACTTCAGTGGGAGCAGCAAACTATCGATATATCTGAACAAAAAGCATTTCCTCAATTAAAACTAAAGTACCACACACCCAATGCTTTAAACGCTGATATTATGGTTTCTGATGCAGAATCGTGTTCGTTAGCATTAAGTCATACGTCAACCTTTACTTTTGCATAAGAAAATTTAACCATACTAAAAACTATAAAATCATGGTCCAAAAGCAAAGTTACTTCCGAACACTGGCTATATTCTTTGATCAGGCATTTGACAGAATTCTAATTAACACGTCGGAAACCAGAAATATTCAGTTAATATGAGCAATAACTCGTTGTTGTGGATCGACTTGTAAAATATCCAAAATTTTACAACGTTGGATACTTCCAAATTATCATACACGTTTGATAAGGAAACATATTAATATTAAATACACTAAAAACCAAACAAATATTGCTTCGTTTTTTCAACCTGCACCAGAGAAGTAAATAAGTAAATGCAGTTCAAAAAATAAACATTCACCAAAATATTAAAATTTGCGATAACACCCAAGGTGCAATAATGAAAACTAAGTCCTTAAGTTCCATATCAAGCTATAAGGAAAATAATGCAATCGAAAATTTGCTTCGGTCCAACAAAATAAAGATGCTGTGCATGAAGTTTAAATTTCGTCTTGTTCAAAAACGCCAATGAGGTAGCGGAGAGTGGTAAAGAAACTAGAGATTCGGCACATTCTGCAGAATTCCCCTCGTACAATGACAAAATCAAGTAACAACATCTAGATAAATTTTAGAGGGAAGCGAAAATAAACTTTAGGTATTGTTATAAGGATTTAGATGGCAAAATGCAATAACTGTTAGGGGGTAGTTAGTTTTTTTTAGTTATATTTTTCATGTTTCACAGTTTTTTCTAATTCGATCTTCATTTTAAGAAATAATGCACTTACTTTTTTTCCACAGGAAACACAAAAATGTTTCAATGATAAAACATGGTCCGTGCAGTTGCTAATAGAAACAGAACCATTTTGCAAAGGTGAAACATGGTACTGGCAGTTGCTATTTAAGAACTTCTGGAAATTCCCAAAAATCCAATGGAGTATCATTGTATAATACAATACTAAAAAGTAACATATTTTTAATCTGTTTAATTAACCGACACTTAATAATAAACGTATTATACAAATTTTGAGAAAATAAAATAAAACAGGACACAAAACTAAAATGAAAAGTACATAAAACCCAACCATTAACACATGATTTGAAAGTAGATTGTAACAATTTTAATTTCGATAATAAATCCCTCCATATAATTGTAAGAATAATATAACAAATTTTATTAACAACAATAATATTTTGCATTCAACTTCAAAAGTAGTGCGTTGAGCCCGCATCGTCCTTTAATAATCTACTTATGGTTAAATATCTGTGTCGTATACAGCTGTTTGCAGGCACATCTCTGTTTGATTGCTCACCTCCGGACGGCTCGGCCGCGCAAGCTGGTTTGTAGATAGTCAGCCATACGTAGTAGAAGCATCAACATGTACCCTAGATTGCAGGCCGGCAATTTGCGAATCCACTTCAATGAGTGAACACATCTTCGAATAACGGTCGGTAACGTATATATTTTGTTAACTTGTATAATTTGAGATAATTTATTTAGCGCGACTCTTAGAACACGAAATTTAGAATACGAAATCGTAGAAGACGACACTTAGTATGCAAACTTTTAAGACACACAAGGACAAGTAGGATGCAACTTTTAAGATAGACAAGGACACAGTAAAGATGCTACCTGGGGAAGGCGGCGTAATTCCACTTCGTGATTACAGCTGCTGCAGAATGTATTGCAACAGGATTTGATTCGACACGTGGGACGAAGTCATTGTAGAAGTTGTTTTGGATGAATTTGTTTCAAACTACAAACGCTGTTATCGTTGCTTGAAATAACGAGGATCCCGTCTTTCCTTGCTACAATGCGACAAATGCAGTTTTGGTTCGTAGCTATAAGTTCTTTTTATGTGTTTCAAAACCAGGAACACGTTAACTTGCTTTGATGCGTAATACAAGTACGTAATAAAAGTTTCAACTAATTGCTAAGCTGGATTTACCAGTAGTAAACTTAAAGTTCACTGATTTGATGTTTTAAGAAAACAACACATGTGGCTCTATATGAATCGTCGGTAACGTCAACAGGTGTTACTGACGTCATATATTTTCCTGCTTTGTACTGCTGACATGTTATTTTTGAAAGCAAATGCTTCGAACAGCTTGAGTATAAGATATGTAAACATGTCTATTTTTGTGATCAGCTTTATATAAATTAAAACTTGCATATGTTATTTAGAAAATTCAAATGCTAACATTTTTAGAACTTATTAATTTGTTATCTGCCTGAACAGATCTGCACAGGTCGGAACCCTATTTGTACAACAAGTTCATGTCATACTGTAGAGTATTTGATTAAAAATAAAAAAAATAAAGACGAACATGAAGTTGAAAGTTATAGATTGTTACAGTTAATGATTAAATTTTTGTTACAAGTCACATTATTTTAAAAGAGATTTTTCTTAGTAAACAATTGGTTCCAGATTAAAGTTTTTTATTTTGATCAAGTATGATCAAATCTAATAACATAAAGCTAACATCCTTATGAGTAGGAATTTGATGCCAATTTTATATTGGAAATACCTTTTTAACTACTTCTTTATGTATTTTTGCTGGACACAAATAGTGTTCCACTTTTTTATGTATTTAACTATTACAATTTCTTACAGGAGCTGCGTCTTATTTTATTAAAACAGGTTTTTGTCAGCGAAGGCGATCTTTTTTTCTTTGGGTCTCCACGTCCGCCCTTAGAAATATGCCATGCAATTATCATAATTAAGTCAGAACTTGGTGGCGCCTATTTGGTTTAGATTAAGTTTGATCTACAAACAGATTTCGACTTACCCCCCCCCCATTTCTCATAGCTCTGCCCAAGGAATAGACCCCTAGCTGTGTCAGAAGACTTTGTTCTCTGGCGCCCATTTAAAAAATTTGTAACACTAGCACCGGCAACGGTTAGGGCCCAGTTAAATTCGTTTCACTGCCACCCAACGTAGGGCGTGCAGTAGTTAAAAATAAAGAACGTTGCACTGGCTCACAACGTGGGGCCAGCCTTATAGAAAAAATTAGTTGCAAGATCTGTTGACGTATCAGAAATTGGAAGACTATCCCGAAAATTTTTTTAACTGGAGGCATTTTCGGAACAAGGTCGCTCCGGATTTTTTGTTGTTTAGATGCATTCATTCCTCGACTACACTCCTTTGTTCCTGGCATCGATATATCACATTTTGGTTTTAAAAGTTAGCAAAAGGAAAGTCGTTATCAGTATGTCTGTTTTTGTAATAGATCAGTTTTGAGCCTTTCCGAAATTCGGCTACTTTAATACTAGCTAACAACGGCATCGTATTACTGAGATTTTGAGAATTTTTGTGATGTTGTCGCTGTCGGGTACCTTATTTAAAGTAATAGAAGCCATTGTAATTAAATATTAATGTTTTATTTTGACGAGAGGTTTTAAGTATTAAATCATTTAAGTCATTAGAATCAAAAATATTGGCAATTTTTTCCAAGCTTTTCCAATTTGTCGGTGTATTGCATCCGATTTCATAAAAGATTGACCTGCTTCAAAGTATTTAAAAGTGATAGTAGAAGAGCCCCAGTCGCAGTCAGCGTTAACAAGTCAAACGAGAGCGGTGTATAATTTCCAGTTTTTATTTTGCGCACTACAGTTATCACACCAAAAAATAAAATTCTTGTCACCAGCCGCGCGTTTGATGACAGCACAAAAACTCGATGCAACATCTTTAGCATTTCGCCCGCTGATGGCTTCATGTCATAAAACACATAGATTTTCATATGGCTTATTCAAAGCAGCAAAAGTTTTATTGAACGTAACTAATCTACTAATAAATAATGATGATTTCAGTGACATTTTAGGAAGAGTAAAATTTTTTGCATATCTACCGAGAACAAGCAGTTACACTTATCCCGCTGTTTATCCGGATCAGATTGATATGCCGCCCTAGCATCAGTATATAATGTGTGATATAGATCAAAAGTTAGGCATGACGAACAAGAAGAAGCCCCATCCCTATCTTCCGTAAAATCTATATATCCTACTTTTTCGTGTTGTTTATGTTATGTACAAACATCACAGTCATCTTGACTGGGCTGATCAAATCCGATATTCTCCACATTAAACTCTTGCCTGTACTTATCATAGCATATGTGCTCAAATTTCTCCCAGTAGTCTTTTCACATAGTAACAATACTTAAATCAGATGAAAGGTACCTTCTACTGGGAGCGTGAGCAAGCTTATAACGAGAAATCTGCGGATGGTAAGAATTAATATGCCCTTTCAACATGGATACATTTTTTCTTATTAGATGGAGCTCATTTGCCTCTTTGATCGACGCACATCTTCTCAAGTTCAGTATTATTTGATATATCTATTTGTTTTGTTAATTCTGTTATCATTCCATCTGTTTTAAGGCCATGACTACGAAGAAATATAGTTTTACATACCACTTTCTTTGTTCCGTCAGATATAACCATAGTAATTATCAGCAAGCATTTTCTTTTATTAACAGCGTTCAACTTTCTTCGTTTTACATCTTGCTTTGTTATGTGACCGTCCAAATATTGCCTTCTCTCACCAAATGTCAGTTTCCAAATTGATTGGCATATTTGCAATCGCTTCTCTTCGGTAAAATATTGCGAACAGTTTTTTAGACATTCACATGGAGGAAACACCTTGTATTTATCCAAATTACGGATTATTTTTTGCTTCTGTGTTCGAGCTCGCTTTTTAGGACTGATGTTTCTTTATCTGTTTCTGTAACATTTACTTTTCCATTTCGAACACAGGGCTTACTAATAATTTTATTTTTAGACTCCTTGCTTTTAGAATTTTTTTTTGGTTGTTACTATCGCTTGTTTAGACGGTTAGATTGTTTATTATTGCTCCTATAGTTGATCTATTTCTATTTTTTTCAGTTGCTAGGGGATCATAATCGGGATCAAGATCTGAATCATCTAGTGGGATTTCGCTCTCGTAGTCGTTAATTTTGTCATAGTCTTTTGTACTAAAAGGAACTCTAAATAGTAATACTGTAATATATATTAGAACATAAATTACCATTGCAGAAAAGTACCGGTTGTAATTCAGATAAAACTACTTCTTGACAGGATACATAATCGAAATTCGTTTCAACTCTTGCTTCGTCATTGAAATTTGAAAGGTTTTCTTGGTCTAATAATTCACATATAGGATATGATTCATCAGCATTTAATCTAAAAAAACAAATTGCAGCTTTTATTAGTAAATGTAAAGTGCCACTTTTAACATAATTAAGCATCTCCGCAAAATAACAAAGTAGTAATAGTAAGTAATCGTGTATATTATTTGAACTAGACTAATTTTTTAACTAGAAATACAAATATGTACCCTTCTGCCTGAGAAAAGCTGCAGCTGCTACTGTTATTCCCTGAATTATTAACATCAATTCTTTTGCTGTCCAAATCTGCCTGACTCTCTAACGTATCGTTGTTCTTCACCACTTTATCGCGTATTGTTCTACTAAACCTGAATAATATCATCCAAATATATAAACTATAATATGTAGATAGGCAAGTTTTGAACAACATTGGGTTTTGCTGATATTCTGAAAATAAATTAAATAACCTTAATAATTACCTACAACTGCTATCATTAATCGCCAACGTTACAAGAAGCTTTCCCCGTGAAGACATGGCACTAACATGAAGGAGGTTGGTGTGATAATACTATATAGTATATACCGCAATATTCCATAAAAACACTTCTTTTATTTATGTAGATATTTATAACCGCCTGTTCAAAACTGAAACAAAACAAAACTACCAAAGTAAATATTGCAACGAAAGAATCACTTCAAGGAGTAGCTGCAATAAAGACTAACTTGCGTAAATTATATTATGTGAGTGCGGCGAATCTAAGGATAAACCTAGCAAACCGCAGCGTGAATTAATTGATATGATTAAAATTCATACACTTACCAAGAATAAACCTAGTAAGTGCTGTTACTATGTTTATCTGGAGCATATTGTTCTACATATAAAAAAGAGAAAACCTAGTAAATTACATTACTATTTTTTCCATAATTAAAGTTGAAATATTATTTTAAAATTCCACTTTTATTTTTAACTTGCTAGTTTTTTCCGTCATATGCTATGTTTTTCCTTTGGAACAGTTAAAAAATGTACTACTGTGATTATTTAATGAGATATCAGTACGAAACGAATACCAGTATAATGGAAAACCTAGCAGATTCCAAATGTGCAAATATCACATTTTAAAAAAAAAAGCTAGTTACTAGGTTTTGCTATTGTGCGGCAGAATTAACGCCATCAATCAACATAATGCATCATACTAAAAATAATGACATTCAAGTGAAAAGCAAATTTGAGCAAAAATATTACATCAAAATGGGGATCGCCTAAATACCTGCGTCGCGAACGAGCAAGACGGTCACGAGACTGGTTTAATAGTAACAGTCAGATTATAGTAACTGATTACTATAAATTTGTAGATGTAGTGTATCAAACTTCAATAAATAACTGCTCAGTAGCAGATCCAATGATATCCAATATAAAAATTAATATGCCACTGAGCCAGGAATTTTCGTATGAATTCTATCGGGTGTGGTAGATGTTTCGTGATTGTAATGTCTAATACGTTTGGTTAATGTTGATTAGTTGGTATTCGTGTTGGTGCGTCCGGTGTGGTTATGTTTCAGTCTTTTCTGGCTGGTTGGTTGCATAGGATGTGACGTCTAGATTTTCTACTCTGTAACCTCAACTTGGAAGTTTCGCGTTCAGGTCACCGGCAATAATTGAGGGGATGTGTTCTACCAAGAGGTCGTGTAGCTCTTCTGTTCATATTTTTTGTGTAGGGTTTTTGTAGGCCGATATTAGCTGAAGTTTTCGCCGGGAAGTTGATGTGGGTTCCTACGCATTCCACGTCGGTCGGTGACAGGTCTGTTTGGTCGTGAAATATGCACAGGTGTATTAGAATTGCAACTCCTCCAGCTTCATGGCCTCCTTGTGCTGTTGGTTTGTCTATTCGGTAGATGCCGTAGTTGGCCAACGTTAATTTTGTTTTTGGTGAGAGTTTTGTTTCACCTAGCAGTGCTGTGTCATTGTCGAATTCTTGTAAAAAGTATTTGAGTTCTGTCCTTTTGTTGTTCATACCATTGGCGTTCCGATAGAGTCTCTTTAGTGTACGCTGCGGTTTGTTAGTCATTGATTCTTTCTAGGATGTCGGTTATACCTATACCTATATACCTATATACCTATATACCTATATACCTATATACCTATATACCTATATACCTATATACCTATATACCTATATACCTATATACCTATATACCTATATACCTATATACCTATATACCTATATACCTATATACCTATATACCTATATACCTATATACCTATATACCTATATACCTATATACCTATATACCTATATACCTATATACCTATATACCTATATACCTATATACCTATATACCTATATACCTATATACCTATATACCTATATACCTATATACCTATATACCTATATACCTATACCTATACCTATACCAGGTTGGTAATCGGGTAGCCGGACATGTAGGTTCTGATTACCCTTTGGATCTACTGGAGGAACTTGTGTACGATTTTCATAGTTCTGGATTCTTCAGTTGGTGGTGGTAGGTCTTAGGCTAGCGGGCAGTCACTTTGTTGGCGGTTTTTGTGCTGGGTGTTGCTGGTGGAAATGGGGGTGTGGACAGTGTAATCGTTAGTGATAGTGGAGTTTTCGGTGTTGGTTGGACCCGGGTTCTAAGTGTCTTTTTCCGCTCCTACTGCTTTTCTTAACCTTGGTCTGGGCTTCGTCTTTTGTGGAGCTTATGTTGTCGGTGATGTCCGTTGATGAGGATGATGCGATGGAATAGTTGGAGACGTTTGGGGCTTCTGGGTTGTGGTTCCTGGATAGTTTTATCTTTGTTGCAGTGTTCTTCGGTTGGATTTTACTTCTATAGTTCCTGCTGGTATTCAGCGCACTGTCTGTAGTTGGCGGAGTGCGAGCCGTTGCAGTTAGTTTCCATCCGTATCTCTCAGTCTGCTGCGTAGTGTTGTTTCCCGCACTTCAAGCACCTCGGATGGAAGCCGCAGTTTAGGCTTGAGTGGCTGAACCTTTGGCACGAGTAGCACTGTGAAAACTCCAGCCTCGATTCGAACGCTACTATCTTGACTTTGTTGCACTAGAGGAATGTCATGAACTATATTTTCTAGAAATTGGATGATTTTTCATTGTTATTAGGAATGTGTTGAAGTATGCGCGTTGTTTGGACTTTAGTGTCGTCACGTTGTTAATTTTGAAACTCAGGTCTATCAGCTCCTGCTTAACGTCTTCGGTGTCGTTGTTAGATGCTAGTCCCTTCATAACTAGTTTTAATTCACTTTCGGCTCAGATGATGTTGGTGTGGAACTCGATCTTCTGCTTTTTAAGTTAGTCCTGAATGAATTTGAACTGGCTTGGGTCGGCCACATGTATCCTTGTCCCCTATCCAGAAGCACGGTTGTCTAAGTCTTTGATTTAATTTGCGTGCTGCAGGAAGTTGGAAAATTTATCCACGAAATTTTGTATAAAATAAGTTTAAGTTTTAAACCGTTAATGTATAATTTGCAATAGCACGCCATACGTGCATGCATATTTTATAAAATCTCCGATTCAGGGTAAGTACTTTGTGATATTTTTTTCAACTGTGTACCAGTTTCTCGGTTACAATTTTTATTCAAGATTATATGCACCATTTTGAAAAAGATCAAAAGCGTTTAAAAATAAAATTTTTAGTGCACCACCTACCGAATATAAAAAACGCTTTGATTATTGATATACTCGCATGAAAGAATGTATAGGCGGTAAATGAGAATATTTTGAAAAATAATAAAGTTCATTGTGCGTTTTTATTTTTTACGTATTGAGCAACCGATGGAGAGCAACAGACATCAGAACTCATAACACATAGTACATGTATATCCGGAGTTTCGGTCGCTTTCGCAGTTACACCAAAAAAATCGTGGAGAATGTTGATCTTCTTGATTGATGTGGATTCTGTGTAACATTTCGCAAATATCGCCACAGATACCTATCTTACCGATTCTAAAGTTAAACAGTACGTGAAGCAGTGGTCGTAAGAGATCTGGACCCGTTTTGAAGTACTTGTTAAGGGAAACACCTTGATATTCAGCAGCGGCATCCCAACTTGTTTGGGTAGAGCACCGTAAATATAGGTAAGTACCACTGACGCTTGTACGGCTGTTTTAGATCAGACTCTGTAAGTTTGCGAATATACTTTTTTTCCTCCATACTAGTAATATGTGAATTCACGAGTGCTTTCAGTGTTTTCGTTTAATTTCCGTTCGAAACAAATTAGCCTTTGCTTGGCCATGGCAAAATTATCTTGTAAAGCTACGTCTTCAGTTTGCCAAAGTAATCTAGCGGTGAAGTGATTGCCAGTATAATTGACATACTTATCCAGGGTTTTCATGTCATCTGCTATAGTTTTCTCTGATGATGAGCTGTCCAATCCAATAGCTGCGAATTTCATGTGTTCACTCATTAATTTATGTAGCGCCACATCGTCATCGCATTCACAAATGTGTAATCGAAGGTTTGCATGGTTGTTCGCTAATATATAGTTGTTTTTGTCGAGACACCGTAAATTGTCCATCCGAGCCGCGTCTTAGTAGCAGCGGGTTCGTCAATTTTTCCTTCGTGAAAATTGATAGGCATCGCCAGATGTCTGTTATTTATACTGTTTTTATACGAACCAATTGGTAAACCCTTTAGATGTGCATATTTTTCTGCCAGTTCGTGCATAAGTAACGTTTGTGAGGGTATATCTAGCTTATTGACTGTACGTACGTTATTTAACATAAACTTTTTGTGGCTTGAACTAATGCTTGATACCTAGATCTATGGTTTCTGAATCTTCTTCAACACGAAGTGAACCGTCAGTCCATTGTAGACACAACTCTGGTTTCACGCACTTCACATTAGGTTGCCTAAGAATATCTTTTTCAGTTATTGTGGGCCCGGAACCGTCATCGAGGAGAGCGTAAATTTCGACAATTTTGTTCTGGCTGTAGATCTTGATTGGTAGAATTCAATACAACACGCTTGAAGTTTTAAGGACATGCATCGCAACTATGTCATTTGTATGATGAAAAAGTATTTTTAAGCAACTTTCTAAGTATACTTAACAAACGCGTGCAAAAATTCAAAACATTCTGATAGTAGGGTATAATCAAGGATCCTGTGACCACATTTCCACCAGCATCCACATTTCCACACATCTGGACCAAAGTTTTCTTCGACTAACCATTTTCATCTTTCGAGATAAATATCTTAAATTTTTCATCTTTCGAGATAAATGAGCATCCTCATTTCCCACACGAGATAAACCTATTTTAAGATATTTTTTACCGCTAACATTCTGCACCAAATAGTTTTCTTCGACTAGCCATTTTTTATCTTTCGAGATAAACCTATCTTGTTTGGTATTAATTAACATTAGAATTTTCTCAGCTACCCAAATTCTCTAAGAATTTTTAGATATCATCATCCCCAGGAGCTACCCTAATTTTAAGATTTCTTACCTGTAGCGACTTTTGAGCGTTCTTATAAAATTTTTTAGTCATGCGATACATCTTGTTAGTCTAGAATTTTAGTAGAATCCAAATCTGCAAACAGATTTGAAATCGGACCACGCTCTGCAAAGTTACACATATACCCTCTGCGAGATAAATCTTTCTCCACATTTCCACCCACGAGATAAACCTACCTTGTTTGGTATTAATTAATATTAGATTTTTCTCAGCTACCCATATCTCTTTAAATTTTTCAGATTGCATCATCCCAAAGGAGCTACCCCAATTTTAAGATTTTGTACCTAACGAGTCAATTTCTAATCACCCTCCTTTTAATTCTACAATCCTTTAACCAAACACTGTAGCAGTATTAACATAAATTAAGCATGCGAAAATTTATTTTATTCGATTTACAGTTTAATAAACTAATTACAATTTTTACAAAGTATAACATTATTTCCTGTGTAGCCGAATCCAAGCAGGTTAACCTGTAACAAAAAGATTAATGTGTTGTTTAAATAGACCTGTAATAAAAAGATTAATGTAAAAAAAGGAGACGTGTTTTCGGTTAATAAGACATATTATCGTTAATCTAACAATATGTTTTACCGTCCAGCGACACCACGTGGAGGTAAACACATTCAATGTAATGGGTTTTAAATATGAGAATGGGAGGTCAACTTTCACGTAATCATCGCGTGGTTAATAATTAAAGCTGTATATAATTTTATTTTAAACGTGTATATCTTCTCCAAACAAATGCGGTTATTATAATAGGAAAGTACGCTAAATACAAGTCAATTAACAGCAATTAAATATTGCTTACTGACCTACCTTAATTAGGTTGCTGTGCTATTAGGAATGATGTTTAAGACTTCGTACGTATTTTCCGGATTATATGTTGTATTCTTTTTATTAAGTAATCGAATAAATCGTTCCTTCTGCTTCCAAAGAAACTCGGACACTCCATTGTCGACGCTGGCGTTATTTATGCGATAGCTAGCCATCAGTTGTTAAACGCTGTGCTAATCATTTCTACGCCATCTTCGTTAGTAGCGGTAACTGATGCATTTTATGTTTGTTGCTCCTTAAGTGTGCGGCGTACGTAGTTTTCCATTTCGAAATCGCATACTTACACATAATTCGTGGTTGTTTCGTACAAGACCCTTTAACAGCTGGCGGCGTTGAACGTTTACTGCTTAATGACATACCGTGCTGTTTTCCTTGTGTCGCTGTAGCTATTCTCGTAAAAGCGATACCGCAAGACCACAGTTTAAGTACTTTGCTGCGGACGGCTTAACCCTGGGCGATGTTACACACGACATTTGTTCTGGTGCCGTTTGAAGCATTTTTCCAGGTATAGGAGCACCGCAAGGTTGCACTTATAAACGTTTGCAGGTACCATTTTAGTACAAAACAAAACCCGCACTATAGCACTTTGGTTAAACTTGTAACGAACACTAAAAGCTTACTCGAGCGTACCTGATTTATGTTCCTAGAATGCATACCGAAGGTTTCCGAAGACATCCGAACGAAGTTGAGGATTCGGCGAGAACTAAATGATGTCATAATCCTCGCTGCTCGTCCAATACATTTAGCGCCAATGCATGCACCTGGTCCGCTTCGTCGATGGTGCGAATGCCGTTAGTAGAAACACCGGAAAACGTCTTCCATGTTATACGGATCGTGTGCATATTAAAAATCCAAAAGGGTGGTAGCACACGCACACAAAGTTGTGTGCAAGTCGTGCTGTAGAAGATGCAATGCTATTATAACCAAAAACACTTTAAACCATTACTAAGAAAATACCAACTTGTTGTCTACAGGATACTTACAACAATTTAATTTTAAATAACTTCTACGTCATACTTTAGGAAATGATAGGCTTGAATATTTTTCAAATGAATCACCAAGCGAAAGTATATGCTTAGCAGTATTCAAATTACCCATTAATTTCCCATTTTACGACCGTGGTTAATTATAGATTAAAATTTAATTTGTGCACGTTCGAGCTTCCGTAAACTAACATATTTTATAGCAACAATGCGCTGTATAATACATGCATACCCTTCGCCGCGCTACTGCTATTCTTGTAATTGCTAGAAAAGTCACTCTCCTTTTTACTGTTAAGACTGGGCAAAGCACCATTTTTTGTATACTTTCTATAGCACATCGCGCACTTTTTCGTCTGATAATTAATGCTTCTGTGAGGCTTTTACACTTTCGCATAGCGGTCGGCCGCACGTATTGATTTCTAGAACCGGTAAGTACTCGATATCGTCCAAATAGAAATTAGATGCTCGATGTCTATCAATTTCCAATTCCCTCGTAAAGGTAGAAAAACTCGGTCAATCATCCATTAAACTTCGACCCGCTACCGTTTTGATAATTTCCAAACATTTTTCGAACGACAATGGGCTGAGAATTTTTAAACCTCCGAGGATCTTTAAGTCGTGATCAATTACACATCCGAGCTACGCGTAAACTAACATATTTTGCAGCAACTGTATAATACATGCATACCCTTCTCTGCGCTACTGCTATTCTTGTAGTTGCTTGGAAAAGTCAGTCGCCCTTTTACGCTAGGGCCGCTAAAAGCACCATTCCATACTTTTTATAAGTGTAGCACATCGCACCTTTTTGTCGGTAATTAAATTTTTGTTTATGTAGCCTTTACACTTCGCTTATTTAAACATCTATACGACCGATTAACCACTTCGATTATTCTAACGGACCCATCATCCCCGCACCGTTCTTTTGAACCAACACCATGGGCTCCACGCCAACACCTGACGCTTTCCCACTATTTGTTAAACAAAACCACGTATCCCATTGTGACGAAACAGATGCCTTGGATGGAGATGTAACCATATCATTAACCAGTCTAGCTATTTTATTTAGTTCACGAAAACTACTATGTTCAAACCACAATCAACGCCTTTATAGGTCCCACATTTCACCATACCCAATGACTGGTGCTGCACATGGAAACTTTAATTTCTTATTGGAGAATTTCTCCAGCACCGCGCGTGCATGCCACCCTTATATGCCGTTGTAAGACCGGTTTTACCACACAGTAAACCCTTTAATCTTTAATCGCTCGCTCACACAAGCTTTCACACAAATTCTATATGGACCCCCATACCGTCTTTAATCCAACTTTTTGACAGTTAATTGTATTATACGCAGGTAGTCCTTTAAGAACAAATATTTGCCAGGTATCACATATAATTTTCTAGGACTAATCTAAACATTTGACCACCCCGTCATGCGTTTTAAAGACCAATTTCTCATCTTTATTTAACTCCATCTTTAGAACTGCCACGCAACATGCTTTACAACCATCTCGAAATAACCGAGTGTCCTCGAATCACGTGAGATACACGTCCTGTCAACAGAAGCGAAGTTTGAGGCAAGAACAAAATTATGGAATTAAAACCAATATACAACATTAAACAACATTCATATTTCACGCCACGTGATTGTCATTTAAGATACCTTTGTCATCTTCTCGATAAACCACATGCGCGTAGCATCGTAGACCCGACATACATACGCAGCAACGATACCACTCCAACAGTTTGACGTTGCGACCGAACATCCGCCTCGTGCCCCAGACATCCCAGCCACGCACGCGCGCACACCGCAGCGCATCGCGACACCCCGTTCTGCCCGCACCTCTCGCGTGCGCGGTAACGTCACAGCCTTTATAAAGAACAATGTTATATACATTATAAACGTTTATTCGACATTATACATAACAAATTTAACAACAGCCGGCATTTAAACAATTATACACATACACAGACAGTCCTTTCTATGTTTGAGTGGTTTTCCATTTATCAATTTTGCCAGCTTTAAATCGAACCGTCTTCTCTCCTTTCAACCAGCTTTGATACAAGACGCAGGTTTCGAATTGTAATCGAAGTTTGCCTCATATTTAAAGCCTGACGCCAACCAGATCCATTCCTTCTGCATTTGCAGCTAATCGCAGCCCCACCTCGCATACGCATCCATTACTGATCGACTTCTTCTGTCGGCTGAGTCACATCTTCGGTAGCGCCACCACTTTGAACAATGGTGTCAAGTGTAAGACCCTCGGTTTAAATGATCCGAAGTTTTTACAGGCAACATACATGTTTAGCGATTTCAGTGGGTACGCAGAACCCAGCATTCGTTCATTCGTTCCATTTTGATAACACGTTTTAGAATAACCTTAAAATACATGGATGACCATCCTTTTCGCAGACGCCACATACAAAGAGTCTTTTAACACAACGCAATGTAGAACCAGATGGCTGTCAGTCACGACATTCAATTCTTCTCATTTTCATCAAGTGTTCTTTGCACACATATGGTGCGAATGCCGTTAGTAGAAACACCGGAAAACGTCTTCCATGTTATACGGATCGTGTGCATATTAAAAATCCAAAGAGCGGTAGCACACGCACACAAAGTTGTCTGCAAGTCGTGCTGTAGAAGATGCAATGCTACTATAACCAAAAACACTTTAAACCATTACTAAGAAAATACCAACTTGTTGTCTACAGGATACTTACAACAATTTAATTTTAAATAACTTCTACGTCATACTTTAGGAAATGATAGGCTTGAATATTTTCCAAATGAATCACCAAGCGAAAGTATATGCTTAGCAGTATTCAAATTACCCATTAATTTCCCATTTTACGACCGTGGTTAATTATAGATTAAAATTTAATTTGTGCACGTTCGAGCTTCTCGTAAACTAACATATTTTATAGCAACAATGCGCTGTATAATACATGCATACCCTTCGCCGCGCTACTGCTATTCTTGTAATTGCTAGAAAAAGTCACTCTCCTTTTTACTGTTAAGACTGGGCAAAGCACCATTTTTTGTATACTTTCTATAGCACATCGCGCACTTTTTCGTCTGATAATTATGCTTCTGTGAGGCTTTTACACTTTCGCATAGCGGTCGGCCGCACGTATTGATTTCTAGAACCGGTAAGTACTCGATATCGTCCAAATAGAAATTAGATGCTCGATGTCTATCAATTTCCGATTCCCTCGTAAAAGGTAGAAAAACTCGGTCAATCATCCATTAAACTTCGACCCGCTACCGTTTTGATAATTTCCAAACATTTTTCGAACGACAATGGGCTGAGAATTTTTAAACCTCCGAGGGATCTTTAAGTCGTGGTCAATTACACATCCGAGCTACGCGTAAACTAACATATTTTGCAGCAACTGTATAATACATGCATACCCTTCTCTGCGCTACTGCTATTCTTGTAGTTGCTTGGAAAAGTCAGTCGCCCTTTTTACTGCTAGGGCCGCTAAAAGCACCATTCCATACTTTATTTATAAGTGTAGCACATCGCACACTTTTTGTCGGTTAATTAAATTTTTGTTTATGTGAGGCCTTTACACTTTCGCTTATTTAAACATCTAATACGACCGATTAACCACTTTCGATTATTCTAACGAGACCACCATACATCCCACCGCACCGTTCTTTTTGAATCCAACGATCCTATGGGCTTCCACGCACTAACACCTGACGTATCTTTCCTACTATTTGTTAAACAAAAACCACCGGTATCACCATTGTGGACGTAAACAGATGTTTGTGGATGTGTACGAGTATGTAACCATATACATTAACCAGTCTAAGCTATTTTATTTAGTTCACGAAAACTACTATTTTCTAAACCACAATTAATAATCGCCTTTATAGGTTCCACATTTCGACCATTACCCAATGACTGGTGCTACGTACATGGAAACTTTAATTTCTTATTGGAGAATTCTTATTCTCCCGCGCACTGCTGCGTAGTTGCATACCTACCCCTTTTGAGTATATGCTCGTTATAGGTTGTAAGACCCTCGGTTTTATAACTACAATTCGTGAAACCCTTTAATCTTTTTAATCGTATCTTTCTCGCCTACAATTACAGTAGGACTTAGCCCATTACTACCAACAAATTCTAATACTGGACCCCCATTAAATACGTCTTTAATTTTCCTACAACTTTTTTGACAAGTGTTATATTGTATTTATTATACGCAGGGTAGTCACTCTTTTAAGATAAATATATTTTGCTAGGTATCAACTAATATTAAATTTTCTAGGGACCCCAAATCTGTAAACAGATTTTAAATAGGACCACCCATACAAAGTTATGCGTTTTAAAGACCCAAATTATTAATTTTGCTCATCTTTATTTAACACCATCTTTAGAACCCTTTTTGCTACAAGACATATGCCTTAACTAACCATCTCCCGAAATCTAAAACCGATGTATCCCTCGAACACCACGTGGAGATAACACGTATACTCTGTCAACCAGGATAGAAGCCGGAAGGATTTGGAAGGTGGGAGAAGAACTTAAAAATTATGGAATCTTAAAACTAATATATACAAATATAAACAACTATCTTATATCTTTACGCCCCATGCGTAGATTGTTGTACTATTAGGAATGATGTACCTTTTGTCATCTTCCCTCGATAAACTAATTTTATTAATAAGCTGCGTATGCAAATCGTATTCTTTTACTCCGGATACATACGCAGGCAAGTACTCGATACCATCCAAATAAAGGTTTGGATGCTTGGTGACTGTTAACATCCGCTTCCCTCGTGTACGCCCAGACACATCCCAGCCCATGAGCACCCTGCGCATGCACACCTGCCCATGCGCACCCTGCGCGTACACACCTGCCCATGCGTGTTGCCCATGCGCATCCCTCTCTGTGCGAGTGCTATTTCGGGGTAACGTCACAGCCTTTTATAAATAAAGAACAATGTTATATACTATTATAAAATGTTTATTCTGACATTATACATAACAAATTTAAAAATATTTAATACCAAGCATGGGGTCATTTAAACTTAATTTTAATACAAAGTTATACACAGAAGACAGTCCTTTCTTTATGTTTGTTTGGAGTGGCTTTAATTTTATCTAATTTTATTCGCAGCTTAAAATTTAAATCGATACCCAAGTCCTCTATCTCCTTTTCTAACCAATAGTTTGATACATAAAGACCGTCTAGGTTTTCGAATTGTAAAATGTACCGAAGTTTGCCTCTATATTTAAAGTCTTTGATTCCGCCGACAACCAGATCCATTCCTTCGTGTAATTCTTGCAGCTTGTGACAATCTTTTAATCGCAGCTTTCCACTATATCCTGCATACGTATCTTGTTAGCTTGATCGACTTCTTCTTGTCGGTATTGGAGAAATCCTTATTCTCCCACAGACTGTTGCGTAGTTGCATGTCCACCACTTTTGGGAATATATGGTTGTTATAGGTTGTAAGACCCTCGGTTTTAAATGATCCGAAAGGTTCTTTACTAGGCAAATATACAATGTTTAACGGACCCCTTTGCGTGTGGTGTACGCAAAGATTACGAAACCCGCATTCCTTAGTTCGTCTTTGTTATCTGCCATTTTGATAAATACGTTTTAGAATAACCTTTTAAAAAGTATACGGATTTAGTACCATCCTTTTCCTGCAAGACGCCTACATAACTAAAGAGTCTTTCTTACTAACCACAAATGCATACAACATTGTAGAAACCAGATGTATCTAAGTCAGTCCATCGACACATAAAATAATCTTTTAATTCTTCCTCATTTTCTCTAATAAGATGTTCTTTGTCTAACATATCTTTGTATTGATCGCGTAATGTCGCAGTGTTTTCCATGTAGTCTAATTTTCGTCTTTTTGCATCCATTTCCTCTAATTCCAGTTGTCTTTTCCTTCCACTTACAGCGTATGGTATACATAATGGGGCAATTTCCTTTAGCGTAAACGGATAAAGTTTACTACCAATATTTACGCGTTGTCGTACAACCTCTGGACGAATGTTATGCGTATCTATCAATCCCAATTCCGAAATGATTATTTCTTTTGGAATTGTAGAATATGGTGTTGCAGATTGTGTAAAATATGTACTGCCTGCTTTAATGTAGCACTTGTGTAAGATTTTTATTTTATCTGAGCTGTCTTCCTCCTCTACTATCTCCAAATAATTTACAGGTAAATAGTTAAAACTAAAAGCCAGCACATACTTTATCAATTTTCCCTTTCCTCTGGTTTTCGGACAACTTAATTTGCAAGCCCGTCAATTTCTTTGTATTACCATTCCCCAATACACGTACTGTAGCAGGTTATTAAACACTAAACAGCAGCTATTTTGTAGCTTGTCCGATAGCTTACTCCACATTTTGGCAAGTGGTACCGAGTACATTGGCGCCTTTAGGAAGTATAACACTATCTTCCAATAAGGTTAAACAGTCTTTTAAGGGTTTATACACCCGTTCCGCACTGACATACTTCCAATTGCATAGTTGTATATTGTCGCTTCCAATCGCGTAATACCATGTTCTTTGGCCAAAGTAGACGCAAATGTTTCCCTTAAACGTACATCTGGACAACGTAAAAATCTAGTATATGATTGCCAAGTTGTTTATTAACACCAGGACTTGTTATCTGCACCAAATTTGTTGTAAATCTTAATTCTTGCATTGGTTGTTAGCCATGTTAAACAATCAATCCCGGCAGTTTTATCGTTGTCAACTATAATATTACACTTTTCTTCGTATTCGCCCTTATAGCAAAAGTTATGGTTTGTAGTTAAATAATTACACATCTCCATCTTGCTAAATATGCCTGCAAAATCTTGGGTTACATCCATGTCAAAAGATAGAAATAATCTTTTCGACTTCGTCTAATATATCTGGTAGTTCCTCAATAAAGTTTCCAACTTAACATCTGCTAGTTCCACTTTGTATGGAACACATATAGGATTTTGGAATTTTTATTAATGCATTCGATGTCTTCTTTTCCGATAATTTCTTTTACTCTCTGGCCATCTTGTTACTGCTTTCCAGAGAAAACGGAAGCTTAGCTTTAACACCATGCCTAGCGAAACAAATCAGGGTTGAACTTTCTTCGTAGATAGCTGTTAAATGCACCACAAATTTCTTTTTTAGGATAAACATCCGTTTGTTTGCAGATGCTTGTTCGGTGTCAGAAAGGTCGCAAAATTTTAACCAACATTATATTGTCACAAAATGGTTCTGTAATTGGTGGTGTGTAGTCCACCAGTCAGCATCTTTTCGCCTTCGACATAACAAATATTACCAATATCTGTCACCAGATTATTGTTGCACATATTTTCTGTCAACAGCCATAATCCAAATCGCTCATTTGTCGGTTTCACTTTATTCCCAGAAGTTGAGAAACGTTAATCACCTTGGAGACGCTCATGTTTACCGTTCTAGCTACCATCAAATACTAAATTGAATACGAAAATTGTTCTCTTATGTATCTACAGAGTGGGGACGTATATTACCGAGTAGTTAAATAGTGACAACATAATGTCATTTAGGTTTAGGAACTGTTTTGTTATCCGACCTAGGTCGCAGGGTTGGGGCCCAAAATTTCCGATATAGTGAACCTAGCAAATTTTTTCTAAAACATGACTATTTAATTACCTGCTCACATAACCACATTCATATGACCATTGACCACATGACCACATGACCTATTATGGGGCCAGTTTACAATTGTCAATGCCAATGACCATATGCCATATGACCACATGACCAATGACCAATGACCATATGGCTACCAATGACCATATGACCGCATGACCATATGACCTAATTGCTTTTAATGAGTTTCTCATTAAAAGCCCTAACTAATTGCTTTAAGGTTTTCCATTAAAAACAAGTGTGGACCTAGGTTAGATAAAGGAAAATTTAATAGGTTGGCCGGCGCCGGGCGCTGGCATCTATTAATGTGTTTCACGATGCTGTAGATTTGTAATAAACAATGCTTGCTGGTTCTGTAATAATCGTCTCCAAACTGTTTGATCAATGGTGTCCGGTGGTTCTGTGTCATGTGTGAGTCGTCGGTGTGTATGTGTCGTGTAAGCATGTCGTGGATGTCAAAGTGTGTGCTGGTGATGTGGTGACTATGAAGGTAACGGTCGTACTGGCTGATACGAAAGTGTGAATAGTGGTGCTGACGAGTCGTGTGCAGTGATGAGGACAGTCTTTAGCGCTGGTAGACGGGCGACTAATTTAGCGCAGACTGTCTACGAATGGGTTGCATGTTAAGTGTGACATGTTGTTTGTCGAGCAGTAGACGCTGAATCCGGAAATTTGCATTGGTTGTGTGTCGACGTGCGCGCATGTTTATTAAATTGTGTGGTTGCAGTTTTCTACCGTTGTTCCGCGGAGCTTGTGACTGCCGTTTTGACTGGGACAGGGGAAAAATCGGGCGACGTGCGATTTAAAAATTCATCTGTGTTCGCTGAAATGGAACGGATGGTTGAAACTGAGAGGAACGTCAGAGAAGAATCGTGTTCTTTGTGGATGATGACAGACTGCGGGCTGGGATGATGTACACAGAACTATGGGCAAGAAAATGTGTTGACGGACGATAGCTGCGGGGTTGTTGGCTGACATGTGGAAGCTGTGGCTGTGCAGTCTGGTGTTGGCAACGGCGTTCGGTTTCGTTGTCGTTAAGGCTTGCGTCTTTGACTGTGTACGCGATTAGCGACGAACGTGCGTGATGTCGGTGGTGGGCTGTTTGGCTAACGTGAAGATGGTTGCTGAAAGGCGCCATGTACTCGGCCTGCCAAATGAATGCTGTCGACAACTAAACTGTCTGTTGTTACTGCTGACGTGATGAGGATAGTGTGAAATCAGGGCTGTCAGGCGAAAGATAAGTGGCACGTAACTGTTGACACTGTGGTGTTGGAATGAGGAGAGGCAGATAAATAAAATCTTGCAAGTCTTAACAGGTGCATACGATCTCTGCATGTTCTGATTCGAAAAATGTCTTCGGGTGATACCTGCGGTGTCAAAGGCTTGCGCGTGTCGTGTGAACCACGCATGGGGGGGAAATGGATGGAAGTGTGGTGGTCGCGTTCGGCTCATCAGATGAACTGAAAATGAGGAAAGTATTATGTGACTGCACCACGGCTCTGCGTTGGAAAAAGATCTTTTGGTACGCTTCGAAATGAAAATCGTATGGAAGGATCAAAACTTTATCATGACGTACAGGGAATGGGTCATGATTGATGTGCTGTGGCTAGTCTCGTATGTACATGATGTGGAGTAGGTTGTGATGGTAGTAACCGAGGGCGTACATTAGGCTGATACCAAAAGGGTGGATGCAACTACGGGCAGTGGGGAGTAAATTCTCCAAAAGAAAGTTATGGCTACACGCTTGGGTATGTTCGAAAGTGGGCTTAAGCGTTATAATGTGGTTAGAACAATGTGTTTTCGTGATAAATAAAGGCTTAGACGGTTAATGTATGATGGTTAGTTGTAACCAAACGTTTGTCCAATGGATCCGGTGGTTTTTTAACAAATGTGGAAATCGTAGTGTTATCGTTGTTCCGCTGGATCGTTGTAAAAAGCCCGTTTGAGGTGTAGGTGCGTAGAATAATCGGGGTCAATGTGCGTATAAAATCTTTGTTAAGCGAAAGTGTGGAACGCATAAGAAAAATTTGGATTAACACAAAGGCGAGTCGAACTATAACTAATTGGTGGATGCTTTTAGGCCCTGCATGAGAGGGGTGTTTTCCAAGCAATACAGAGAGACGAAGAAAGGTATGATGTTTATACGCTGCAAAATAGTTGTTTCGGATGCGATGTGTATGCAGATTAAGCCTGGGGTTTAAATCTGCCATTGCGTTGAAAATGTTGAAATTTAAAACGGTACGGGTCATTAATGGATGATGCGATTTTCCCTTAAGCGGATGCGGAAATTGATGCATCGAGCACTTTTCTTTGGAAGATCGGTGCTACGGTTCTAGAAACATCGTGCCGCACCCATGCGAAATTGTAAGCTCGAGAAGCATAATTATCAGACGAAAAGTGCGCGATGTGCTATAGAAGTATACAAAATGGTGTTGCCCGTCTTAAAGTAAAAAGGAGAGTGACTTTTTTAAATTAGAAAGCATGTGGGTGGAAGGGAGCATGTATAAAGCGCATTTTTATAAAATATGTTAGTTTACGGAAGCCGAACGTGCACAAATTAAATTTTAATTCATAATTAACTCATGGTAAAATGGGAAATTAAGGGTAATTTAATACCGCTAGCATATATTTCGCTTGGTGATTCATTTGG